>OX422142.1:108676357-109166956 GCA_949129095.1 Volucella bombylans
CTTTTGCCATTAATCTAGCTTATAATATTTTTGCCCCCAACCGTTAACAAACCACGCCATTGAAAGATGTTTCCTGTCTTGTAGGGCTATACAGCCGACAAGGCGGAGCACCTAATCATAGGGTTATGATCGACACAAGGCTCGTACATATTATTAAACTCCGAACGTTCTATGGAGCCTTTGTAGACTCAGACGACTTTTCATTTTCATTTCATTTAAATTTTATTCAAATTCACTTAAAAAATAATACAAAATTCTTAAGAATAAAAGCGTTACAATGCGAAACGAATAAAGTGACCATTCTTTGAAAGAAAAACGATCAGTGACGAATGGTCTGCTTGAAATTTTACAATTTAATTTCTGATGTGGGGTACAACAGAGAAAAAGTAACAAAAACTTCAATAAAAATTTATAAAAGAAAAAACAAAAATTGTATAACACAATGGTGGTATAAAAGAAAAACTTTTTTATCTATTAGCTATTGAAATATTTTGTAGCTCAGAACATTACGTAACTATATTTAAAAAGGATTCTATATGCCTGCAGTCAAGCGTGAATAAACATTTTTTAACAACTTTTAAAAACGCACGGTAATTATGAGTTCTCCTAATAGAGAGCGGTAACTTATTAAAATATGTAGGGGCGGAAAATAAAATAAATGTGTTCTGCGTGCAATTGGTACACAAACAAGTGACATGTTATTGACGCGCAAATTGTATGATCTCGAGTATCTAGTGGCTAGATTCCCACTTTGTTTTAAAAATTCTCTTAAAACCTTAAAAACGTATAGATGTCTTATAGGGAGAATACGAAGTACACAGAAAAAAGGCAATGAATGACTAAAACGGTTTTTCCTACTAATTATTCTTACAAGATGTGGTAAGTATGGACCCAAAATAACTTACATAAGCTCCTCCCCAACTCGAAAGGCCGTATTGCAGTTTTGAATTAGCCAAACCATAATAAATCATGGTGAGAACACTTTTTGAACAAATGGGTTGGAGTCGATACATCTTCCTGACAACGCTTCTTAAATGAGCATTTACAGAAGATATATGACGCTTCCAGTTTAATTTAGAATCAATAAGCACTCCCAAGTATTTGAAGCAATCGACTTAAATCGATCTTAAAGCAACTGGGGGAACAACTGACAGATGAAGAATAGTTTATCTTTCCACAGTTATGGCTTGGCAAAGAGAACTTTTTGCACTCAGAAGCATGAAAAAACAGATTCGGATCGAAGGAAGCACCAGTAATTTTAAAGGACATTACTTTGGTTTTATCACTTAGCACAAGCTTATGCAATGTAAACCACTTTCTTAGAGTGTCCAAATCCTTCTCAATTTTTACGATGCAATCAAAGATAGAGGCCCCTTCGTAAGTAAACGCTATATCATCTGCAAAAGCAGAAGATAAACCATTGAATTTTTGCTCTTGAAGTGAGTTTATGTAAATCAGAAACAAAAGAGGTCCCAAGACCGACCCTTGAAGTACACCGTTATTTAATTTACGAAAATAGCAAAAAATACCATTATTACAAACTTTTTGCTGTCTCTCGAACAAATACGATCGAAACCAATCATGAATTACACCCCTGAAACCGATGTTGTAGAGTAAATTTAAAAGTAACTTGTGGTCAACCATGTCAAACGCTTTTGTCATGTCAATGAAAAGGGCCATCATGGTCTTAGACTCGTTGATTCCTTTAAATAGATTGCAACTGAAGTTCAAAATTGCATCTTCTGTTGAGAAGCCAGACCTAAAACCAAACTGTTTATTTGAAAAGAAATTATTTCGAATTAAGAACGAAACCATACGTTTTCTTATGAGTTTCTCAAATATTTTTGAGAAATTTGAAAGAAGAGAAATCGGTTTGTACGAAGAGATAGCTTTGCGGTTCCCTTTCTTAAAAAGAGGAATAACTTCTGCCCACTTCAGCTGACTTGGAAACACACCACTGTTAATACTAAAATTGAACAAGTAACACAGCACATCAATAACATACTAAGCAATTTTTTTGAAAACAATAACAGAGATTCCATTACTTGTGCACGAACTTTTATTTTGCATTGACATTATTAATTTCAAAATCCCAAAAGACGTAAACGGGTCGAAAACGAAACTATTTGTGACAATACTTTCCTGTATGAGACCATTAGAAATGCTGCAGGAGCAATTATCCTTAAGCGGAGTGGTAGGTTTTAGCTTATCAGATATTTCAACAAAGTAATCATTGAAAATGTTGGCAATTGTGAAAGGGTCAGAAATATTTTCATTATTTTCATATAAATTATAGACTCCTTGAGACTTTCTTTCTTTACCCAAGATCTAATTAACTACCTACCATTCTTGTTTAACATTACCTCTGGATCTGCACAGTCACGAAGCATAATAATTGTCACGGGTCAGTGAAACAAGCTTTTTTATTTTATCGCAGAGTTTGGAATAGTACTTGTAAAGGCTGTGATTACGCCGTTTTTTTTTGCATTTTACAGCGAGTTTGTTCTTGAACTTTATTCATTGTAGTCATCCACGGCTTAAGAAATTTTTTACGATTTGGCCTATTGAAGACTTCATAAGTACAAGCATTAATATGACCTTTAGTTTGGCGATGAAGTCGTCATATGCAGATGATACACTACAATTTAAAAACACTGTTTCCCAAAATTCTTCCTGAAGCCTCTCATATAAAAGTTCATAATTAATTTCAAGTTTTCGCCGACTGGAACTAGGATAGTCCAGATTATCACACACATTTAAGGAACACAAGCGATGATCTGTTAATTGACAGTCATGAACTTCACCATAAAAAATTGTTTCGTTATTTATGTAAGTTCAAATAAAGATGTGATCGATACAACTCACCGTTGAACTAGTAATACGAGTGGGGAGGTTTATTACGCTTTTGAGCCCATACGTTGCCATCATGGTTAAATACTCTTCGGCATCAATATCCGAGGCATCTAGTATATTAATGTTTATATTACCCAAAACAATTAAATTTTTAGCGCGCATAGCACCAAGAACCTGTCGTAATTCTTCTATGAAGACACCTTTGCTAAAATCATGTAACCTGTAAATGCACAGTACTGAATAATTACATTTATCAAAGGTCAAATCAATTTCAATAATATCGGCACTAGAAATTTTAACTTTGGAACAATCATAAGCATAAGAATTATTACAATTACCAAAGGGAGTATAGCCGGGAATATTGTAAGAATCTAATTCACTGTCGAAAATCCAAATTTCAGTTAACACGATTACTATAGGCAAAATTTCCATAGATTCAACTTGAGCTTAAAAAGAATCAAAATTAGAACGAAGACAACGAATGTTCTGATGAATACAAAAGCAAAAACCTACAAAACCTCTTGTTTGATAAGGACTACAGGTAAGCAAGAGAATGATAATGACTTGGATTTGACAACGGAAGAAGCTATATAACCTGGCGAACAGTAAAAGTAGCTTTAATACAAAAGACCGGAAAGGATGAGTAGTCAAGCTCGCCAAGAGCTTCAGAACAATTAGCCCTACCTCCTTCACGTTGAAAGGTACGGAGAGAATTATCAAGCTTCATGTGAGCTAAACTGCTTGGCGAACATATCATCTGCCCTATCATATGTCTACCAACGCGGAAGATTCTGTGAGACTACGCTTCGACAAGAACAAATACGCGTTGCGCATTTCCATTGTCCTTGAAGATGCTTTCCAAATGAGGTTTCAGTCGATCCTCATAAAACTGAAGTTCTTCTGTTCACAAGAAGGAGGAAGCCGACTATCAGGAGGAAAGCCTCTAAACTACTTACTCGCGTCGTGATAGGGCACTATACTTTTGTTATGCACCTAAGTGTACTATAAGTGACACCACATATTGCGACGTTCGGTGTGAGAGTGCCTGTCAACATAAAGCTTGCACTCGCATCTCACTGCAGGTACTCGGCGCTGATATATAGCGCGCTGCTACTATATGTACCGTACCGCTTAATTGGATGCATGGTACCCCTTTATGTCATTGCCAAAGAGGTGAAGCTAGAAAACATTGTACACCGTACTGTGCTAACATAATACACTAAATAACATCTATTGGGTTGTCAATAAAGTAGTTTGTCAATCTCGCTTTCGTCAATGTAATGTAAGGCAAGAAGGCTGCTGAGACTCACAAAGAGATATGTAGAGTTTATGGTGTTGACTGCTCAACAGTGCGCACGTGTCAGAATTATGTAGTTTAAACAATTCCATCCTGGAGATTTTTCACTCAAAGCGGCCAACTGAAGTTGATGATGACCAAATCAAAGTCATAATTGAATCAGATCGTATGATTGTGCAAGCGATTGCAGAGAAGTTAAATACATCGCACACAACAATTGAAAATCACTTAAAATGTTTTGGATTTCTAAAACAGCTCGATATTTGAGTGTCACATGAATTGAAAGAGAATCATTTAGCGCACGGAATAAATATTTGCCATATGCATCTCAAATGCAGTGAAATTTATTCTACTCTGAACAAATCATCACTGGTGAAGAAGAATGAACGGTCTGCAACATAAATCGAAATTGGTCTTAGCGTGAGGAACCGGCAGAAACCAAATCGAAAGCTGGATCACTGCCAACAACTTATTCTATTGGTGTAAGCTATCAAAGAAAAACTTTCAGGATTGGCAAATCGTTAGGGCATCGTCTTCCACCATGACAATGCTACACCTCGTGGTAACTCGTAAAGAACTATTCAAGCCTGGTTGGGACCTTACACCAACAGATTTTCATTTGTCTGCCAAAATCTTTGACTGGTAAAACTTTCACCGATGATGATAGCCTGAAATGCACTTGGTCCAGTTTTGTGGTAATAGGCGCCAGAAGTTCTATGAGCGCGGAATCATGAAGCTACCAGAAGGATGGAAAAAGCTCATCGAATAACATAGAAAATATATAATTAATTAAAGTCTATTCTTTGTGGGAAAAAAAAGGTTTATTTCACACTAAAAGACGGAAATTACTTCTTGCCAACCCCATAGTTCGAATAAAATTTTTCAAATTGTTAAAAAAAGTATCAGCTATTTTAACTAGTGATGCTTCAGCCTAAAACAGACTCAAGAGATATTCACAACCACAACCAACTTCACACATATTTTCAATTATTGCACTAAGAAGAAATTCTCAACACAAAGTGCAAAACAAAGGCAAAGCAAGACGACCAACGACGTGCAATACAAGAAAAATAATAAATACAACATCCGACCCTTGCAATAGTAAAATCTGAATTCTTTTATTCCGAGTTCTTACCACAACCACTGTGGCCTTTCTCTACTATTGTTTATAGTGTCCGTGTCCGTGTTGCTTACGTCTTACCACACGCAGTTGCACAAATTTTCCCCCTTTTGATGGGAAATGTCAAAACAAAATTCGAGATACTGAAAATTTTCCTCTTGAAAACATCGGAATTGAACTTTTGCATCTAGTGCTCTAATATGAACGAACAAATTGAGAGAATCCCCCTAAAACGAGCGGAAATTTCCGTGCGAAAATTCAACGACCTTGCCATTCCCCATCACCTTGGGCTGCTGAAGAATCACAAATCCAATATCGAGAAATGCCTAGCACTTGGCGACTGGACAAAGATCAAGAAGGAGGAGATCAATGCAATGCGGGTCATCAAACAGCTGAAGAATCTGATGCTTGAAATGGACACCCTTCGGGAGAAAGTGTGCGAGGAAGATCTGGAGAAATTCGACGAAATGATGTCAGTGGGTAAAACCAAAGCCATGGAGGGTATGCGCGAGTATTTGGGTGAGTTTTTCTTACATTATTTCGTGTCTAGTCATTGATTGAATGGAACTCTGATAAGATTCTATACGGAAGTACCTAACGTATTGACAGTGATGAATTCATGTCGAGGTCATGCATGTAGTTCTTCGCTTTATCGATTTGTTCTAGAGCTGTTCGCTCTGACTTTTTTTGGATGGAGGAATGAAGCGTTAAATTTGAAGTCTTTACTTGATAAGCCCTAGCTTGGTTGATTGGGTGGGCTAGCGATAGTTTAAAGGGTTGCTGATATGCATTATACTTTGGCAGAGTTTTATCTTTGAGTTCGGTTCGGTTTGGCGCCTCATAAAATCTCAAATGCGCCGCAATTGGCAAACATTTCCTTTGTTTGCTTTGTGTCTAGGGCTACGTGCCAGTTTTTCTTTTAAAAATGAGATAGCGAGCAAGTCGGGTTTCCAATTTGAGTGTCGTCTCTCGCCAGGATGATTTCATCGTCATTGTGGAGCGATTGTTGTATTTTCACCCTTGTGAAAGTGAAGACTGCAATACGGAATTGCTCCTTCGGGTACAGATAAACGATGCGCAATATGTTGAGTAACCCCTACGTCCTTACAACAAAGAGCTTCCGATGAGAAACAATCACAAAGTTATGGTTGCGCACGAATCCCAGATAACGCTGTTGAAACAAGGTTTCCACGATTTGCTACCACGCAAATGTCTTCAGAGATCTTGATTTTTTCTCAAATGTTCGGTGTCACGTTCCAGATTGTGTGTCCCAATTTACATATTTATACTTGTCGTCGTACTGCCGTTTAATTCTGCGAGAAACCAATTAAAAGTTGCCAGCACTGTGCATATATAAAAGGTGGGGCGAAAGTAATGTCATTATGTGAATGTGCCATATTTTTTGCAAATGGCGTCAAGTGTTATTGTACTTTAACATTTATGTGATAGGCAGATAGAGAATTAGTTGGCAACATGCAATGGAGCAATGGCAACACCTGAAGAACGCGGAATTATGGTTACTGCTTATTTGGCCAATTTCCGGTCTATTGTTTTGACGCGGTGTGGATTTTGTCGTCCTGGGCACGGAGAATTCACATGAAATGCAGGAAGAGCCATTCCATCCCCTCAAACTGACTTTTTGGTGACTTTTGGTCCGACCTGATCGGCAGATCTGACGGCGGCAGACTTGTTCCCTTGAGGATTTTTGAAATTTCGCATTTACCATAACAAACCACAGATCTTGAAAGCCAACATTGAAGAAGAAACCACCAATTTGTGAACAACAATTCAAAATTCCTTCGACATCAAATTTATTCAAAATTCGTCTTGGCATTCGCTCCTTATCTACGAGTACAACAAGCTTGTGGTCTGAGTCGATGTTGACTTCTTAATCTTGCTCGCAATATGGTCAATCTGGTTGATGGTTTATCGTTCAGGTGACTGCGAAGTCGATAAACTTAAGTCCATTTTCAGAGCTGGTGCCTAGTGTTCCCATGTTTGCCAACTGGACAACCTAAACGTCAGGTCGAAGAGCTCGTAGAACCAATCTTTGAAAAAAAATTCAATTTCCTTTGTGAATTCTGTGTGGGTGTGAACGCATATCAGGCTTCTGTTGGCGAATGTAGTATGGATTGGAATCAGGCGTTCGCTAGATGCCTGAAACTCAAGGCTTTTGGGATAAATCTTCTTCTAACTACAAATCGACATCCAAGAAGGAGCTGCTTTTGCTCTCTATAGCAATCACAATAGTATATCGCCTGAAACAATTTGATTATAAGAGATCCCATGATCCTTGCTGCATTTTCTAAATTCGACAGATTCGACAAGGTGCTTAATGAGCTCTACTTTATTTGTTCACTTCCAATTTCTCTATTATTTGACTATGTAAAGCTCCGGCTTGCAGATTTGTTGAAAGATTCCCCGCTGTTCGGAAAAGAAATCATGTAGTGCCTAAAAACTAATGCGAGGTTGTGTCCACTGGCTGGATTGGGTTGTGCGTTCTGAGGTGCCGATTTATCGTTTCACTAAAAGTATTTTAAGAAAATAAACCTTCAGGGTTTATTTGTGATCCTCTAATTGAGTATAAAAACTGTTTTAATCTATATTATGTTCAATATATATTATAGAAGGGTGTGACAATTTCGTGGATTTCCTGTCAACATCGACTAGGGCCACTACCTTGTATCCCAGTTGTGAATGTTACAATTGCAAGCGACTGCTGGAGACTTTTCTGCTATGCCAGTTTCAAGTGCAGAATATCAGCGTCGACTTTGTCAGCAAGCCAGCAGAGAGGGCGCATCTGATGTACTATGTTTCACCCGACTTTTCGCATGAACCAATGGAGGGGTGCTTCTGCAGAAATTCTGTTCCGAAATTTTAACAAAATATGTAAAGAAATTGCCAAGCACACAAGCATGTAGAGATAGATTTGGCAGCTCATAACGGAGTCACAGCTAGTGGTGCGTAAAATATAGAATTAGTACTTCTTCTGCCGACTGTTTAACAGCAGCATTCCGCTGTTCTGTTCAGCCAGACCAAACATTCAACGTGAACAATGATGGCCAAAAATTTCGTGCAACTGACCAAGAATGGTTTTTGGTTTTTTTTTTTTAAGAACTTAACACTCAAGTGGGTATGAATACACATATAATGCCTCAGCATGTGTTAAGTTTTCTGGAAAATGAGATAGAGAGAGAGAAAGAAAGATGTTTGGGCTCAGTAATTAGTTCGCTTCATGGATGGCATCCAACATTTAATGGGGAAGTTGGCTTGTTGTTGATTTCTAGTCAACTACTCATCTTACTTGATTTTCGTTAACTGAAAAAATGGATGTCTTTCGGGTGAGGCTGGGATTCGAACACTGAACCTTCCGATTTGGAAGCCAGTCCACTATCACTTGAGCCACGACCACCCACACGAATCGCTATCCGCCTAAACTAGACAATAAAGCTGTAGAAACACATGGACTACATACCGGGCTACGGCAATCAGCGGGGATTGAGTTGGTAAGGAACATACACTAACTCATCCGTTAAGTATGGTTGGATGTAAGTCTAGTGAGTAGAATTTAGTATCGTTTGTCTAATCCTCAAGAAGGCAAACTCTCTAAGCTGTGCCAACCATAGAAAAATTTGTCTCATTAACCTCGCATTAAAGATTTTCACCCTACCTCAACAGTATGCTATGTCCTTATCAGTCTAGTTTTAGGCCTAATTAGTCCATCATCGAGCACAGACATTTACCTTACTGCTGTATAGAGTCAGTTCAAGTTCCATGGCAAACTGATCCGTTTGAATACGATATAGAATCCTCCCTGCTCTATAAAAGTCAGTGATGACATCATTACAGCTGTCGCTAGAGCATTTGCGGTCATTGAAGTAGAAGTGGCCAAAATGGTTTGAGTGGTATATGAGAGTAAACAAATAAGAAAGGGCACCCAATACCAATGACTAGGACAGCACGCCATAACTTTGAAATCATAAAAGACATTGTCTACCTGGGCTCTGCTATGAAGAATCGCTAATCGCTGTTTCTTTGCACTAAGAAGACAGCTGAGAAATAAGTCTCACTCAATGAAGAAAGACCATAATCGTCGCATGTCGCGAAAAGCTCGTGTGATTAACGCACCGTCTACATAAACTCATTTGAAGAACTGTGTGGACTGTACTGCAACATAGATTTTGTCAGTAGGGCATGACTGGGATATGTTGAGCGAAAACAAACCACTGCTCCGTGACAACGTGGTAAAAGAAGACTTTACAAATCCTTAGGTGGCGCCGTAAAGTGGAAATAGGTTTCAGCCAACTTGGTGCACGCGTTATATGACCTATTTGTCGAAGTTCAGGTCCATCTCGGACTATAGGGGCACCTAAGGTAAAGTAAACGATTAGACATTGCATAGGGCGTGTATTCCAAAATATCAAACGGGTTCTACCGCAGTTGTGGCAAGCGGAAGATCACTGGCAATGATGAGATGAAAGAGGATCATCTCAGATTGTAGTATCACCATAAAAAATGGATCAGCGAGAGTTCGTTACAGATTTAAAAGACCTACGTACCCACTTTTACTGAATGGCGATCCTCTGCCCCTGCCTCTACGGAATTGATCTGAGGTCCGCAATCTTTGCCAATCCCACAAGTGGTGTAGTAGCAATGCAAATATATATTTACGGGAGGATGAATGAACACGTATGTGCTATAGCGATGGCTAAGGTTCTTGTTTGTCGGTCATCGGATGCAATTTGCTCTCGTATAAGGTGGGCAAAAATAATGCCATAATCTGAATTGGCTGATCTGGCCGGCCAGTTCAAATTGCCAAAACGGGAGATCACACGGCCTGGAAATAGATGATTATGATTCAAAATCTCCATCGTTGCGCGAGCTGTGTGAGCGGTTGCTCCGTCCTGCTGGATCCAACAAAACTTGAGACCCAATTCAGAAACTTGCGGCAAATAAAACTCGTTTAACATCTGTCTGTAGTGCTCACCAGTTACGGTAACGGTAGTGCCGTCGGCGTCTTCAAAAAAATAAGGGCCAATCACATTTTTGCTGCAAATGCCGCACCAAACAATCACTTTGAGGACTTGCAATGGCTCTTCTTGAATTTCATGTGGATTCTCCGTGCTAAAGAAACTCAAATTTTGTTTATTCACATAACCGCTTAAGTGGAAATGGACTTCATCGCTCATTATGATTTTGGATACGAAATCATCGTCGTCTTGCACCCGGTTTAACAGAGCATGGGAGTAAATTAACCTCACTTGACGGTCTGCAGGCAGCAATTTGTGAACGGTTTGCACTTTATAAAGGAACATCTTCAGGTCTTTCACCAAAATTCAACGCAACGAATGTCTGCTGATGCCAAATTGAGTACATTGTCCTCGCCTACAACAGTGATATTCTTCAGGTGTGTATCGCTACATTGCTTGTTGCCAACTAATTCTCTATCTGTCTACAACAAAAATGTCTAAGCACAATAACACTTGACGCCATTTGCAAAACATGGTTATCCTCAAAAAGGCAGGACCTCTAAACTGAACGAACTAAAGAGGATTAGTCTCCTAAACATCATCGGATTTTACCTACCGTACTATGTGAATGATTGAATCCTTACCGGGGTGGTTTAGCTCCTAGTAATTCCACCATCGCACAGATCGGCAAATCTTCAGAAATTGTTGATGGACACCCACCATCTGTTTATTGATTTCATAACAATTTTTTTATTGCCTGGTAACGCATTCAACAAAGCGCATAGCAGCGCAAAAGTCCACTACCGTGCTATGGTTTTTTCTGTCCCTTTGAACATCGAGACATCCTTTTCTCCAGTGCACTGCATGCGAATCTAAAAATCATTTTTGTTTTATTCAAAAAGTAGTACTCAACTCATGTTGTTTTTCTTTTTCAGATTTACAGCTCAAAAGTCCGACAAACACAATCAAGTCCGAGGACAACAATGACGACCAATCTTCACTGCACCAAAGCGACAGTTTGCCACAAATTCAAGCGGAATTTCACCATCAGGAGCATCAGTTGCTAGCGCGGGAAGCTTGCCTAAAGGAATTTGAAAATTTACAAAGAGAAATCCAAGATCTGCACGGTATGTTCCAAGATGTAGGAGTTCTAGTCAATGAACAAGCGGAAAGTGTTCAAGCCATTGCTGACAACGCAGAAGAGGCTCTCGAGCAAGTGCAAATGGGCGAAGCGCATCTGCGGCAAGCACTCACTTACAAAAAGGCAATGTATCCAGTGGTAGGTGCGCTGTTAGGTACCTGTGTTGGTGGACCTATTGGCCTGCTGGCAGGCATCAAAGCCGGAGGTCTTGCTGCTGTGGGCTGTGGTATTCTTGGATTCACCGGAGGTAGTGTGCTCAATCACGGCCCAATTGTCGCAAATGGTCAGCTTGAGGAGAAGAAGAACGAATGACCACACGAAGGTGTTGGAAGTAGAAGGCGGTGGGGTGTCTGTGCGGTCCAATAAACATGATCGATTTCTACTGAAGTAGGTATTATTTTGTCTGTTATTCGTAGCTCTCTCGTTGCTTAAATCACACACGCGCGCTAAAGGCCACTCACTTCGAGGGTTTTAACTGTATTTTTACACATGGAAATCCGTATTTGTATTTGTTGATGTTTAGATTGTTTAGTAAAGATTTTGTTATGCAAGCTAGGGAGGACTAAACTGATAAATAAATTTATTCTTACTATTAAGACGAGCCAAGGAGTTTGTTTTGGAGTTTTTGTTTAAAATTTATTTCCCTTTCCGTTGGAGTAAGACACTTAGAACTACGAGTAAAGTTGATGTTGGCTAGCTTAGAGGGGAACGTTGATTGTGGTCCATGCTTGACGGAAGCGCTTCTTGCGAGCGTGCTCTAGTTTGCGAATCCTCTTGGCCGTTTTCTTTGGTTTATACCACGGCGGGTATGAACCATATTCGTCTTTCATTGTCTTCGTATTGTACGTGTGCGTTTTGCCTGTTTTCTCATTGACCACTGTTACGTTTTCGCCCTTCTCGCGCTCTTCTTCGAACTCATGTTCCATTTCTTGTTTTTCTTTCATGATTTTTTCCTAGGAAAATGAAAATGTTGCTTGTTTAAAACATAGAGGGAGCAATGCTCAAAATACCTACAAACTTGAGCTCCTTGGCTGTCTTGACTTTGGCCACATCTTCAACTTCCTTCATTATTTCGTTGCCATCAGCGTCGATGAGGCCGAGTGTTTTCTTTAGGCGAACCAACTCTTTGGCGGCATTGCGGGCCTTTTTTACTTTGTTCATTTCATCACGACGTTTACGTGAACGATTTGTACGACCCATTTTAAACGATTTTCTGAATTAAATTGTGGAAAATAACGAAAAACTAAAATATTTTCGCGATACGCAAAAATAAACACGTGTGATTGACACTGATGTCAACTAGTGAAAGAAGATGTCAAGAGCAGTGATGCCAATTCACAATTGCTTGGGCAATGTCCACATTTTTGGGTAAACTTTAGAATTTTATTTTGTGGGAGCAAGCATTAGGTGCTGATTTATCAAATGCGATAAAAGAAACTTGATACATTTAAAATATAACAGTGGAATATATTTGAAGGAATGACATTTCGAAAGACCTTTGGAAACGTCTTCTTTTAATAATGAAATAAGGTTTTTCGAAAAGCATTTTTGATTCCTGAAAGAGAAAGAATAGGATGTAGAGGATCAAATATAGAATTTATTTGTTAACCCTAATATTGAAGTACCCAAAAATTAATTATTTTCTTTGTCAGGCTTCAGGTTTTCACATTTGAATAAATATGTTGTTTTGACCTTTCCATAATAACTCCAACTGCAAATTTAGCATTAGTTTAAAGGACGTTTTTCCTATAACTTTCCAAGTAAATATAATATATAAATCTTACCTAATTTGGGCGAGATCAATGAATTCTGGCTACCCTTATGATTTTAACCCACAGCGTGGGAGAAGGAGAATTAGGAAGGAAAAAATAAGATATACCGATATACGTTGGTTTTGAATGTTTGGAGGTTATAATAACTAGGAAATAAAGAGCTCGTCAGGACATTCTATAGATTCGTTGTACGGTTTAGGAAAGAATGACGATATTTCAGAGCACGTTCAAAAGTGGGCTTGGCGGTAAACTGATAAGCGTTCATAGCGAGAGGGTATTACGCTTAATTGCTTTAAATACAGAATGCTACTAGCAATTTTGTTCAAACTGTAGTGAATAAAGCGTATGCAGCGAATTGATAGTTCGTACATTTACTCACTTTAACTCTCTCGTTCGTTCTGCGACGCTCGTAAGTCGTTCTTTGTAAGATCTTACATATATAGTAAGATCGTAAATATAAATCGATCAACCAACATTATGATTGAATAAGTTAGTTGATGGTGGTCCGCTCGACATTAAACATTATATTGTGAAATATGTATGTAGTAAATAAGTAATAAAATAAAGTAGTGTAATATATAAACTGCTAAGAAGCAATTGCGTTTTGATAACTGGTGATGCGAAGGGACCCAGTAGAACACTGGTCGTGGAAATAGCAATAGAACAAGATAAGGTACAAGAGATTACGTTAGTGTTGGAAGGTTTCAATTGTCTGGCGTCACTCACTCGGTTTTGAATTCTTTCTAACAAGGAAAGGTTATAGTAACAACTGCCCCGAGATGTGCATTATATTCAAGTTCATAATGTATATTGATGCCAGATCAGACGAGATTATGTATTTCTTAAATTTCTTGAAGGGACCTAAGCTATTCGCAGCATTTTAACGACAGCTGACGGGATTGTATTTTGGAAGCATTCAACTTTACCCCGTTTGGGTAGTAATGCGGTCAATATCGAAATGAAATGAGCTTAACGTACACTCCAGTTCCCATTCCGCAGCGAAAGAGCTGGGTCGAAAGTCTGGAAACGATTATCATAAGCGAAGGTTACTGTCGTCAGCAAAGGTACGAGTACATATCTAGGTATTGCTTCACACCAGTATTTATTTGACTTTAAACCGTCTATAACAGCTTGATTTGAATGTTCAGAAAGGTAATTTCTAATATGTTGAAGGAAGGTTTCATCAATCAAAAGCGCTTATGTGAAACTCCATCAAATGCCTTCGAATTATCAAGTCTAACTATTTCAAATTCGGCAGACTGGTGTGGACCTTGGTTCCACTTTTCGGTGCGACATGCCTCCAAACCACTAGCCAAGCCGTTGCTACGAGAACCATTAAGAAGTTTTCATGGCTCAAAATATTCCATGCTGATCCTTTGAAAAATAGACGTAAGTGTAGTAGGTGGAGGGAGAAAAAGATTCGTCTTTTTGTTTTTCAGCTACACATAGGAGTATATTGCTTTCCATCTTCTTTGAAATATTCTTCTTCACTTTTTTCCTTGATTTAATACTCTTATCCGATGAGAGATCAATAAACTCATTCTAAAGAGACCATATCAGCAGCAGCATCCACGTCTTTATCGAAGCAACAGAACAACCAGTTAAAATTCCTGAAGAAGCTGTTCAGTGTGCTCCAATTGCCACATGATTTCTTTAGGAATCGCTTCCCTGCCTGTCTAGTTACAATACGTTCAAAAAGGTGATATATTTAGATCCGTATTGAAAAGGTATATAGGAACTTTTTCTTTTGTGTTGTGCTGACGAACAACGAGCCGAGGCCCTAGATTGCTATTGTATAAAGCAGATATCAGGAAGTGCGGTGGGATGGGCCGAAAAAATGGAGGATGAAAACCAGTGACAAAACAGAGTCTATCTGAGTGCAGCTTTATTATAAGCAGCATATTAAGGCAAGAAGTTTTGAACATTCGACACGTGAGCGAGCATCAAATTTAAATTTTGCGAACATCAGCCTGATAATCGATCACGCCCCTATAGAAGAAATAGACTATGCTACCAGAGAATGTTTTTACGAGTTCCTTGGAGCGACTTGTGAACAATGTCCTATGTCCGTTTAAGAAGTGACCGATGAAAAGGGTTTGATCCTCTAATGGAGTACACTTTACGTGGGGCAGATAAGGATATTGTCAATGTAGGAGTATAAGGGAAAGTTTCGATAGGTTGAGCTGTAAGAATATAACAACAAATAACGTACAGGAATCTACGTGGGAGTATTGTTTTTATTGAGATGACCTTGAGCACCGAATTCCTTCTGTCTCTCTGTATCTGGACATATCGTCTGATACAATGTCACCAGAACTACTATAGCAGCGAAAATACAAAATTGACTTTTTCTGTACCTAGAAATGGTTTCGACCAGAATCTAAGCCACGAAAGGAATTTAGTGAAGTCATCATGGATGGCTCTAAAACCGATCTAGTTAGTTAGATTTCACTACTCATTAGGAAAACCTCTGTTTGCCTTCCAAGCGGGAATATACGCAAACCTAATTGCAATAAACTATATTTTGAAAGATCTGTAGAGAAGTCAAAATATCTGTGCCTGTATCGACAGCTAAGCTGCGCTTGAACCCTCTTTCCACTTCCAAGCTCTTTCGAAAATGCATGGTTTCTTTGAATGCAGTCTACAAGCTGAATTCAATGAGATCGCCGACAAACTTGCTGATCAAAGCTCAGAGGTGAGTTTCTTAACACCCGAACTTGCGTAAGGACTGAGAGAATAGCTGCAGACGGCATGATTCTCCAAGATGCCAGAAGACCTAACGAATGCTTTTCATCTTTTCAAACAGATTGTGATTGCTCAGAACATGATTTCACTCATCCCTAATGCAAATCAAATATTATAATTCAATAGTTAAAATTATTTCTCGGAAGTTAACAGCATTTTTCAACTAGGCCGGTACTCATGTTAATGATTTGTTTGTACTTACGAAAATGTGCTTCTTTCCTTTACCCTAGTTTTCAAACGCACTTAAATTAATTCACGGCATCCGCTTGTTCTCCTCTACGCACAATCTTAACTTTGACCTACTCTTTGCGTTTGCATCATGGCCGCCAATTTATTCTCCTTTTCCCCTTTCTGTTTTCACTAAATGTAAACACATACCAATTCATTCAAAACAAAGAACCCAATGAATTCAATACAGAGGGTAAATGATACGAAAATAGCTAACAAAGCAAACGGAAAAATAAACAAAGCGATAAGAAATGAATTTTCAATTGAATGAACTATTAAATAATTCCCCAGGCGAATCCATTTTTATTTCTTTGCTCATGCTCATTTGTAAACAAATAAATTCATTCTCATGCATACTCTGTGGCTCTCAGTAAATTTTGTATAATTACCGTTTAGTGTTGCTGAGGAGCTGTACCTTATCAGTACTTTAGAGAGAAATATGAAGTCAGGTATTCGGGGAAAATAAATATTTTCATTTTGGATGTAAGAACAAAAAATTGAAATAAATAAATAACAAGAGACAATTAAATGGGCATGGTTTTGATTTTAAATTGATTACAGATGTTTTGGCATTCAATATCTAAATACGTTTTCAGCCGTATGACCACCTCGACTACATTTTACAAAGGTCGTTCTGCCAGTCCAGTTTTTCGCGGTAACAATCACGGTATTGACTTTCAAATCGCTGTCGCTGGCTTATCCAAAACAACATAGTCAAGTTCGCATATTATTGGGAGCCCTTTGGCATCCATATTTTTGAAGAAGTTTTCGTTGAGAATGGTCTGGTGACAATATCCAATTGTCGACGATGCTACAAGGATCGTGCCACAGCACGAGGCCGTATCACTGTTTTGTGAGGATAGAATTCGTTTTAAACAATGGTTTGCGAGTCAGTCTTACAAGGACCGAATATCATCATTTTCATTTTTCTAAGGTTGCGCACTTAACTTTCGACATCTGTAGGTATCTTTCGCTCGGAAGTGTGACCAATTTAAATATTTGGGCTCAGTGACAAAAACACCATCTTTAACATATGTCAGGTAATGTTGGAAGATGTATGAGAATTATAAAATTAAAATAAGGTATAGAAAATAGTAGAAGAACGCGTATTCGCAGAAGCATTTATGTTTTTTTAAAGACATAAGTTAAAAAATAGAATTCAAAGTAGAATGGTTTTAAGGTTCGCAAACCTAGCCTACTAGTCAGAAGCGGCGTAGGAGCAACGCAGATACGTAGGGGAAATATGTTGCATAAGATGTACTAACACATGCTACATATTTCGTTTAGAGCTATATCCCGGGCGGTCCTGGATCTCAAATAAATTGTCTGTCCAGCCAGCTCAGCAATCTTGAACGTTAATTGAGATTCTTCTCTTTTTTTTAAATACAAAAAGATTTTGCGAATTATTTTATATTCGAATGAAAATGTTCGCTCGAATATAATTTGCACCAGCTTTTTTGGAACACTGGCGCTCTGACACGAAATTGGTCCACAGTACTCCATGTGTTCCGAATGACAACAGCAGACGGGATTGGTACTGAGTTCCCATGCGGTCCTCCATCTTGGTATTGTACTTACCGCGCTCAACGTTGTTTTATTTCGGTGATCTTATAGAAAGCGATGCTTTCCGCGATGCCATTAACCCTTATCCACTTGCCCGATGCACAGAGTTTACCTCGTTTTCCCCCAATGACGGATTTGAAAACTTTACAAGCGTGAGCGCTGGTGTGCAACCGCGCAGCATGTTCCATGTCTCTTAAATGAATTCTGACACTTTTGGGCCATGTTGTTGTACCGCCCTTAAAGTTCTCAATTAGATCTACAAGTCAACTCTCCTTCGATTTAGACAGTGCGTGGTTCGATCGAAATATTTTTTTCTCGAAACGAGGTCTATGCCTCTTGGCACATGGATAAGAACTGACGAGAACGCTACATTTTTGCTCTGCTATTCTGAAATTGCCTTCTGAGCCCCCCCCCCCCCCTCAAAAAAAAAAACAATGACTGATATGAGTTATTCTCCGAATAATCTTTAAGGGCGTGCCTTTGTTTGTATTAACTGGGAAATCTAGGTAGAAAATGTCATTGACTACCTGTAAGTTATACCTGTCTATTCTGAAGTTTTGTTCGAGTATTAGATGTCATGTGTCCTTCCTCGATGCACTATATGCAGTTCGTTTTTAACCCTTTCACTGTTAGACCCATTTTCTGCTTCAATACTTCCACAAGACTCAGAAAGAGCGAGTTTCGCACGCAGTACGACGTGGAAGAAATCGTATCTCAGTCGATCGCCTTTTTAATATTACAGGTCTCAGTAAAATTATTAGCGACCCTCAACGAGCAGCGCTCTTAACCTTAACCTACAGTCTAGTCTAGCCCGGAGATGATTTCATATGATTTTTCCTGATATACGAGTATGTATGTAATATGTTGAGCTTAGGTTTGGATATTGCCATCTTTAATTTGCGGAGGTCGGATGAGTGGAAAAGTTACTAATCATAGTCCAAGTCGAACAACCAAGTGGTTGCTGGTCACCGATTAACAGTCAACAGAAATGGTTCTTTCATACCCTTAACACTGGCTGTTAATCGACTTGTTGGTTCCCTTGATCGTTCTTGTCGGTTTATGTTTGTACTTTTTTGCCCCTTTTTAGCTTTTTCTAAAATTTCTGTTTTGATACAACATCTCTCAATTTCATCAATCTCACGCTTCTTGTGCTCTTTCCCTTGCTTCTGAGAAACCAGTGCTCTCCCTTTCTTCTTTGTCCGTAGAGGTCATGAGTCATTCTCGTCTTCCTTTGTAGTGTCGTTCTATTTATATGCTTCATCTTTTTCTGCATGCCCCAGCTAGCTCTCATCGTCAAACCACGAGGTCTGTAGTGGTGGTCGTGCGGAACCCATCGCAACACAGGTGCCATTTGGGCGCCTGTAATAGGGGACAACTAGCGAGGTTAAAGGACTCTTAATCGATAAAGGCCCTGGCAGTTTCTTGCGAACACAGCTTTCCAACATCCAACTTTATCCCAGTATTTCCTCTACTTAGCTGGACAATGGATATCTGCATTCGTACCTTGGCCACAATAATTCAACGATTCAATGTTGGGCCAACGAAAAAGCTCGCCCTGCGTCAATCGTAGTGTGATTAATCTGGTTGATTGATCAGGAGACCGCCGGATCCACTTATGAAAGTCAAATTGCGCGAGGTTGATAAGCCTGAATCCGTACTCGTAGTTGGTGTCGTGCGGGCTATATTTGCCAACTGTTCTACCTAAGATTTCCTTCTTTCCCAGCTTTTGACTAAGGACGCCTAGAATGTTATTAATATAATGCCCAGGACATTGCGCATTTGTCTTGTCGAGGAGCTCGTTGTCATTCTTCTCCGTTGCGAGGTGCGCATATGTCATATGGAAAACTTATTCTTGAATCGGATTGTCACAGGGCGCTCGTTCACATGCTTTAAAATCAAGCCTAGGTCTGCCTCTAATGGCAAGTCTGCATCCAAATAGCCGCTGGTCGTCTTCTTGGTAGCATTATATCGCAGTATATGCATGTCGCAATCAGATTCCTACTTATATGAATGGTCTTTGTAATAAGAAGTGTTTACGCCGATGCCGTGATAACTAGGTACGGCCTTCATTTGTTCAATAATTTCTGTTTCGCGGTGATTCGCTGTTTATATTTTAAATAACATGGCGTTACTACTGAGTACTTCTCCACACTTTGATCAAAGGCAACACTGCTTAGATATCCCTTTTCACCCGTCCGAAATTAATAAACCAATCGGACCTTTTCCATTTCTTTGTTTGCCGTTTCAAGCATCTACCAGCTACCTGCCTATCTACAGCCCATTAACTAAAGGCCACAAGATAATTTCAAACAACCAACAACAACAAAACCAATGTACCTTTGTACTCAGCTGTTATGTGCGCGCAATTCATTTCACCATTCCTCCATTTCATCCTTCCTCCGTGTTCATTCTACACCAATTCGTAAGGCCAAGCATCAGCGTTCTTACATCGTTTTTTGTGTACAAAACACCAGTCAGCTGAGAGCGCGTCCCACAACAAGTTCGTTGAACACAACTAAAGTGCAAGTGTAAATAAAGTTTTTATTTTCATTTCTTTTTCCAAACACACAAACAAGAAAAAAAATTAAATAAAAAAGAAATCAGGAATATCCTTTAGTATTAAGGATATCTAAACAAAAGGAAAAAGTAAGTGTCGTCTTTGCAAAGCATACACAGAAACAAAAAACAAGGCAGTCTATCAAATTTTTGATTGAAATGGATAAAAAATCCTTTCTGTCGTTGCATTATAAATTATCCGACATACATACTTGTACTCGTTACAGTTGAGTATGCGTACCAACATGTACCCATACATCTGAGCGAAAAGCGATTAAAAAAGTTTAACCGAAAATTTTCTGCAACATCGACACCGGAAGCGAATGATGTCCTGCAACAGAATTTGATAGACGTTTTGTAATTTTCCATTTTCTATTTTCCATTAAAAAAATCAGAGTGCAATCACAGCCAGTGTTAATAGTTGTCATTCTTCTCTGTTTGTTCTTTCAAGGTTTGTGAAAGGATTTCCATTTCATTGTATCTGTGCAACAAGGATACCATTCGAAAGCGAACAAAGCAAATAACTTAAGGTGAGTTCGTTTTTTGTTTGCTTAATTTGTTTTTTAACTTGCCTCCCTATGGCTTGACTCCATGTTATGAGGTACACTGTTAGTAGTTTGGGGCGGGGGCGAAATGATAGGGACCACCATTTGATATTCCTCTCTTCCACTCTCCGACTCTTCCATTTCCTCGTTGGTTTTTGTGTGTGATACTGTAACAGAAATTAGAGTTCTGATGGACGCATCTACAAGTATATAACCAAACAATATTTGGGCTCAGTGACAAAAACACCATCTTTAACATATGTCAGGTAATGTTGGAAGATGTATGAGAATTATAAAATTAAAATAAGGTATAGAAAATAGTAGAAGAACGCGTATTCGCAGAAGCATTTATGTTTTTTTAAAGACATAAGTTAAAAAATAGAATTCAAAGTAGAATGGTTTTAAGGTTCGCAAACCTAGCCTACTAGTCAGAAGCGGCGTAGGAGCAACGCAGATACGTAGGGGAAATATGTTGCATAAGATGTACTAACACATGCTACATATTTCGTTTAGAGCTATATCCCGGGCGGTCCTGGATCTCAAATAAATTGTCTGTCCAGCCAGCTCAGCAATCTTGAACGTTAATTGAGATTCTTCTCTTTTTTTTAAATACAAAAAGATTTTGCGAATTATTTTATATTCGAATGAAAATGTTCGCTCGAATATAATTTGCACCAGCTTTTTTGGAACACTGGCGCTCTGACACGAAATTGGTCCACAGTACTCCATGTGTTCCGAATGACAACAGCAGACGGGATTGGTACTGAGTTCCCATGCGGTCCTCCATCTTGGTATTGTACTTACCGCGCTCAACGTTGTTTTATTTCGGTGATCTTATAGAAAGCGATGCTTTCCGCGATGCCATTAACCCTTATCCACTTGCCCGATGCACAGAGTTTACCTCGTTTTCCCCCAATGACGGATTTGAAAACTTTACAAGCGTGAGCGCTGGTGTGCAACCGCGCAGCATGTTCCATGTCTCTTAAATGAATTCTGACACTTTTGGGCCATGTTGTTGTACCGCCCTTAAAGTTCTCAATTAGATCTACAAGTCAACTCTCCTTCGATTTAGACAGTGCGTGGTTCGATCGAAATATTTTTTTCTCGAAACGAGGTCTATGCCTCTTGGCACATGGATAAGAACTGACGAGAACGCTACATTTTTGCTCTGCTATTCTGAAATTGCCTTCTGAGCCCCCCCCCCCCCTCAAAAAAAAAAACAATGACTGATATGAGTTATTCTCCGAATAATCTTTAAGGGCGTGCCTTTGTTTGTATTAACTGGGAAATCTAGGTAGAAAATGTCATTGACTACCTGTAAGTTATACCTGTCTATTCTGAAGTTTTGTTCGAGTATTAGATGTCATGTGTCCTTCCTCTATGCACTATATGCAGTTCGTTTTTAACCCTTTCACTGTTAGACCCATTTTCTGCTTCAATACTTCCACAAGACTCAGAAAGAGCGAGTTTCGCACGCAGTACGACGTGGAAGAAATCGTATCTCAGTCGATCGCCTTTTTAATATTACAGGTCTCAGTAAAATTATTAGCGACCCTCAACGAGCAGCGCTCTTAACCTTAACCTACAGTCTAGTCTAGCCCGGAGATGATTTCATATGATTTTTCCTGATATACGAGTATGTATGTAATATGTTGAGCTTAGGTTTGGATATTGCCATCTTTAATTTGCGGAGGTCGGATGAGTGGAAAAGTTACTAATCATAGTCCAAGTCGAACAACCAAGTGGTTGCTGGTCACCGATTAACAGTCAACAGAAATGGTTCTTTCATACCCTTAACACTGGCTGTTAATCGACTTGTTGGTTCCCTTGATCGTTCTTGTCGGTTTATGTTTGTACTTTTTTGCCCCTTTTTAGCTTTTTCTAAAATTTCTGTTTTGATACAACATCTCTCAATTTCATCAATCTCACGCTTCTTGTGCTCTTTCCCTTGCTTCTGAGAAACCAGTGCTCTCCCTTTCTTCTTTGTCCGTAGAGGTCATGAGTCATTCTCGTCTTCCTTTGTAGTGTCGTTCTATTTATATGCTTCATCTTTTTCTGCATGCCCCAGCTAGCTCTCATCGTCAAACCACGAGGTCTGTAGTGGTGGTCGTGCGGAACCCATCGCAACACAGGTGCCATTTGGGCGCCTGTAATAGGGGACAACTAGCGAGGTTAAAGGACTCTTAATCGATAAAGGCCCTGGCAGTTTCTTGCGAACACAGCTTTCCAACATCCAACTTTATCCCAGTATTTCCTCTACTTAGCTGGACAATGGATATCTGCATTCGTACCTTGGCCACAATAATTCAACGATTCAATGTTGGGCCAACGAAAAAGCTCGCCCTGCGTCAATCGTAGTGTGATTAATCTGGTTGATTGATCAGGAGACCGCCGGATCCACTTATGAAAGTCAAATTGCGCGAGGTTGATAAGCCTGAATCCGTACTCGTAGTTGGTGTCGTGCGGGCTATATTTGCCAACTGTTCTACCTAAGATTTCCTTCTTTCCCAGCTTTTGACTAAGGACGCCTAGAATGTTATTAATATAATGCCCAGGACATTGCGCATTTGTCTTGTCGAGGAGCTCGTTGTCATTCTTCTCCGTTGCGAGGTGCGCATATGTCATATGGAAAACTTATTCTTGAATCGGATTGTCACAGGGCGCTCGTTCACATGCTTTAAAATCAAGCCTAGGTCTGCCTCTAATGGCAAGTCTGCATCCAAATAGCCGCTGGTCGTCTTCTTGGTAGCATTATATCGCAGTATATGCATGTCGCAATCAGATTCCTACTTATATGAATGGTCTTTGTAATAAGAAGTGTTTACGCCGATGCCGTGATAACTAGGTACGGCCTTCATTTGTTCAATAATTTCTGTTTCGCGGTGATTCGCTGTTTATATTTTAAATAACATGGCGTTACTACTGAGTACTTCTCCACACTTTGATCAAAGGCAACACTGCTTAGATATCCCTTTTCACCCGTCCGAAATTAATAAACCAATCGGACCTTTTCCATTTCTTTGTTTGCCGTTTCAAGCATCTACCAGCTACCTGCCTATCTACAGCCCATTAACTAAAGGCCACAAGATAATTTCAAACAACCAACAACAACAAAACCAATGTACCTTTGTACTCAGCTGTTATGTGCGCGCAATTCATTTCACCATTCCTCCATTTCATCCTTCCTCCGTGTTCATTCTACACCAATTCGTAAGGCCAAGCATCAGCGTTCTTACATCGTTTTTTGTGTACAAAACACCAGTCAGCTGAGAGCGCGTCCCACAACAAGTTCGTTGAACACAACTAAAGTGCAAGTGTAAATAAAGTTTTTATTTTCATTTCTTTTTCCAAACACACAAACAAGAAAAAAAATTAAATAAAAAAGAAATCAGGAATATCCTTTAGTATTAAGGATATCTAAACAAAAGGAAAAAGTAAGTGTCGTCTTTGCAAAGCATACACAGAAACAAAAAACAAGGCAGTCTATCAAATTTTTGATTGAAATGGATAAAAAATCCTTTCTGTCGTTGCATTATAAATTATCCGACATACATACTTGTACTCGTTACAGTTGAGTATGCGTACCAACATGTACCCATACATCTGAGCGAAAAGCGATTAAAAAAGTTTAACCGAAAATTTTCTGCAACATCGACACCGGAAGCGAATGATGTCCTGCAACAGAATTTGATAGACGTTTTGTAATTTTCCATTTTCTATTTTCCATTAAAAAAATCAGAGTGCAATCACAGCCAGTGTTAATAGTTGTCATTCTTCTCTGTTTGTTCTTTCAAGGTTTGTGAAAGGATTTCCATTTCATTGTATCTGTGCAACAAGGATACCATTCGAAAGCGAACAAAGCAAATAACTTAAGGTGAGTTCGTTTTTTGTTTGCTTAATTTGTTTTTTAACTTGCCTCCCTATGGCTTGACTCCATGTTATGAGGTACACTGTTAGTAGTTTGGGGCGGGGGCGAAATGATAGGGACCACCATTTGATATTCCTCTCTTCCACTCTCCGACTCTTCCATTTCCTCGTTGGTTTTTGTGTGTGATACTGTAACAGAAATTAGAGTTCTGATGGACGCATCTACAAGTATATAACCAAACAACATCCAAACGACCAAGCTAACCTTAGGACGAGTTTGTGTGAATGTGGAAAGGGTTTGTTGTGTGTGGAATTTCTCATTTTCCTTTTCAGTGCTGTGCGGGGGTCATGTATAGTGTGACCAGAGTGGTGTAATGTTTTGTTTTCCATATACTTTCGAAATATTGCACCTAAAACGATTCCATTTTTGTCTGCTCCTTAAACCCTTTTCTAGTTCGCAAAGCTGTTCGGTGGCAAAGACTGCTATCCGGTTTCAGTGGCGTAGTTGTGTAATAAGGATGACGCGTTGCTATTTTGTTAAGTGGTGGTAGTGATCATTTACCTCATTTCCATAGAGTGGCTTGAGCTGATCTATTGCTTGACTTTTCCACGTGAGGTTTTATTTGTTTTTATTGATTAATTGTCCTGCCGCAATACTGTAATGTTAAGCGTTTCGTAACACCAGATTACCGAAGTGATGTGATACAATGCATAACGTTTCAAATCGCAGATCTGATGCAATATTTTTGCTGTCATCAGATCACAATCACAACAGTTTGAAAATTATAAAGAATTTAGGCTCCGTCGAGCTCGTAAGTGATTTTTCTTATTTTATATTGTCTTGACTCATCTTTACGACCTTATTAAATTAACACAGCAGCTGAGAATGTAGGCACATGGCATTTCAAGACATCAGAAATTTCAAAGCATTATCGATGCATTCCAGTGGAAAGGAAAGGAAAGCATCATTTACCAATGAGGCTGTTCACACAGACTGATAGTTCTTTCTGAACACTTCCGCGAACTCATTTTGACATATTGACTCTCAGTGTCGGTTGAATGGATTGAGTTGTTTGTTTGTATACTTCATGAATTTTATAAAAAGAATTAATCAAATAATGAGAGATAGCCTACTATATAATAATTTAAATTCACGTAGGATTTGTTTAGGATTCTTTTAGGATTTTCTCCAGTGACAACCGATTGAAATTTAGAAACGTCAACAAAAAAAATCCACAAATTTAAAAAAAAACTAAAAATCCGGATTGGCGTAACATGTAACCTCTCCACTTCCCCCTCTCGCCGGTAAACATAAAAAAAATCCAGTTCTTCAGTCCTTCAGTCCTGTCAGAGCGGTCTCAATGATGCACATTTTTTGACATTTAGGAATTCAGCCTAGATTTTCATCTGCTGTGTTGTTGCTTGGGGGAAATTTAATGCTTTGCCAAGCTGAGAATTGGTGTCCTCGACTCAACTGTTTGTCAACAGACAGAATTCTGACAAACATACAGTCCTTTGAACGTTCTTGTTACTGAAATTTCTCAGTTAGGCGATCTTATTTCCCACGATGCCATTGTGAACTGATATTCAAACAAGAATCCAACTTTCCGACCGCGTGGAGAAAACCTTGCATTCTCGAACTGGCTTGGAAGTAATGAAAGGGTATAGCAAGGCCTTAGGCACAGCTTAGCTGTGGCTGCAGCCTTTGGAAGCCCGACTACATATATTTATTGGCGTAGATTCAGGCCGAAACGATTCCTGAGTCGGCGCGCAGGCTTTCAAAATTGGAATGAGTTTTATATGAAATTTGTTTAAAACCGAAGATGGCTTTGAGATTGTAGCCCAGGACATACCATTGATGAGCATAAATGACAACCCGCATAGCCCTGCCCTTGGCATAGACCTACGTTGAGCAGAGTGTATGAGAAGGGTTCAATTTCTGCTTGTAGGAATGAAAAACAATCGATCGTTGTAGAAAGAGTCGTTAGTTTTTATGTGTTTAAAAATTCAAATTTATACTTCGTTGTGTCGCCAAACGGTGTGGTGAAAAAGTCTGCTCATCCAGTCTTGTGGCAAAACCTCACTATTTGTTACAATGGTATCTTTTCTAGTTCCCCCAGATCTGAGAAAAAATACTGTCTCAAATGAATTATGCTCTGTCTGCTTATGCTTAGACAGTGACTGAATACTCGCCATTTCTGCACATATGCTGTAAGTTCTTAAGTCTAATCCTTGCAGAATGTTTACCCAACAGGTTGTGATCTGTTATTGTATTGCTATTGTATCACCTCATTTTACTATTCTCTTTGGGACGACAAGGTTCTTCGATCGGTTTCTACCAATTCGATTTTGTGTGCGCGCAGTTATGGACCATCTACTTGTTACAATGCTTGACATTTGGAAGGATTTTGTACTTTTGTACACTTTTATCCAATTTCGGTGGTCCCCATTTGTTACCACAAATTTTTTAACAGACGTACAAAACAATGGATACCTAGTTTGTTTGCAGGTAAGTTTAATGTCCAGGATTGAATCAAGTTTTTTTAATGCTTCAGCGCAAAAGCTTCTACTCCAGACCACAGGAATATACCCAATTCAATAACCAGTTTAGGCCGGCTTTCAGTATCGCTAAATTGGGGGTGAATACCCATATTAACAGAGCATTTCGGGGTGTGCTTCTTGGGGTGTGCCCCTTATGGTGGTGGCAATCGATATATGGACACCAAACATAGGTATTATTGTAGCATTGCCACAATCTACTCCACGATTAGTCTCGCTATTGGTTTTATAAGCGCCTTCTCAAATGCATCTACCTTGACTTAATAGAAAGCGTCTTCTATGTCAAACAATTTAAGGAAGCATGCCGAATGAGTGTTTTAGGTCGCCGGTTGGGATGTCCTTCAGGATGTCAGTATAAGCTTCTACGTCCACAAAATGCTCTCCCTTCATCGGCAAAGGCATTTTTCCGAAAAGGTAAAAGTCGCACGATCCTAAATAAGGCGAATACGGGGAGTTGACAGTTAAAATGCGATTTTTAGCTAAAAAAAATCTGTCAAAGGTGTCGATCGATGAGATGGCGCATTATCTTGCAACATTTCAACAAACGGCAACTTCGTTCAGCGCGATATACTGGCAGAATACGACGAGTACGATGCACCAAACGCTTCAAAGCACCAAGATAGAAAGGTGGTGAAACGTATTCTGTGGGCAAAGCCATTGAAATCGTAAAATCAAATTAACATTGTCCTTCCTTCCGTCTTCTTCAAACAAGATATTTTGGATTTTGGATTGTCTGGCGCCTTCCTCTCGGCACTTTGACGCTTTGTTTCTGGATCATATTAAAAAGAAAGCACCACGTTTCATCACCGTGTTGTAAAGGAAGTTTTTGTTATTTTTGGCCTCCTTGATGATGTCCTACGAATTTTGAGTTCTGAACAATTTTTGCTCGATGCTAATACATGGCCTTACTAGAAATATCAATTTATAAAAAGTCCTTTTTACTTTGTAACGGACTTTGTATGTCGTCTCCTTCTACATTCAATCGCTCCTAATTCATTTTTCACACAATTCTTAACCTGGAATTTGTGTGTGCGAAGATATTGTCATGGACGTCTTCAGAAGCAAACGATTTACCCTTTAAGGAGTTTTGCAAGGAGCGAAATAAGTGGAAGTCTAATGGCGCAAGATCTGGGCTACATGGTGGATGTGGCAACACATGCCAACCAGGCTACAAAAATTTGTGCCGAGTGACCAAACTTATGTGTGGGCTCGCATTCTCGCCGTAAAACACCGCACGCTTCCGATTGATCAGCTCGGGATGTTTCTGTCCGATGGCATCACTTAATTTCTGTACCTGCTTACAGTAATCTTCAAATGAAAGTAATCATTTTGTTCTTTGGAACCAGCTTATAGAAGACTGGTTGCTTCCAATCCCACCAGATTGACAGATTCATATTCTTTTGGTGGATGTCTGCTTTTTATTGCCTTTCCGATGCTTCATTTGGCCTATTCATAACTTTTTTTTCGGCTGATATGCGATATGCGATATCCAAATATTGAGCTTCTTTACAAAGTCAAGCGATTTCGAATGGCAATGAACGATTGGACATTTTTAGAGCGGTAACAAGCTTCCGAAGCGTTGAATGCTTATTTGCTTGCATCATTTGGGGTGGCCGTGGTGTAATGGTACTAGCAATCGCTTCTCAGGGTCAAGGTTCGAATCCTACTCATGACAAGTTTTTCATTTGTGTAATTGGAACTCAGTCAGAAAAATCTGCGTGTGAAAGCATAACACTGACATGTAGATTTGACTGTTGTAGAGTTTCAAGCACAAAGCGTGAAAATTGATAACCTTCGAATCATTCCGAGTGAAGAAAAATCTCTCCGTCCTATTCGGACTCCCACCCCCGGAGAGCTAATATCGAAACCAAATATACCTAAGTTTCAAACCACTACATCACAACAATGTTTTCCTTTCTCCTCCTTCTATCTTTCCGCCCGCGCACAGGCAACAGTAAAAAGGGTGTCATAACCCCTTCGGCGCGCGAAAATTATAAAAAAAAATCAATGCAGTGATTTTACTGTCGTCGATTTCAAAAGACCTACCCGAGCGATGAGCGCCTTCAGCTGAAAAATCAACATCACGGAATCGCTCGACTCCCTTTTTGGCACTGTCGTTTTTCGATGACATTTCTGCCATAAGTATATACCATAAGTACTCGTATATATCATAAGTATATACTACGCCCAGAAACAAACAAACGCGGGCAAAGCCACCTATTGTAAAAAAAAACGCAATGACTTTTTGCACAATTCAATAAAAATTTCTAAATGCATTCTTTACATACGAGTACTTTGTTTTAACATTCTCCCTTCTCCAATCATCTGCAATCAACAGAATGCACAATTGACCATTTGTCCTAGGTTTTTATAGTTTTAATTGATTTTAGCTTTTCCTCATTTTACTGCCTAAGATAAGTAACACATATTTTATATCGACTGCTTCCTTGACTCCGCTCTCTATCAACCAAGTGGAATCAATAGTATAAAACTAGGCAGCCAACTTGATCTTGTCTTCTTATCTGACGCTGATAACTACGTCATAAGAGCTGGCAACCATCTTCCGTTTTATAAGGTGCCGTTCTTTTTATTAAAAATAACATCGTTCCCGCCCTGTTATATGAATTATAATAATTTTGTAATAAAAAATAAATAAATTATGGCGTAAATACTTCTCTGCTCTGACTTCCCTTTACCCTCATTTAAATTTCAGTTTATGTATCTGTGGCACATATAGAAGGAACATTCACAAATACACTCAAATGGCGATATTTCCGCGGTCTCGATACTCTGTTTATCATAATATTGAAAAAATTAGTGTACTTTTGGCTCATCCTTTTTTGCCATTCTTCTAAAGCTCCGTCTTCATTTTGTCGCAAAATGGAATATCTAATTCTTGTCCCAAAACTAAACTCTCTTGTATAACCAAATTCTTTGAGAGAGTAGGCTACGAAATGGTGTTTATCATTTAAGTTAAATTTCGTATTTTAGTTAAATTTTGGAATTCCTCAAGGAGGCCACATCGGTCTAATATTCATACTAACAATTGCGATGAAGGTTTTAGAATCAAAGAATTTCTGATATGATATAAGCACATCTCAACGTTCGCTGATTCTCGTGCACTACAAGGTGCATTGAGTCAATAATCGACAAGTCACCACCATCTACTTCATCGGTAACGAATTGATATCCTTGGTCACTTCATTGTGGACCTGGGTGTCGTATGCGATATGGAACTGGGATTCGCCCCATTTCTTGTTTGTACACCACAAAATACCTTTACCTTCCCTTCGTTAAACCCATAGTGAAGTATGCAAGCCGGGCTTAACTTCCCTATTACGATATTCACTCTTCGCGGTTTGAAGGAGTTCAATGTAGATTCATCCGTTTTCCATTACATGGTCGTCTTTGGTAAGATACTTTTAAAATGCCTCCTTACGTATTCGAAGATGAGCTTAAACCATTTTCAAAAATGTTAAAAAAATGCTGACGTACTCCTTATTCATCAGCTGCTAACTGGCTATATTGGACGAACCACGTAATCTTAGGTCTGCTTCCCTTGCCACTTTTATTTTCACCGCACCGTTTATGACTGTAACGACTGTAACGAATGCTACGATCTTCGAATAACACCCTACTTAGGTTGAATTCAATATTGATAAACCTAGTGTTCTAACCGCCCTTCTTTATTCCAATTCCACTTTCAAAGCTTCGCAAACTTTTGAGTCCTGGCGTAGCATAGCTAGATTTTTTTTGTCAGCTTTAAGTTTTTATAAATCCCATGATTTATCCATCTGATGCACTTTAAAGTTGTTGGATTGCATGGGGCCTATTGAAGAATCTTACAATTTACGTTTCTGTCCGATAAACATAGTCTTTAACTTGTTTGCTAGGACCGTCCACATTAAGATTATTCATTTTCGAGGGTAGCCCTTATGCAATCACTGCGGTTTCTTCTTCTTATGGGTTCGTGAAGACCCTGGATCATTTAGAAGAACTAGAACTAGAACACGTAAGGTAAAGATTACCGATACTTACTTAGATTCTATAACTCTTCGAGTGACAAAGATCTCAAGAACTCTGGCACAGTATCCCAATTTGAGTTTAAAAATGCATTCAAGCTCCCACCAGCTCATAGCTAGGGACCTAAGTCCTTCTTTGACTGCCATTCTCCATGTATGCTTAGAGTGTCCCTCTCGTTTGCTTGTTTGGGAAGTGAGTTCCATTTCATGACGATAACGGAGCGTTCTTGCCCTAACGGGTAGAATTTTTCTCTTTCAGGGGCTGAATTTTATCTATTGTAGATGAACTTGTGTAGTTCACGTGTCCAAATGGAGAAATTTTAGTGACTCGTTAAAGCAATGTTAGCCTTCTCAGTTTAGCAAGAATGTCGCTAACTTTTAAACGAACTCGGGAAGAATTTTTTGTAGTCTGACTTCATGCTAAACTGTTCGGGTTAAGGGAAGTCTTTGAGTCTTGCCTAGCAAGTTCACTAAAGATCTCATTTTCTGGAATAATTTATTGTGAACTGTAACCCAGACAAGATTCAGTGTATTCATTCTTTCATCCTTTAACACAAAATGGACTCTTCGTTTCTTGAACTCCGTTGGAAATACTCGTATTTAATCTTTTACCGTGTCAAGGTGTTAAATGGCATGTTATGTTGGTAGAGAAATTGGTAGTATGGTACTTTAATTTATTTCGTTTCATACGGTTCCATTGTGAAGACCATGGCCCCAGATTTCTTTAGATGTGTGGCAAGCTGGATATTGATTAAAGACTTTCAATAGCTGTAGGTACTCGTAATTCTTGAATGACAAAGATCCTAATATTCTGAAAAAGAAAATGAACTCTTCTTCGTGTCAGACTTTTTGCAATGAATCAATCAATCTTTCAGTACCCGTACTGTAATAGTAAGTTTCGTCTCATTGTAATTTAAAATTTAACGACCAGTCCATAGCGTTCACATGTACATGTAGTATATTTAAAGATTCGCTTGTTGTTAGCTACTGCCAGAATCTTGTCAAAGACTTACTTAACATAACTCTTTTCAGTATCTACGAGTACTTCTAGTTCGAATGGCTTTTTAAAATAATTTCGTTGCAAACAAGGTTCCGAGTTTCCGATAAATTGTAATTTGCCTTCGCAAATTTGTGTTTGTACTTTGGGAAGTTACAGTCGGACAAGAACTGTGTACATCCTGAGGAGTATTTTGCAGCCAATTGAAATCTTTTAAATGTGTCGTCTAAACAAATGTTTAGCGTCTTCATCCTAATTACATAGATCATAATACTGTCTGGAGTGGACCTGAGCCAACCTCTCCAGTTAGTGTGGGCTTGGCCAACTGCCTCCAGTTATGCATTTCAAGACAATTGAAGTTCACTTCCACTTGCGTGCGCCACTTGAGTCACGGTCTTCCACTACTGCGCTGTCCCTCGGGGCGGATTCGAAGAATTTTCGGACCGGAGAATTGGTGTTCAAAGGCTTTACATGTCCAAGCCACCTCGGTCGTTTGACCTTCACTCTTCTGTCGATGTTGCTGTACAGCTCGTACAGTTTGTCGTTGTATCTCCTACTCCACTTATTGTCTATGCAAACGGGACCGTAAATAACCCGAAGAGTTTTCCTTTCAAAACAGCCGAGAGCACCCTCATCCATTTTTGATTAAGTCCATGTCTCTGCGCAATAGAGCAGGACTGGGAAGGCTTTGCCTTCTTAGCCCAAAGAAGCAGCGAGTGGCAAAAGTTGTCTTTCGTTTGATATCAGTGCTGGTGTCGTTGTCTGAATTGATAACGAAGCCAATGTAAACGAAGTTATATCTGTAGGGGAGGACGTCCTGTCCGAGACGTTGGTGTTGGGTGTCCTTCCTGCACATACTTGGTCTTGCCCATCTTCGCTGCTTCCGTCTCAATATTCGCGATGCTTTCTGATGTTAAAGAAATCGCATGACAACGGATCAGCTTGGTCTCTGTGCGTTCTTTACCGATCGTGATTGATGGAGGAGCGTGCGTTCTATTGTTTAACGTCATCCTGTGCAAACAGATGAGTTTAGCAGGGATGCCAAAACTATAGATATTACTCTGCGTACATATTTCGTCTCTATAGATGCTGTCATACGCGGCCTTTAAATCGATGAACAGATGAGTAGATTGATTTGGAGCTCATGGGTTTTTCCCAAATAGTGGAAATTTGATCGATGGTGGACTTTCCTGGCCTGAAGCAACACTAATATGGACCAATCAGGTTGTAGGCGAACGGCTTCAGGGGTTCACACAACACGGCAGAGAGGATATTGTAGGTGATGTTAAGAAGACTGATGCCTCTGTAGTTGGCGCAAATCAGAGGGTCTCCTTTCTTGAGGATCGGACAAACAAAATGCTGAAGTTCCATTCATCGGTCATACATTCGTTCGACCATGTTTTACAGATGCTTCTTACCAAGTCATCGCCTGATGACTTGAGCTTAGATATGGCTATCTTCACTTCATCCAGGTCGGATGGACGACATTATTGGCCTACATCATTCAGGTTGAAAGGTTGATTCTGCCTGACAGCGGTATTTCGTTCTTCTCCCCCGTTATACAATCTAGAGAAATGCTCCTTCCAAATCCTAAGCGACTGCGAATCTACTACTATGTTCTCTTGTTCGTCTCTACAGGCTTCGGTTTGGGGTTTGTATCAGTGGCATGTTTTTTATTACCTTTTGGTAAAACCTTCGAATCTCATCCCTGGATAGTTTCTCTTGATTTCCTCGACTGCGTGCGGAAAGTTCGGACATCCATAATACTGGAGAAGTGCCTTGGGTCGATCGCAATGTGGTCAATCTGATTGACGGTTGATTAATCAGGTGTTCTCCAAGTTCCCTAGTGAAAATTGAGATGGGGGAATCGCGTGCTAGCTACGACAATGTTTCGCCCCGCCGCAAAGACGATTAGCCTAAATCCGTTATCGGAGGTGGTGTCGTGCATGTTATACTTTCCGGCAGTACTACCTCTCTTCCTAACTTTGCATTAAATTCGATGAGGACAATAGCTAGAGCACTGCTCGTAAGTCTTGTCCAAGAGCTCGTAAAAGCTATCTTTGGTTTCGTCATCTTTCTCTTCTGTGGTTGATTGATACGAGGCGCTCATTAACATTCTGGAAACGCCGGACTTCTTGCTTAAGTCTGCCTCTAACAACACACCCGCATACAAATAGGCGCTGCTTTTGCTGTCAATAACAATCGCCGTAGTAGATTTCTTTTTATAATTTATGCGCACCTAAAGGGTTAGATACCCTTTTACTGTTGCCATGGCGCGGGCGGAAAGTTAGAAGGAGGAGAAAGGAAAAATTTTTTTTTGTAGTGGTTTGAAAAACTCAGGTGTATTTGGTTTCGATATTAGCTCTCCAGGGGTGGGAGTCCGAATAGGACGGAGAGTTTTTTCTTCTCTCAGAGTGATTCGAAGGTTATAAATTCACACTTGTTTTTTGTGCTTGAAACTCTACAACAGCCAAATCTACGTGTCAGTGTTATGCCTTCACACGCAGAATTTTTCTGACTGAGTTCCAATTACACAAATGAAAAACTTGAGCAACTTGTCATGGGTAGGATTCGAACCTAGACCCTCCAAGTGAGAAGCGATTGTAGGTGCCACTACACCACGGCCACCCGTGATGTAGATGTCGCAGTTTTCCATCCTCTTTTTGCCCAACCCATCGCATTTCTTGGATGGGGGTAATGTCTAATTTCCTATTGTGGAAGCCCTTGTTTCGTTCACAAGAGCTGTGAACAGTGGATCCGTTCGTATCTGAGGCTTGTTGTTGCCTCGTAACATAACTTTCTTTTCCATGGCCGGGCAGTTACCCCGGCGGCACAACCTCAAACCTGGGGGGTCAGTTCCATTGTAGATACCCCTAGGACGAGGGTTCGGTTATACCAAATCCATTAACCCGTTCGGAGATGTGAGCGCTGCCATTGGTCCAATAAGCACTCATCGGCCACCATCTCTTTTCAATACCCTGGCTTAGTCTCGGAAATCCTTACGGGCCTGAGCTCCATTCTTCACCGTTGATTCCACTTTCAGTGGAATATGTTCAGAGCAATCCTATGGTCACACTGGTCTGCAGTCTGTACACTGAAATGTCTGCTCTTCTTGAAGCACCAGCCAGGCGCAGCAACGTCGAAGGTAGAAGGTTATCTCAGGAGTAACAGAAGCCGTAGCAATGTACGATACATTGTATTGTACGTTTTTTGTTTTTCCAACTTTTGCCATCCATTTTTGTTTATATGTTTTTCTATTTTGAATTCGGGACTGACTGGTGCTATTATCACCATTTGCCATGCAAAGACCGTTCGCTCTGTCGTAGTAGAGTTAATTTTATAGTTTCCATTTCTGCTTAGCTAAGGTTTGGGTATGCATGGACTTCTGTGTACACTTGGATGCAGGCCACCTGTGCCTATTCGAAAATGATATCCATTTTAATTTATCAGACATTTTCTTCATTACAGTTCGGTTCGTTCGTTTGAGTGAAAATTTCAAAAATGCAAGCCTACCGTTTTTTTTTTTCTGGTGTATTGTATATACGAGTCTCTATTGTAGGAAGATGGAGTATCTATGTACTCGTATAATACCTACCTAGGCTGATTGGAATGCCCTTTTTGCCTCGGTTTCTTGGCCGATGTCGAGACGGTTGCTGACTGACAGTTTTATCAGTGAATTATGAGATAGCGACAGAGTCTGGGGAATGAGTGCAGTGTCAGCTAAGTGAGCTGATACCGCGATAACACGTAATAAAGACAAACAATGCAAAATTAATTGAAAGCAATAATAAAGGGGGAATTGTAACTTGGGAACGATTGGAGAGCAAGCCCATTTCCACTTCGGCACAATGACATTTGAACTGACATTTAGATAAGATAAGTATGAATATCGTTGGCACTCTTTGAATTCCGTTTACGACTTTCACATTACCATCTGGGTAATTTGGTGACTTACTGACTGAACTGTGTATTTCTTGATTTATTTGGAAATAACCTTTTAGTAAATAATTTTGCACATATAGACTTAGTCTATACTGCGAAGCTTTGTTATTCTTTTTACCAAAGATTTTGAGAAATAAGTTCCAAACTAAGGGTTTCTGGAGACTGCCGATATGAAAATAGAGGCAGCTGACAGTGCGTCAATTGAGCCTTTAAACTGGCTTTAGACGGGTGTTGAACTTTTTAATAAAATCTCTTGCGCAGTCTTGTAGGGGGTCTTTTAATTAGCATCTGGTTTGATAGACAGTGATATACTGTTTGTTGAAAGTGAATCCTATGAATTGTCATGGCAAAGGACGAAAACCATAGAAAGGGGTAAGGCTACACAGCCCTGTGTCGCTCTCGTTTGATGTGTTTTTCATTAGATGCGGCAATTTTGCTTGATAACATAGCCGCTGAGCGAAAAAAGGGCCTCGTCCGGGAAGATGATTTTTGTCCAATATCCGGATCTCTGGCCAACATTTCCAGCGCCCAATTAGCGAACTCACTGTGTTGTCTGTGGTCGTTCGACTTCAATTCTTGCGTCAGCATAATCTTATACGGATGTAGGCCCAAATCCAACCGCAAAATAAGCTGGGTTGACTCTCTGGCGATGTCCAATTCAGCTGATCGGCGCCGAATCGACATTTCTGGACCTTTTTCGGTACTGGCCACTACGGCGGCTTTGTTTTCTTCATTTCGTCGCACCCATCTCTGTCTCACTGTTGGCTTGAGATCCAAAAGAGTGTACTCACGTTCAAAATTTTCCACGGTGCGACGAATTGCCTGCACACTGAAGTCATGATGACCACCGACTCACAACGAAATTCACGTTGCGTATTTACAACTGAGCCGGACGTTCGATAATATTTTTTAATAATTTTCGCAGGTTCGGCAGGTATAAAACGATGCATAATTAAATGGCAAACCTTACTGAATATTCTGACAGCTACATATCATTAGTGTCTTTTATAGCTGCTGAGACACAAAAATTGGAAAAACTATCATTGCTATCTGGTCACCCTTTAGATTGTCTACCATTTAATCAGGGGATCAACAATGTTTAAAAATCATCCAAATTTTTTATCAGTCACGACTACGTTATGTACTTTAACTCCAATTTTTGGCCATTAAAATCGTCCCAATAAGCGAATATTTAAGCGTCTAGTGAGAGTGAGATAGTGAAACGCTAGAAATGAAGAGAATTTTGCGCATATACGCGAGTCATTTGCGGATTTTGCGAAAATGCCTAGGTTGTATAAGATCATAGTGACCAAGATCTAAAGCCAAATGACCACCTTGTACGCTAAACTTTCCCTCATTAGGCTCTGTTGGAGATGGATGAAGATCTGGATTTCACCGCAAAATCGTCCTCAATGACGAGACACATTTTTCGTTAAATGGGAACAACCGGAGGAGTTTCAACAGCAGCCGGAGGAGTCATTGACTTGTAGTATTTTCGAGATGAGTTACACTCCATAGGTCTCGCAAAGTGTTTACCAAATATTTTGAGAGCAATTGAAACCATAAGGCTTGGAGGGGGATATGGGATTTCAACAGTATGCTGTCATTTTAAATTTTTATAACTTGAGAGGATAGCGGAGCGTCAAAATGAAACAAGTCGAGTAGAAGCTGGAAATATAACCTTTATCTTCTCAGGGTATGGTTTCATGCCGTCTTTGATTAAAATGTGACTAAAAAATGCTGTGTCTTTCTTTAGAAAACTGCACTGGTTTCCTTCAATTTTTAAATTATGTTGACGAAGATTATAAAAGATTTTCTTTAGTGAAACTATATGCTAATGTAGTCGCGGAGAACATCATTTAACATTCTTTGAAAAGTAACTGAAGCATTCTTAAACCTGAAGGGCCTGTGAATATATTCGTAAAGACCTCCAGTATTCACGAAGGCAGTTTTCTCTATGTCCTTTTTGCCAGGTCTATAGTACTGAAATACTGCCCTTTTCCTAGCTTGTCCAAAATGCTGTCGATATTGGGTGTTGGATACTTGTCATCAATAGAAAATTGATTTAATCTTCTGTAGTCCACAACAATCCTGAACTTCTGGATTCCTGAATTGTCTTTCTTCTTGGGCATAAAATAATCGGTGAGCTATATTTGCTCTTACTTTTCCTGTCGTTCCATATCTTCAGCTTCATGGATTCTTGGAAATCGATAAAGTCTTGAATTTATCTGCTTTTTGCCTTCAATTGATGCGACTGTTTTGTTAGGCTTTGTAACTGCTCCTTGCATCGTCGTTATCACTGTTGAATTTACATTTAATGTTTCATACTTAAATTTGGATGTATTTCTTGTATTTAGTATATTTATCGTCAACCCCTGTATTTATGTAGTGCTTAATATTTCTCGTCTTTGATAGTTAGTGATAATATAATTGTTGGCGGTAGGTATAAACAAAAAAAAAGTTTAATAATTTAGCAATTCAAAGTTTATTTATTACTTATTATTTTTCGAAATTAATAACAGAAGCTAAAGAAATTGTGTCTTTTCTTCTCCGATGCCACCATTCAAAAGAACAAAATGTGGGAAGCCAGTAAGCACAGTGGCGACCCTTAAGTTTATGGTTACATGGGCCACTGCATTGTTGAGTGATGCCAGGTTTGGCAACACTCCCCTCTTATAAGCAGAGCTTTAGTTCGGGTTACCATCTTCGCCAAACCGTCCTTTTGCCTTATTGCATTATATATTATTCCTTATTGCCGTTCGCAGCTCTTCTGACGCTCCTTTGAAGTTCGTCCCATTGTCCGTCAATATCTCTATTGGTATTCCACGCCTCGCTATAAACCGTTTCAACGCCAATATGCACGAATCACTGCTAAGGCTGTGAGCTAACATATTTCAACGTGAATTGCCCGTATACTCATGCATGTTATTATGACTGCCCAACGTTTTTCAATACGACGACCAATAGCGACGTTCATAGGCCCAAAATAGTCAATGCCAATATATGAGAATGGTTTTATAACTGACTTGAGCCTTATAGCTGGAAGTTCACCCATTATTGAACAGATCGGTTTCGCCTTTAGGTTCTTACAAAATAGACATTTTGCCTTTACTTTTTTTAGCAGGACTCTCAATGAAGGGATATAATATTTTTGACGCAATTCATTGACCACTGTTTCATTGTATTTGTGATGATATTGTAAGTGGTACTCGTTTATTATTAGCGCAGTAACAGCATGATTTTTTGGAAGAACTATTGGTCTCTTTGTATCCACTGAAACTTCATCCGCCGCATCTATTCGTCCTCGTATGAGAATAACATTATCTTCGTCCATATAGGGTGTAAGTTTAAAAAGGATGCTGTTCTTGTCCAAGGATGTTTCACACTGGTTTAGCTTTGTGGATCTTAAAAGAACTGATTCAGTTGGAAATGATACCTGTTGACATTGTCTATACAGATAAATTTGTGCCTTTGACAACTCTGAAGGATTTAGAATAACCGAGGAATTATTTTGCAGTTTGCGTGCCTAAATTGTTCCATCTTGAAATTCGATCATATTTTATGATGCACTCAGTTGTTACAGTATGGTGAAGCAAGCTAGCTTTAGCCTCTTCCGGTGTTGAAAGAACAGCTTCGCTCAGTACTGGACAATCAAATTCTGGGAGGGTTAGAAAGGTTGGACCACAAACCCAGCGAGATGCCGATTGAAAGTTGGTATTCGCTTTCCATTTTGTTGCGTCGTCTGCCGCATTTTCTTTACTTGGAACCCATCTCCAGTTCTTTTTATTAGTTACCTCCAATATTTTACAGACTCGCGATACGACAAATTATTTGTATTTTCTGTAGTCACCGCTGATCCAAGATAAGACTGTCTTTGAGTCCGTCCAAAAGGTTTTGTTAGAAATTTTTATCGAATGCCCATAAACAGTGGCTTTCGCCAATCTAACACCCAATAGCGCTGCCTCGAGTTCTAGTCGTGGAATCGAGATTCCTTTTAGGGGAGCTACTTTCGCCTTTGCTCCAACAAGAGCTACTTCTATGCAATAGTTATTGCGTATATAAATATATAAATACATAAAAGCGGCGTAAGCATCCTTTCCAGCATCTACAAAAGTGTGTAGCTGAACATCCGCATCTTCATTAAAATAACATTTCTTCAAATAACATCTTGGCACCGAAATATTTTTTACTGCTGGTAGAAACCCTAACCATTTTTACCATTAGGCGTAATGTTCCTCGATTATTTTCTGGTCCCACGCGATTCCAGAGCGCCATACTTCTTTTGCATAAGTATTTCTAAAAGAATCGTAAAATTAGAAATTAAACCTAAAGGGTCAAAAATCGACATCAGTATCTTAAGTAATTCCCTTTTTGTTGGATAAACGTGGCCACTAAGCATAGTTTCGGTGAAGTTTCTTCCTTCAAATGAAAACGAAAATCTGTCATAGGCTGGCGACCATAGCAATCCCAGAATTCTTTCAACAAACATTAAATTGCCACAGTTTGTTAATTCTTTGTCGCATCCATCTGGCTCCGCTTGAAGTGCCTTTATCACATTATCACTGTTGCTTAAAAACTTGCCAATTGAAAACCTCCTTTACCTCGTTTGCCAGTTCCATCGCTTCTTCCTCCGTGTCAAAGCTAAATAAAAAATCGTCAATGTAATGATTATGAATTATCGCATTGGCAGCTTTGGGATAATCATTGATAAACCGGAGAGCATTACTGTTTTTTGCGTATTGAGCACAACTAGGTGCATATGCTGCTCCAAAAATGAAAACCTGCATCACAAACACCTCCATCTGTTCCGTGGGAGCATTTCTCCATAGAAATCTTTGCGAGCATTGATCAGATGTGCGGATTCGAACTTGATGGAACATTTCTTTTATGTCTCCACATAAAGCAACTCTTCGCTCCCTGAATACATACAAAACAGAGATCAATGAAGGAAGGGTATCAGGTCCTCTCAGCAACATTGTATTTAAAGAGATGCCATCTGTCTTTGCCGCTGCGTCCCACACTATGCGTATTTTATGTGGTTTATTTGCGTTAAAAACTGGGAAGATTGGCAAATACCATGTACGCTCATTTACGTCCGATGCCTCCGCTTTGGATAATTTGCGAGCGTAAACTTTTCTCTCATATTCTCTGATTTGTTGATTTTGGTTTTCTCTTAACAAAGGTTCTTAACTCAACTTTTTTTCCAGTAATTGTAATCTTCGCTCAGCTGTTGATCGGTTATTGGGCATTTATATTTAATCAAATTTCCATAACAGCGACACTGTATATCGATTGTTTTCAAACGTGGTGAATTTTTCTAACATTTTTAGTACTTCTTCATCTTCATTGGATAGTAATGCACTTTTGGATTTTGTGTTTATCGCTTCAACGGAAAAATATCCTTCCACTAACTCATTGAGTTTGCCGTCAAGATCTTGATGACATTTACAAACGTGAAAATTGTGTAAGGTGTCATTTTTTGCAGCAGAATGTGGTCCACACACTGACCAACCTAAAAGTGTTTTGGTTGCAATAGGTTGAAACGATGAACCCTCTCTTAGACGACGTGGGACGGCCAAATTCCAAAGTTCCAAACCAATAAGTATTTTCGGTTTAACATCTTTAAACGGTTGTAAAGGAATTCCTTTCAGGTGCGAGTACTTTTTCTGCATATTATCAACATCGAGTGTTTGCGCGGGGAGTTTTAAAGACTTAATTGTACGGATGTTGTATACTTCGTACTGTTTACTTTTTCCCACGGCTGATATTTTTGCACTTACGCGTCTTGATGTATTCTCGGATCTATGAACGTTTGATGTCCACTTCAAGCATAGTGGATCCACCTCGCCTTCAAGTTGAAGATAATTTGCTAAGTTGGCATCCATCAGGGTTACCGAGGACCCGTCGTCTAGCAGTGCAAATGTGTCACAGTATATTTCTTTTCCAGCTATTGTAATTGGAACAACTCTGAAAAGCGTAGAAACGTTATTAAAATTGTGTAAATTTCCTTCAGCTGTCACGCTATTGTCATGTAAGAGATTTAGTTTTTTGTCGTCCTGCTTGTGCAATAAACGATGATGCTTGTACGTGCAGCCACTTTCACCACATCTTTTTTACACAGAGCATCGTTGGTTTTTGTGAGAACGAAAACACGTGCGACATAGAGCTCCTTGACAAACTTCCATCTTTGGTTCAGTGTCATCTCAAGGAATCGTTTACATTCCTCGAAGGTTTGGCAACTCCCACTACATATCTTGCAACTTGCTTCAGTAGGACCGTGTTGCTCGTGGATGTTTAGAAAGGCCCGTTGCTTGGAATTTGATGGTGATTTTCTGTCGGTATTGGCGGGGTCTGACAGGTTCGAAGCAGCTTGATCAATATTAAACAGCCAAGAACTAAAGTGTGTTAAATTAACGTTCTCCAAACCTTGTTTGTGAATACTCCAATTTAGCTTTAACATCGGCGGAAGTTTCCCAACGAGTTCTTGAAGCAGACATGGATTATTTATATGGTTTTGAAGGTAGTTTGCCTCCATTATGGCACAAACATTCTGCACAGCAAGGGCAAAGGTTACCAGCGTTTCCAACTTCTCGGCTTTTGGTGCAGGCTAACTACGAACTTGCGCTAACAGGGAACCTATAATTTTATCCGGCTTTCCAAAGAGCATCTGCAATGTATCGACGACCTTAGAAACCTGCTGAGGGTACATTTATCGAAAACGCACAGCTTCTAGGGCTGGACCCTTTAGAGATTTCTGGAGGCGAATAAGATTTTCGTCATTACTGAAACCGCAAATTCGTGACGAGTTTTTTAATGCATTGAAAAATAAAGGTCATTATTCTGGTTTGCCGGAAAACACAGGTAAGTCTTTTGGCATAACTTGCCGTGCCGCAATTTGTTCTTCGCTAAGAGTATTTTTAATTGTGGATAAACTCTGGTTACCAACTTTATCTGTGGTAATGACTCCGTTGGGTGGACCGATGTCATGTTTCGCCTTTGTTGAAAAGTTCCTGTTCTTATTGTCAGTAAGATTCCATTCGATGTGGTTAGACATTCGTGCTGACCAAGATCAACGGACTGCAACCATCTGTTAATTTTTTCAACTGACATAACAGATTGGTCATCTGAATTTTCACTAGCACTGTCTGCCATTTCTTTGTATATCCGATATTTTCTATCGAGATAGTCCTTCTCTCGTCTCTCACGCAGAGTATGCTCTTCCTCCAATTGCTTTAATTTATGTTAAGTGAAATCTTTTTCGAAGTTGAGGCGTATACTGAGGACTTACCTGACGAAGCTTTTTTGAGGTTTAGTTCATATTGTAGTTTTTCTTGAAGCTCAGGAGTTCTTATTTTAGCTACATCTTTCCATGTGACGGTGGTTGAAGAGACTGTTTTGTTTGTTGAAATTGGTGCTTCACATATGCTTTGCAGAAATGGCATTGAGGTTTTTGGTTGAGGGGCGCTTTGTAGGGTAGCAGGGCTTGGTTGAGTGTACGCGAGGTTAGATGAGTTGATACTCTTACATTTTTCGCATGTGTAATCCCTGAACTCGATGCCCGCTGTTACTCCTACGCAGCTCCAGTGGTACCAATGGTCACAGAGATCGCATTGAACCATATTATCGGCGCTATCTGGATTTTCACATAGATTACAATTGGAACTTTCGTTGTTGGCATGTGACGGAAGGGAATATGATCGTGGGGCTGTTTCGTTTGTACGAGATTTTTTGTTTCGAAATGACATAATCACTTACCTTATGTATACTCTCCTGACAGTGAACAGTATTTGCGTGGTGTATGGGCTGATGTATGTGGTCTTCTACCACTTCTGCTGCTGATTGCTGATCACTTGATTGTACTGCGCGTTGTATCAGGTGTTCGCTTCCAGGTTGTGTTGGTAGTAGACAATTTTTTATTACAATTTTTTTACAATGTTGGCGGTAGGTATAAATAAAAAAAAAGTTTAATAATTTAGCAGTTCAAAGTTTATTTATTACTTATTATTTTTCGAAATTAATAACAGAAGCTTAAAAAAATGTGTCTTTCTTCTTCGATGCCGCCATTCAAAAGAACAAAATGTGGGAAGCCAGAAGCACAGTGGCGACCCTTAAGTTGATGGTTACATGGGCCACTGCATTGTTGAGTGATGCCAGGTTTGGCAACAATAATTCTATTTTCCGAGTCTAGTTTATAAAAAATGTTTGATCTATGTCATATGATCATCTTATGGCATCTACCGACATATGTATGGTCCGGCCTTTACCTTTCTTGGTAGCTTCTGTTCGTATATGATCTTGTTTGATACGATCTATTGTTTTGTCTAAAACTGTTACTAGTTCTTTGTCTCCTGCTGTTATTTGAATTCCGTCTAACGTTATGCCTCCTATGGTAACTACTTCTTTCTTGATCTTTATTATTCTTTCTTTGTTCCGTCTAACACTTTAGTTCGTTATGTTTATTTGTTTATTTGAATTCTGATTATTAAACTTTTTATTCATCCTGTAATTATTGTTTTGACTACTATATTTTATATTATTTATATTATATTAAGTAATATCATCCACTAAAATGGTAATCTTATTACTTAATCCTAGGATGCTACTTACTGTAAGAGCCATTATCTCGTTGGTTAAACTTGTCTGGTCCTTTCTTGTTCGGTAGTGCACTCTTCCCTATTTCGACGTGGGTTGACCTCAACAGATTCTTAGTTGGACCCAATATTCTTTTGTCGTAAATCAACTCGAACCCTTACCTCTTCTCTGCTTCGCGTTCTGCTCCAAACTCGGTTAATTTCCTGGACACGGTATCAATGAGTGATGGCAATGTCCCCACTACTCCTTCGAACTTCATTATGTAGCTGATATCCTTCTCCATTTCTAAACGAGCATTTTTCTGTTGATTTTGGACGATAAATTGGGTTAGAGCGACGACAAACTGCTCAATTGTTTCGATTGAGGCATACTTCTTCTTTTTTTTATCCCACAGTTTGTTTCTTTTCCTCCGTCGTTCAATTGTGTATTTTTTTTTCTTTTTTTTTTAAACTAAACTTTGCTTCGTTTCCACTTTCGTTTTTTTTTGTTACTTGTCTGCTCTATGCATCACACATTGGGGTATTTGTAGCGGACGATATAATTTTTTTGGTTTAATGAAATATAATAGTGTGTATATATTTAAAACAACCATTTTTAAAGTTTAGGCGCTATTTGACCTTGGTTAAAAGCATAAAAAGTGGTTTAGGTTATATTTTTCTGTTTTTCTTTACTTATTATATAATATAATGAAAATTCATAATTCGCTGCGAATTTAAATTATTTAAATGATTCTGCGTAAGATTTTGCTTCATCAAAGGATTCTGTTTTGTCATCTGATGGAAATTATTTTTTTTTTGTATTTGTATTTGTATTTATTTATTTAAAGAATATGTACACAGTAAGATTACATCTTATAGTTAGTGTAGGCCTTACAAAAATTGTAGGTTCGAAACCAAATTTAACATTATAAATAGGTGACTATGTATAATTAATTTAATTGGAAACTACAAAAGTGAATTAATAACTAAAACAATAAAAATATATAACATTTAACAAATTTTTAATTATGTACCACTGGTCAGGTGTTGGAAAAGATAGGTTTTAAATGTGCTTGTGTTTGTGGTTCTCCTTAGTGTAATGGGTAATAGTTCCATAGGAGAGTGGCATGGACGAAGAATGAGCGCTCAGATTGCAACAATGGAATCGCGGCCGAATAAGGATGTGAACTCGCAAAAATTAATCTGTTATACAAATAATCAGGCTGTTGGGTCTGTATAATACCATGCAAGAGGATCAGCGTTCTAAACTTAATGAGGTTGTTGAAGCTGATGCCTATTATTTGTAGAGAGTATCTTGATATGTGGTCGAAGTATCGTTTACTAAAAACATTACTAAAAACATCTTGATAGGTTGTTGTAGATGACATATAGTTTACGCCTAGTATTATAGTCAACAAGGAAGAAAACTTCGCAACTATATAGCAATATAGGTAATAAAAGGGACTTAACATCAACAAGTAACATCTTAGTTTTGATCGGCAAAGAATTTTGCGTTGCCCATAGCATTGTATACCTTTCCGATTGTAGTTGCAGCATGATCTGTCCAAGTAAGAGTATCGTTGAAAACAATACCCAGATTTTGAGACTTCGTGACGTATTCTATGGATGACTGCCCTAATTTTATTGATGGAAATGTGGTAGTATCTAGTGACTGCTTATAAATACAGAGTGTTTGCACTTTGATGGATTCAGTGATAAATTATGTTTGAGGGCCCACTGCTGTATGATCTCAAGATCTTCGTTCACTATTTCAATGGCAATACTGATCATATCTAGCGGGCAGCACAAGTATAATTGGACGTCGTCAGCGAATTGTGGGCAGTACAATGTTTAGCAAGTTGTGGGAGTTCGTTCACATAAAGTGAAAATAGTATGGGCCCAAGAATCGAATCCTGTGGAACTCCCCCTCGAATTCCAAGAAACGAAGACATTTGGCTTCCTACTGTCACACATTGCCCGTGAGTTATGAATTCAAGAGTTTGATTGCCAGAGACGAAAATCCAAATTCATACCGTAGCTTCTTACAGAGGAGAAAGTGGTCCACCATGTCCAACAACGTCAAGAACGGAGGACAGTTAGCATCCAGGCCATTGCGGATGTCTTCGACAACAAGTAAAAGTGCAGTTTTACAACTCCTTTTTGCGCGAAAACCGGATTGGGCTTTAGCATAGTTTTCTCCAATACTTTGGATAGAAACGGTAAGATTGCGATTGGTATATACTCAGTTTTAGTTCGGCTTTGCGACCTGGGTATCGGTAATATCCTAGCCATTTTCCACGAAAGGGAGTATTCACAAGTGGTAAGTACGTGATTAAAAATGTGTGCTATGTACTTGAGTATAAAAGTATCCTGCCCAGGAGGCTCAGAAATAAGCATTTCAAGTGCCTCCTTGCTAAATTACTTTACTTTCTCCTTATGGAAAAGTCTTAAACCTGATATAAGAGGATCAGATGTCAATAGTAATCTGTTTTGAAAAAAAGAAGAAGTTGGTATTATAATTAATTATTGATATTTGTTTAAAACATCCATGCTGCTTGAATATTTTCTCGCAAAATTTAACCGGTATAACCGAAGATGCTTACTGCGCGCTTCTGCTGCTTCTTCAGATAACTGCTCAATTGGCAGAACACAATATACCTTCAGATCCGTTCCAAAGAATTTTGTGCATGGTCGGAGTCATTGGATGCTGTGGGTATAGCTCAATATAGTGCTTAGCGGTATCGTATGCAAATCCAGCGAACTTCGAAGTATTTATTTTAAATCCACTTGATATTACTTCCAGTATGACTTTGATTCGCAAAATTAATTGCACGTCAACACCTTCTATTTCGGCAACTTCTTCTGGATTCGTAAAAAATCATCGGCTAGCATTGCAATCATTCGAATTTTGAGGCATCCACAATGAGGCCTAGTTTGGTTCGGAATTTCTCCTGTATTTCAGCTTTCTTTTGTTTTACAAAATCTTTATCTTCCTGTGTTCGAAGCTGTTTTTTTTCAATGAAAGTTTGTATGCAAGGTGAAGAATGCTTTCAAATAAACGTATGCGTCCATGTAAAATTGATAAACCAAATTTCGATTTGGTTAAATTATTAAAATTTTTTGTTGTAGCTCCACAGATGTAACATTTTAGAGTTGACATTGTATTAGTAGCTGCATTACAAACACTGCCATCAACCATTGTAAAGGTCAACGTGTGCTTAACTTCGATGCATCTACCTTCTACGAGTATTTGCGTTTTTGTAAGTGAATTTATCTTGGATTCAATATAGATTATTTCGCTGTGCGTATAATCTACAGATTCCTTTGCAAAACTTATTTTTATTGGTTGACAATACAATAAGTTTTTGTTGAAGAGCAAAGTAATCTTAATGGTACGAGTGAAACCAGTGCTATTTTCAAACTTTTGTTTGTATTGAGTTTGTTGGGAACCGTCACATCCACATTTAGATATACTCGTAAGTTCCAAGGAACTACAATCGCTATCATTTAAAGTTTTTAGCATTTCCTCCAAATAAAGAATTAATCGTTCAGCAGTATGATTCCACTGCAAGCTAACTTCAGCCGATGTTTCGGTAACAGTGTATGACTCTGGGACAGTTACCCTGTTTCTTTTGTTTTTGCAATATACTGTAGCAAGGAAGAAGTTTTATGTCGCTGGACCTTATTATCTCATACTGCCTACGCGATAAACCAGCTTAAACATAAAAAGTGCTTTGGAGGTAGGTAATTCTTTAGCTCCGGAAGATAAACTGTCGGAAAATGCTTTTTTATGTTTTTTGGTCATCCCAGGCGATTGGACCGTTTCTTTAAGCACTTTCGAAGCATCTATATATCCATCCAAACGGAACTTCATCTGAGTGGCGTACGTCAGCTCTTCCGCATCAATATTCCGAAGAAGGACTTCCGTTCTTCTTCTTTTGCTGCGCACGCTAAGCTTTTCGAAAGATTTTCTTGGCCGACCTCGTCTAACCAATAGCTAGTATTTCAAAAATTCACTTTTTCAAGATATTCCAATTTCTCATCAAAGTCTGTCCCATTATTATCTCGTATTACATCATATAATTGTTTTTTTCAAACAAAAGGAATTTTTATTGTAAAATACTGCGATGCGCTTACTACAGAGAACACATATGTAACGGACGCACAAGTGCCAAAAAAAAAACAAACAATCCCTTATCTACAAACTTTTTGCAAATCCAAAAAGGCAAAAATGGGCACTCAATGTTTTTTAATACGATACTAGAAATCTAGAATTTTTTGGCGAATAATGCCAACTGATTCTCGTGTTTTTATAATAATTAAAATTTATACCATCAATATACCACATTGATCAAAAAGTTCCCGGAATAACCACCGTGTGGCGCTCTCATTGTTCCGATTTGAGTTTTTTTTTTTGTTAAGTTGGTAGATCTGTTGTTGACATTCCCTCTAAATCTTAACGTCATAACTTGACATTTGCAAAAGTTAGGTAGCCAAGAGTACATCTATCTCTGTGTGTGATGGCGATTTTTTACAATTTTAGAAACGGATTTAAATTTGCAACAACGAACTTGTATTACGAGTAAATGTTGCGCAAAAAAACGGATTTAATGGTGCGCGAACGTTGGAAATGTTGGAAAAGTGTTTCGGCAACGATTCTATAAAGAAAACGGTCGTTTAACAGTGGCACGAGCGGTTCAAAAGTGGTCGTGAGTCAATCGAAGATGATGAACGCAGTGGCCATCGACATCGAAAACCGACGAAAACATTGATGGAGTAAAAGAAATGTTGGTCAATAACCGCAAATTAACCATCACAGATCTAGCGGAGGACTTGAACATTGCCTATGGATCCGTCAAAGACATTTTGGTTAATGATTTGGGTTTCCGTCGCGTAGCAGCAAAGTGTTGACGTCGCAAAATAGATGATTTGCGAGGCTAAATCCGATCCCACATTCATCAAAAGGATCATTACTGGAGACTAGACGTGGGTTTATGAGTACGACACGCAATCCAGACATCAGGCAAGTGAATGGCGTTAACCAAATGAACCGAGACCACGTCGTTTTCAGTCAAAAAAGAAGACAATGTTCACGGTTTTCATGGATTACAACGGTGTAGTTGTTTTCATGATGCATTTTTGCCAGAAGGCCAGACAGTAATCAAAGAGTATTATTTGGGCGTTATGAGACGTTTGCGTGAAGCAATTCGCCGAAAGAGACCAGAATTGCGGTCAGAAAACTCGTGGATTTTACACAATAATAACGCACCATCGCACAGTGCCGTCATTATTCGTAATTTTTTGACGAAAAATGCAACAAATACCATCCAAGAGCCACCTGATTTGGCTCCCTGTGATTTCTTTCTGTTCAATCAAGTTAAAAAACCAGTACAGGGATAGGCCAGCGGGGCGGCCTTTTTCCTGACTTTGTTAGTGGTTTCCACTCCATGGTATGCTTTCTATCTTGACATGCCAGTTGAAATCACTTAGTCAGTGAACTATTCAGGTTTTAAACAGCTCCTCTAGCTTTTGTCTTACACTGTTGACTGTTTTAAAATATTGTCATTATTAGCCATCCCAATTCGCCAGAGGGGAGATAGAGGCATCCTTATAGGTACACCGGTTTCATCTCTTTGGGCGTTTCGTGGATTTCTTCGAGGTTGCTTTTCCAGCAACATCCAAGTTCACTCCACTGAACTTGTGCTGGTTGCAACACCTGTTACAGCCGGACCTTGAGTGTTATGCGATTCATAGGTGATACTAATATCTGTCAGTCAATTAACACCCCTGAGCACCGACCTAATATCTCCTGTCTCACCTTGTTGCAAGCCATTTTCTTTAAAGAGCTTAACACTCAAGAGTATGACTACTCTTAAAATGCCGGAGCACGTGTTAAGCTTTTTAGGAAAATTAGACAAAGCGAGAGAGAGAAAAATGTTTGGGCTCTGTGGTTATTTCGCTTCTTTGGTGGCATCCAACATTTAATGGGGAGTCTAAATTATTAGTGTAAATTGACTTGATGTTGTATTTGGGCAACCATTCACCTCACGAGATTTTAGTTGCTTGAAAAAAAGCCGGGGCTGGTATTTAACCCCGAACGGTCTGATTGGGAAGCCAATACACTATCACTTGAGCCACTGCCACCGACGTTCGGGCGTACTCTAAAGTATCGTGATTCTTTCCTAAGCGGTACAACTCGCTTATGGAATGCCCTGCCGAGCTCTCTATTTCATTGTCGTTATAACTTACAAACATTTAAGAACAAGGTATATCGGTACATTCTTCTTTTCTAAATTTCCTTTCGTACAAACATTTAAAAGGTACACAAATCCCTTGAGCGCGCGAAAAAAAAAAAGTCACCACCAGAGATGTTTGTTAGAGGGGATTTCACCGCATTAGCCGGCTTCCGTCTACCAGAACTACGACGTTTTTTGTCGTAGCACTGGCCTTATCTAGACAACGAGTGGTTTCACACGCACCACTGAACGGTTCGGTGACAAGTTTCCCGAGACCAGCCGTCAAAAACAGCACTCTGACCAACCACTAGTCCATTTTGATGGGGTAACAGGAAGGGCCTATCCGGTACTCTTTCCATCGTTCCAGTTACTTTTTTTTTACGTGTCGTAGAAAGAGCCTCAGCAGTCATCGAAATGAAATGATCCAGCGCCTAAATCGCCGGGGAGTTTCGGAAGTATATTGATTATGGCCTCCAAAATCCATGCCCGGGCCGCTGTCGAAAAGTCCACATGTGAATTGTCACTATTACGAGTACCATCTGGAGTATAATGCTTTGGGGTCACCTCTATATTTTTAACCTTTTTTCAACATAGGTAGCAAACGAAACTGGAAAAGGATACTTTTACTCGTACATTACACGTACATACGTACACTAAACAACCGCGACTCTTCAAAATTCTGAGAGATTCAGGTAATTTTCCTGTAATCGTTTCGCGCCCCTTTGGGCTAAGGATTCTTCGAACTAGTTCATGGTTGTTATTGCACATGTTAAATGCAAACAAAAACTCATTTACTCATTTACATTTTCCTTGTACCTGCAGCAATTTGTCCTTACTCAACTAATTGCTCAACTACCTTCGGCTTTTTCATGTTTCACGTGCTGACGTGTTGATGAGAAAGTATTTCGTCATTGGAAATTCCTCTGACATTGACATTCCCAAAATGAAATCGTTGTTTTTTTTGTGTTTACATGCAAATTTGTATGTCCCATGGCATAGCAAAGTCATGTGGATATTAGTCACGTATTCATCAGTCAAATTATTGACTGACGACATCCCGAAGGATGTGTGTGGAACATGCAATAAGTCAGCTCAAAGTCCACGGTCTTCTTAAACGGAAAAAAATAATCCGAACCAGCATTTCAAAGGGGGGTACTTACGGCTCGTAGGGCCTTAATGTTTTGTAAGTGTCATTCCGTCTTGTGGTGTGCGTGTTATTTCGTAAGCACTTACGAGTATACAGCATAATGTGAGGGACGGTCCAGTCTTGTCAAGTCAAGATCCGAAATATGCATGCATGTTCTTAGAAAAGATTCTTTGTACATGTTATGAAGAGAATTCTTTGTTGGAAATATGCTGCGAACAGTTATTGACTTGGAATGTATCAGCGCTCGTCTAGCTGTGATTTACGTACATCCGAGCTACATGTACAAGGCCGGAGTTATAATTATATCTTTGCTGGTATTTGTATTAAGATGCCATCTAATATGAAGAATGTCTGAACCATATCTATTCTACACTCGTACATCCCAGGCAACAAGGCTAGTCATGTATGAACTAATCAACACTAATTAGAGATATCTTGATTAATATGTTCTATACTCCATATCAAACGATCAAGGGAGCTGATCAACCATAGAAGAAGAGACATCTTCAAACGCACAGATAAAATCACGAGACACATTATTAATGAAGAAAAATCTGGGACGCATTTCCATTGCAACTTCCCTGCACTGGCACGCATTAAAATCCAATCCTTAGGTAATTACCACTTCCTAACTCTAAATGATCTCCGCTCTATGAAGATGTCGTATCTCTTTGTACCAGTGTGGCTTCTGATAGGACAAAACTTCTCTTTCAAGGTAACCAAGGGCATTTGTATCCCTACGTTGCATCGAGTTTTCTTAGCGTGGAAGCACTTTATTTTTAGTTCATTTCCTATTCCCAGAAAATAGCAGTAAATTGAGTCTCTTAGTCAGGTGGGCCGAATCGTTCCTGACCTCGGCTAATGTTGGCAAGCATTACCGTTAAACAGCCTGCACAAATAATTCTTCCTGATTTATAGGAACGGCGTGGGCCAGACGTTTGCATTATTATTCCTGTTGACTGTGGGCTCTGGGAATCATTTTTACGGTACAAACATTCCAATGCTTCCGTTAAGTGCTTCTCCGGCTCTTCTCGTTTCCTTTGGTTGTAGAGTTCATGCGTAGCCTTCGGTCTGCTTTGTAGCTGTTGTAGGCATTGTTTTCCGAACTATAAATTTTGTTTTAGTGAGTCGAAGTTAGCACATTTTTGTAAAGTCCATTTCTCTGCACCATAGAGCAGGACTGGGATTATTAAAGTCTTAAATAGGATCACTTTTGTTGTTGGAGAGAGGGCCCAAAGAAGCACAGATTGGCAAGAGTTATTCTTGTGTCATTGTCTCAATTGATAACGAAGCCAAAGTAAAGAAAGTGCTTAACTCAAAGTTGTAATTGTAGAGGGTGACATTGAGTCCGAGATGTCGGTGTTGGGTGTCCTTCCTGGTTGACAGCACATACTTGGTCTTGTCCGCTAAACCCATCGAACGACTTCAGGTATTCAAACAATGGTAGATAGGTTATTGTAGGCGATGTTAAGAAGACTGAGGATCGGACAAACAATGTTCAGGACAAACAATGATGAATTCTTGTATGCTCCTTATCAAGTCATCGCCTGCCGCTTTGAAGAGCTCCGTAGTCAGGTCGTGCATGCCAAAAGCTTTGTTGGACTTAATCTTAGATATAGTTATCTTCACTTCATTCCGTTCGGCTGGATGGAGCTGTTGGTCTACATCGCCTAGGCTGAAAGGTTCATTTTACCTCACAGCGGTATTTGATTCCTCATCGCCTATATACGAGTACCATATAAGCTACAGAAATGCTCTTCCCAAATCCTCAACATTGACGGTGAGTCTACCACTGTGTTCCCTTGTTCGTCTCTACAGGGTTAGATTCGGGGTTTGTATCCGTGTTCATGTTTTTTTTAACTTTTGGTAAAATTTCCGAATCTCATTAATGGAGAAGAATCTCTCAATTTTCTCGACGGCGCGCTTATTATGCTCCTTCTTTTGCCTCATGAGAAGCTGGTGTTCGTCTCTCCTCTTCTGCTCGTAAAGCTCGTGAGTCTAGTCTAGTCTCTCTATACAGCGCCGCTTTGTATGTATCTTGTTTAGCTGCTTGTGCCGTCATTTGTCGTCATCTCTGATACATACGAGTAGCTTTTAGTAATGTTACCACTGATCTTCAATACTTGATTCTGGCAGCATAGGGTCTCTTAAGAGATTTAGGGGAGACTCGATCGGAAAAGGAGTTAGCGATCTCTTGCGATCGTACTCGTCCGACGTCGAACTTCCTCACAGCATTGGCTTGCTTTCGCGATCTTCACAAGGTAATGGTCCGAGTCCAAGTTTTCCCCTCTGAAGTGCCTTGCGTCGATCGCAATGTAGTCAGTCTGTTTGACGGTTGATTGATCAGGAGTTCTGCACGTCCCCATGTGAATATCGAGATATGGGAGCTGCGTGCTAGCTACAACAATATTTCGCCCCACCGCAAAGTCGATTAGCCTGAATTCGTTATCAGAGGTGGTGTCGTGCACGCTGTACCTTCCGACAGTACTACCAAAGATACCCTCTCAATTTTAGGGTTATAGCTAGGGCACTGCTCGTAAGTCTTGTCCAAGAGCACGTAGAAGTTATATTTGGTGTCGTCATCTTTCTCCTCTGTGGGGGCAAGCATGCATATACGGCTAATGTTGGCAAATTTAGCCTTCATACCGATTGTTACAAGGCGCGTATTCATATGCCGGAAACTCAAGTTTAAGAGGCCTAAGCCTGCCGCTAACAACAAACCCGCTTCCAAATAGGCACTGCTTTTGCGGTTGTTGACAATCGCCGTAATAGATCCTCTTTTGGACGGCCAATGCAATCGAGTTTCTTGGATGGGGGTAATGTCTGCTTTGCAACAATTTAGGGCCTCCGTTAATTGTTCGGCTGCATGTGGGCTATTAAAGGACCTAACATTCTAAGTGCAGATCTGAAGTTTGTTTACAGGGGTTGTCAACAGTAGATTCGTCCGTATCCGAGACTTATTGTTGCTTCGTAATTTTTTTGTTTTTCCATTGTCGGACAGTTATGGCGGCAGCAATCGGTAGGAGCTGCGTGAGGTAACACATAAGCTCTACGTATTTTATATTTGTTCAGTCTTCGATGTTCGGCAGAAGCATGTATTCGATTGATTAAGACGTCCCTATCCTTGCTATCCTGGCTATCCACTCTAATTTGACCTCCAGGTCGATAGGCTATCACGAAGAATGCATCATTCCAGATCGTTCTGCATGCGCAGCATACTCTCAGTAATGCTCTTCTGTGCACTTCTCATGAATGAAAGTGGTTATATCAGGGTTGATAACTGATTGATTTTCAGTTGGCTTGTAGGCTGCTCGTGGAAAAATTAAATACATGGGCCAATAACACCCACAACTTAATGTGGAGTTTTGACCCGAGGCTATATCCTTTAAACTGTGTCATTCAACTTTATTGCCACTTCTTTAAACAACATTTAAATTTCAGACCTGATTAGCGAAGCAATGTCTTTACGTTTTGTTGGGGTCCTTGTAGAATTGTGTCCCCTATGGTTTTGTGAACTACGGGAACTGCTGCAATGTCATTGATATATTCCATTGTACAGTACGTTTCGCAGTATTACTTTTGCTAGGTTCCGGTTCAGACAAATAAGAGAGACTGCAATCATCCAAAAAACTTGATGGCATTTACACTTAGTCGAAAGCAGGTACTCTTTTACAACCAGCTCCTATCTACGAAGTGGCAAAGAGTTGAGTAATACAACACGTCATAGCATGTACATACCCGTTCAATGATCGAAACTCGGTCGAGGTTGCTCATCGTGAAGGAGTCCTAGTCAGTTCTATACGCAAAGCGCTGATACTCGTACATACCAAATTGACATCATCGATCGCGTGGTAAGCTTACATTGGTCGATTACTTTGGCACGGCTACACAGAGAGAATGGGAAATAATCCTTCGTCTGCGAGGACTTTAGAGTCCCAACTTGCATGTTCAAGACAACAAAGCTCGAGCCTCCATTGTAGGGACTCAGATATAATGGATGAGGACTGCTGTATCTTCCTTATTCTAAGACTTGCTTAGTCAGCAAGTGGGTGACATATAACTTTAAACATAAAATATGCCTGGTCTACTAGTAGGTTAAGTCTAAAAAAAAGAAAACCGAATTGTAAAGAAAATGTCTTCTTTACGATTTGAACAATTCGTTAGGCTTCCGAATTTAGACACAAAGCCAAATTAATTCTCGAAACCCTTTCATTCACTGACAGCTCATTTCTATCTCGTAGAAAAATAGAACGAATAAGAGGGTAGCGATGCGGTAAGAAAGTTAACTTTCATTTGTTAGACTAGCATACGGTTAGGCATTAGGGCGTCGCATTAAGATACTTTTAATCACCTTCCAGAGCGGTAGTACAAGCTCAATGTTGGCAACATGCAATTAATCATCATCACAACTTCCATACAAAACGACCACTAAACGCATGGTTGGAGTAACATTAACGGTTATGAAGGCGGCAATAGGTAATACTACCATTATCAATGTTCGTTACCCCGACCGTCTAAAATCCATCGACAATGACGACGACGACACAGTATAATGGGCTCTTAGAATTACAACTCTTCATGACCTGGAAAATTCATAATTTTTCCATTCGTAAATTGTGATGATAGATACATGAGTTCACCTGTATCATTTATACCTGTCGATCGGTAGGTGCAATACATGTACATATGTGTGTACGATACATACGTAGCAGCTGATACAAGTTCACATACGACTTAACGAGTATCGAGTATTGTGTAAACGATGGAAACTATAGGTGCGAATAAAAGTGGATGGTGCTTTTGGCCAATGATAGGGGGAGAGGGTTAAGACGAAGTTGAAGTAAGAAACTCGTTGGAGCAGTTCTGTGTTTCCTTTGTGCAGGTTCTTTGTTTTCTATCTATTCGTACGTCTGCTATGGGGACGTTGGCGTCGGGAGACGTCAACCATTACCATCACCTCCAAGTCAAGGTAGTTATATACGTATATATATATGTATGTATGCACTCGTAGATACCGTGGCCTTTGGTAGGCTCCTTGTGGCGCAGCTTCTGTTGATGGAAGGTTAAGTAGTTTTTCCGCTTCTTCTGCTTAGTTTTTTCTGCAATCTGATGAGTTTTCACTAGAAATGTATCTACGAGTACGTACAAGTACTTGTACGAGTATCTATGCAGTTTTCTGTTTCTGTTACGGTATATCTGTATCTTCGTTTCATTTGGTTCTATAAAATTTGTACCTGTAATCGTATGTCCCTATGTTCGTACGATTGGTTGTGAAGTTTCTCTTTTTGTACACTTTTGTCCGTCTGTCAGCTGTATTGTTATTTCTGTCTTCTATTTTCCTGATTCCGCCTTAAGCCCATTTTTTTTTGTGCTTAGAATGACTAATAAAGGTGAGGGTAGTCGCTTTGCCTGAGAGGTCTGGTAATAGTCTACAGATATACACTAGTGTTGGTAGCGAAAAAAAGACGTATCTTGTGCAAAAATTAAAGCAAACAAAGACAAGATGATCGGTTGACTTTTTTCTGGCGATCTTCGGGTACATTGACATTGACCTTTGAAATCATGGCGATGGAATAGTCTGAGAAAACGGAAGGCCCTGTGGTCAGGTAAATTCTTTGTGATCCACACTTCAGGTTTGATTTGCGGTTTAATACTTCGTATGAACAAATACATAATCGGCATTTGAGTCTTCTTCTTGTCGTATTTAGCAATATGTTCGTATGTAATCTTGTTTTTGGGCTAATAAAACAGAAAAGCAAAACGACTAGACAAATTTGGAAGAACTATAGATCGATTGACTATTTCATACAGCAGCAAACGAACAGATAATCTGGCTGATGGATGTCATACAATTGACACTGAACGGGGCCAACATGGAGTCGCCCAGTGATGTAACTATGACTAATCATCAATTGCACCACTATTGAGCTACTTTATCATATTTGGCATTGAAGTCATTAATGATTTTCAGGACTAGTCAGCATGCTGATATAGAGACCATTAATAGGTCAGTGTCAGACTCTATATCCACGAATTAGGTTACTCCAGAATATCCGGTCCATATTCGTCCAAACGGTCACAGAAAAGGTGTAGCCCACTAGAGTGAAGCTTGTGTTATCCGACTATCACAATATTACAAAGCAACAAAGTCCTCGGATAAGGACGAATCTACTATTGATGAACCATGCAACGAAATAAGCACCGTGCTAAGCGGAACAGGTAGATTCTCTAAACTGTTAGGCAGATATGACTATCATCCAAGGACTGGCCGGGCAAAAAGCGAATGGAAAATTTCGATATATACTATGGCGAATGCTACCTGCAACAAAGGCCGTGTTCATTTTTCATTATAGCTAGACTTAGACAGGAAGTCTTTATCTTTCGACTTGGACACGAGAGGGGAGGGGTATGACAATACTTATTTGCACTCAACGTCCTTCATACTAATGTGATTGTCAATTTTCCCAATTCAAAAGGGAAGAGAGGTGGTATCGGCATCCTTATAATATAGCTACGTCGGTCCTTTTTGATGTTTCGCGGTTTTCTTGGAGATATGTAACTTTTCCCGCGACATCGAAATTCCGTCCATCCAAACTATTATATATGTAACTTTTGTTGGTTTCAGCATCGATTTCAATCGGCTTTTGTGCGAGGGAAAAAACACCAGCAGAGTTGTTCCCCAGGGTGGATTTGGTCACATCAACCCACTTTCGGTCACCAAAACTCCGACCTTTGAGGGTCGTAGCACCGGTTTTGTGCGGGCATAACGTGCGTAAATATGCCAGCAATTTTCTTATTCTTGGCCCTATTCGGGACCGAGGATGCAGCTTCAATTCCTAAAGCTTGGTGGGTTTCAGCATTATGTTGGGTTTACCAGTAAATGCCTATTGAGCTCTTTAATAGATTTATGCATTGGTAGCGAAGGTACTGTCTTATCGGCTGATAGTTCGACACCTCTCAAAAAGTGTAAACACAAAAAAGCTTTTCTTTCCACACACATAAAAAAAATCTGCCACCGAAGATTGTATCAGTGTCATACATTAATTCTTGACATTGTGTGAAAAAAAAACGTCTTCATGATTTAGAAACCGTTAATTAAGCAGAGATCCAACAACTCTTCTCTATTTCAAATTTTGTCTGTGAAACTAAGTTGCTAAAATCACTTCAACATTTTGTTAACATAACGAAACGTAAAATAATATTACGTTACTTTGTAATCAAATACATTTTTGGTATGTTCTGTATTAACTGCCACTCTTGCATGACGTCACGAAGTAAAAATGCGAGATAAACATTTTTCATAATGATTGATATGGGACTTCTGAAACCAAGTTTATTTTTGCCCATTATTATTCCTTATGGCTTAAAATTTCGGAGTGGGCTAGACCTAGAGTCTAAACCAACAAGTTTTTCAATAAATTTTATTACTAGAATACTACTCGTATCTTCTGCGTACTGGCATTTGGTTGAATACTCTTTCTATTTGAGTGCACCAAAGAAGCGTTTGCCATTCTAGCGTTGTAGGAAACTACCTACATGAGTTACCCATTCTAGAGTCGTCGGACTTTGATTCTTTCAATAGATAAACGCTTCTCGTTCTTGTTCCATTTCCTGGATTCATCGTTTATGCCAGAGCAGCATCTACATTTTTGCCAAAATACAGAAACCGATCTAGCCAGATCCCAAGGTATCTGACTACATTTCGACAGGCAAGAGGCTGTCCGTGCTGTCCAATGATTGAGAACTTTCGCCAATTTTTTCTGGTATCCCTAGAGGCTCCAGACAACGGCGTCCTAAAGAGAATGGTTTCCGACTTCTGAAAGTTGATTTTCAACTTCCAGTCATCGCAAAATCATCTTATCTTATCGAAGTCACTCTGCAAGAGAGTATTAATGACCTCGATTTTTTTACCTGTTCTGTACGCTATCAAATCGTCTGCGTACGCAATAGTATGGGGAAGTGAACCTATCAAGTCGCTTGTAAAAATGTTGAAAAGGATCGGCGAATTGACCGCGCCTTGTTGAAGACCATTTTTAATTTGAAATTGATTATCCGGAACTATATGTTTAGCTTGAGGAATCATTCAGCATATTCTGTTGACATCCTGCTCAAATGAATAGATTTAATGCCAGCACTCAAAATAGCTTTATACAAATCGTTTCGTTTATACGCTGTCATGCGCAGCATTTCTTGGTGATCATTTTTCAAATGAAAAAGATAGCTGGAGCTCTGACCTAATCCGAGCTACTAACAGTGTCAAAAACCATCAAATATGCCGCCTTTGATGTGCATTCATCTCGGCCATCCTAGTTTGGAAGAGTCTTGGCAAGCAAACAGTGACATGAAATGTCACTGCAGGAAATGCTATTGCAGGAACGAGGCTTGACGTTTTGACCAAAAGCTAAGACGAACATGTCTATGCTATAAAACAAAACTTAAAGTCTACAAAGACGAACAAGGGAGCATAATATTATGAACACAGTTGGTGCTGAGAATATAGAAAGACCATTTCTGCAGACTGTATAATGTACGATGATGGTTTACTTATTGTACATCCACCCGACCTAGACGACGTAAAGATAGCTATTTGAGCTGATGGCCAATTGAGCGGGAGATGTTTTGGTAAGTGTATACACCAACTCATTTGCAAAGTATGGCCAAACCAAAGTGTGCCCGATGAATGAAATATATATGATTGATCCTAGAAAAAAATCCATGAATTTTACATCGTTATACTATACCTTTAATTAACAATTGTCTGACAAATTTAGGTATCCCTATCATACTTGTCCGATTGTGCTGGACCACGATGTACAATAATATGCAGTCATGCACGCTTCTTCATCAAGGTAGGGAAAAGATTTAGGCACTATCATGCAATGGCTTTTCACATTTGAGTAAACTCGCATTTGAGTAACTTCCAACTCAACATCAGAGACAAAATAGACTTTGTCAAGTTTGAAGACACCGCCCTAGACTACTTTGAAAAAAAAATTCTTCGGATCCCCTTTGATTCCGTTTTTATACATATATATACGACCATGATCAAAATGTTCCCGGAGTTTATTCAGAAAATTAAAAATACAAGTTTATTCATCTAAATCTATATTGTCCCCTTCAAAGTAATCCCCATCGACTGCAACACACTTATGCCAGCGCTTGATCCAATCCTCGAAACATTTTTTATATTCGGTTTTCGGTATGTCCATCAGTGCTTCCTGCGATTTTTCAATTACTTCCACTCGGCTACTGAAATGCGTTCCCCATAGTGGTTTTTTAACTCGATTGAACAGAAAGAAGTCAGGGAGCCAAATTAGGTGAATTCGGTGGCTCTTGGATGGTATTTGTTGCATTTTTCGTCAAAAAATTAAGAATAATGATGGCACTGTGTGACGGTGCGTTATCATGGTACAAAATCCACGAGTTTTCTGACCACAATTCTGGTCTCACTACACCGTTGTAATTCATGAAAACCGTGAGCATGTCTCGGCTCATTTGGTGAACGCCATTCACTTGCCTGATGTCTGGATTGCGTGTCGTACTCATAAACCCACGTCTCGTCTCCAGTAATGATCCTTTTGATGAATGTGGGATCGGATTCGTCTCTTTTGCGACGTCAACACGGTCTCTTTTTTGTATGAAATTGAGGTCTTTTGGCACCAACTTTGCTTCTACGCAACGGAAACCCAAATCATTAACTAAAATGTCTTGGACGGATCCATAGGCAATGTTCAAATCCTCCGCTATCTCTCTGATGGTTAATTTGCGGTTATTGATCAACATTTCTTTTACTCCATCAATGTTTTCGTCGGTTTTCGATGTCGATGATCTGCCACTGCCTTCATCATCTTCGATTGACTCACATCCACTTTTAAACTGCTCGTGCCACTGGTAAACAACCGTTTTCTTTAGCGAATCGTTGTCGAAACACTATTCCAACATTTCTAACGTTCGTGCACCATTAAATCCGTTTTTTACGCAAAATTTAATACAAGTTTGTTGTTGTAAATTTAAATCCATTTCTAAAATTGTAAAAAATCGCCAACACACACGGAGATAGATGTACTCTTGGTTACGCAACTTTTGCAAATGTCAAGCTATGACGCTAGGATTTAGAGGGAATGTCAAAAAAAAAATTTACCAACTTAACAAAAAAACAGAACTCAAATCAGAACAATGGGAGCGCAACACTGTGGTTATTACGGGAACTTTTTAATCAAGATGGTATTACTTACTTACTCAAGTGGCGCTACAGTTCGGAGTGAATATGCCTCTTAGTGCCTCTCCAGTTAGTCCGATCTTTAGCTAACTACCTCCAGGTATGCACTCCAAGTCGGATGAGGTCCTTCCACTTGTGCGCGCCACCTAAAGTGAGGTCTTCCTCTACTGCATTGTCCTTCCGAGTTAGATTCTAAAACTCTGCGGGCCGAAGCATTAATTATCGTGTAACAGTGGACGGCCTTATTGGAAGCTTCTTTTTCACACCACAGGTCTCAAGCAATACCGACAATACAAGGAGTGGCGATTTTTTTTTTCATAATCTTCGTGCAGAAGAGTAATGTAAAAATGTAATCGTTAGTGGACCAGGCCAGTAGCTGCACTAATATCACTAGAGGTTTTCCATTCTTCAGGATGAGACACATTAAATACCGAGATTCCATTTGTTTGGCATTCTGTTTAAGAAATGAATTGGCGAATGCGTTGGTACCGGCAGCCTTGTTGGACTTAAGTTTGGATATGGCTATCCTCACTTCGACGAAGTCGGGTGGCACAATTTATTGCACATCAGGCTGAATGGTTCGTTCTGCCTTATAGCGGAGTATCGAAGTCATAGCTATTTAATTATCTCCAGAAATCCGACTTCCAAGTGCTCAGCACTGCATTGCGAATCTACCAATAGGTACCTTTTACCTTCTGGTAAAGTTTTCAAACTTCTGCCCTACTATAACATCTCTTAATTTTCTCGGTCCTGCGCTTTTCGTTCCCGTCCTTCCTTTTTTGCTAATAGAACTCATGAGCCGCTATGGTTATCCTTTGCAGCCCCGCTCTATATGCTTTCTGTGACTCTGCATGTGCCAGACGGCATTCATCATCAATTCACGGGTTCCCCCATGGTGATGAGCAAAAATTTAGTACCTCAGAGGTGACATCTCCCATTGGAGCTTTGCCTCTGGGTTTCGGGGCAATATGCTGGCGACGCAGGACGACCACTTCTTCTTCGAAACAATCGGACATCTACAATATAAGGGCGCACCTTGTGATGATTGCAATGGAATCAACCTGGTTGAATGTAAAGGGTCCGCCATCTAACGTTTTTTTTTTCAACTAGTGCTTATTTCGTGAATGGTAACACTTAGCTCATGTCTGATTTAACAGATAATTAGTTTTATCCTTCCGCTGAACGAATATGGTTGTGTATACGCTTGAACAACGCTGGGAAATATTGCCTGCGATCGACTTAGAGAAGATGCCGATTTTGCCAAAAAAAATCATCTTTTCAGATGAAGCTCATTTTGATCTTGGCGGGTATGTTAACAAGCAAAATTGTCGCATTTGGGGCACAGAAAACCCGCCCGCATACATTGAAAAGCCGATACACCCAAAACGAGTCACTGTTTGGTGCGGATTTTGGTCCAGAGGCATAATTGGGCCATTTTTCTTCGAAAATGAGCAAGGAGTGGCCGTTACAGTCAATGGCGATCGTTATCGGGCCATGTTGAACGAATTTTTGTTCACAAGAATTGAAGAGCAGGATATTGGTAACATTTGGTTTCAACAAGACGGCGCTACGTGCCACACAGCCGAAGCTACACTCGATCTTTTGCGCCCCGTTTTTGAAGATCGCATTATCAGCCGCAGGGCTGATGTCGTTTGGCCACCTCGGAGCTGCGATTTGACACAGTTGAACTATTATTTGTGGGGTGCTGTAAAAGATAAGTGTTACGCCGGCAAGCCAGAGACAATTGACGCTTTAAAGGATAATATTCGAGAAGCCATTGGTGAAATACAGCTGCACACAATCGATAATGTGCTTAAAAATTGGACCGATCGTGTAGGCTACTGCATGGCTAGCCGAGGCAGCCATTTGAATGAAATTATTTTCCATTATTAACCGGAAGGATAAAACTAATTATCTGTCAAATCAGACATGAGCTAAGTGTTACCATTCACGAAATAAGCACTAGTTGAAAAAAGAACGTTAGATGGCGGACCCTTTATATTGATCAGGAGACAACCAGATCCTTTTCTGAATGTCGAGATGCGGAAAAGGTATGCTCGCTACGATGACATTTCGCTCGGAATCGAAGTCAATATTCCTGATTCCTTAAAACAGCTCCTGGTCCCATCGTAAACCTTATCCGTTGGGTAATTCGCTTATATAAAACTGATGTTGGCGAGTTGAGCCTAACGCGAACTGTCACATTCACCTGTTCACAAGTATGCTTAAAACCCAAGACTTCTTGAGTTTTTTTTGTTTACACACAGCGCGGGCGAAGGAAAATTAGAAATCAAATCAACATCCAAATCCAAATAGGAGCTACCTCGGCTCTCTACAGTATTAGCCTAGTAGATGTCATAGTTTCAGATTCTTCTTATATATACTTGTTTCATTCCATCTTGGATGGCAGTTAAATCTGCTTTATAGCAGTCTAGGATCTCCGCGAGCTGTTCGTCTCGGAATTGAGAATTATTGGAAAAGAGTTACATTACAGAACTCTTGACTTTTCTCATGTACAGCAGATGAATGAGGTTTTGGATGAGCAAATGTCTTTACCAAACTTCAAAGTCGTGAAACATATCATCCTCTTTCCACTTTCACCCAAATCTGTTATGTACGTGCGGCATACTTAATTTAAGCGATACTTGAATACACCAGTTTGTAAGTTCAAAGGAGTGCCACCAGTGGTACCAGAAGAATGATAAGGGTGCCACCACTCACAACTATGTATGAATTCCCAAGTTGGCTCAAGGTCATCTGCCACCCACTAACTATTCGCTCACCGGTAGTTGTTTCGGAAGGTCTCGTTCATGTAATATTTCTCATTTTCTCCTGAACTTGAATTTCAATGTGAAATACATGAGAATTGCAAAACAAAACAAAAAACTTGGAGTTCTTCCAATAGACAAAAAAAATAAAAAAATAAAAAACTGGGAGTAAATTTCAACCGCTCTAGGCGACGTTGTTGGAATTTTTTTTGTGGTCATCCACTAAAAAGGACTTTAATAATTTTTTTTTTTGTATTTTTAGCCAAATTCTATTCACATCTGTTTATTTATTTATGTTTTTAATTTTTTGAAATTCCTCCACACTTCACCTATTCCGTGTGGTTGCTAGTGGCTTCGACCTTGAGATGTTTCTTTGAACTGCAAAAACACAAAAACACATCATCAGGGTGTTTTTGTGGTTTGTTTGAGTATGTGGCGCGTTCAGTGTACCTTATCGTTTTCTAAATTTAATTTAAACACAAAGCTTACATAATACGAGTAATAGACGAAGGGAAAATTGAAAAGGAAAATGAAAGCAATTTCCGGATTAATTTAAATTTAAAAAGAGACCCAGAGATGAATAGGAAGAGGATAACGCACCGCACTACCTGAATGTCAATTAAATTCCAGAAATCTACAGAATATATCGAACTAGAGTAAACACTATAATTTTGACAAGTGTAGAAATAGCGGTGATGATTTGGCGGCGATGATATACAATAACACAAGAGCTCGTATCGCACTCGCACTCGCACGCTTTAGACGTCATCAAAAATATCTGTCATTAAGGAATTTTTGACAGCCAGCTGAATTTGTTCTTATTGTCTGAGGTTAATTGATATTTGTGTTTGTCCGTATACATAATGAGTTTGTTCAGTTGGTTCGCAGGTAATGGCTTCTGCAAGCTGACAGTTAAAAATTGTTTATGCTTTATGATGTTCCGGGCATAAAGTAGAGTATCGCGGATGGGTAAAATACTAGTATGCTGTAGATGGCTTATAAATCGAAACATGTATTGGACTGAAAGTCCATGGCCATTCCCTTGAGAGAATGAGAGACTTTTTCTATAAGCAGACATTTTGGCTTTTACAAATAAAAATTTTCTGCTGTTTCCGAAAGAATAGTGCGTCGTAAGAATTTTTTCTGTATTTTGGTGTATCGACGGCGTCAAGTTAACCATATAAACTCACGAAGCTCACTTAAGTTTTGATGGCAGCTAAATAAATTTCGACGTTCTTTGTTTCAGGCTTATCCAACTGCATAAGATGAGGATTTGCTTTACTGTGTTGCATCCTGCAATGAATTCGAATATGCTTTGGCCATTTTAATCGCCAAAATCAGAACATTTTTACCAGAGACTTATGTGGCTTTGCAGCCGATATAGGTACACAGATCTTGCATCGTTGTATTTTCTCTTTCAGACTACATAATCGGAGTTCGACAATCACTACACGGAGAATCTTTCACTCGAAGCAAAGTGTTCATGTGCATAGCCACAATTGCCTATAGTTTCCGCACTGATGTCCATTGTGACATTCTGTCTAAGGAGTCAGTTCTGATTGTCCTTTTTCGATGACAGCATATACCTAGTACTAACAAATGTATTGGTACACGAAACGAACACATTCATTCTCAAGAACTAATGAACACAATCACTCCAACTTGACGGCTATTTGACAAGTGACATCTATGTAAAGTTTCCGCTTAAAAAATTTTTGACGTCGGTTGTCTCAGGAGATGAATATCAGCAACGATTGCTTCGCGCATCTTAAAACGTAATTTGGGACTCAGCGCATACAAGAGACACACAGGTCATTTACTCACAGAAGCATTGAAACACTAAGGTAAGTCAAAATCGAAAGCCAGTATGCGAATAACGTTCACAGCCGAATCCTTTTTAGTGACGAGAAAACTGTCACTTTTGAAGAAACAGAACGAGAGAGTGTATGCTCTATAATCGTGACATGCGCCTAAACTCATTCCGAGAGTTCAACGTGGCCACCACCCAAGTTCTGTGATGGTTTGGTGGGAAGCCGCCTAATATGGTGTCACCGAGCTACATTTCTGAGAGAAAGGTATCAAAACCTCGGCGAAAGCGCATCAAACGGGAGTTTTAGAGGACGTTTGTGGACCCCTTCAAGAAAACACTATTCGCAAATAAAAAGTGGAACTTTCAACAATATTCCGCTCCAGTTGATAAGGCAAAAACGACTCAAACATGTATGAAAAACCATACCATGTTCCGAACTTCAATTCCATGGATGATTGGCCATCTGAAAGGCTGGAGAAGACTCGACATCCAAGTATTGGGTCTTTAAAGAGTGCCCTTGTCCGAGCATTACACTTGCTAGTACTAGATACATACGAGTACGAGTAAATTGCTTTGACTCCTTCTAGCTACTTCGACATCAAAGTTTACAAACGCTGTGATGATCCCTGTCGATTACATCTTGTGAATCGGCAAATGCAATGATTTGCACAGAATTTTTTAAGGTATATATTATGCCTCTGGTGTTAGTTAGGTTAGGTTGGCGCAGTTGATGAAACGAGTCCATTATAAATATAATATACCTCATCACACTTAGGTACCGTGTAGATTTGATTGCGGTTACTAGTTCTGGTTTCCGTTTTCCGTCTCGCGTTAGTTGTCGTTTTGCGTTAAGCTCTTCGTGAGATATTGCCCTTATTGCCGGAAGTTTGGCTGCTTCTGCTACAGCCAATATCTCAGCCTGAATAACACTGCTGTAGTACGGCAGACGTCGTGAATGTCGTAAGTTCAATAGATCGGAGAAGATCCCGGCGCTGGTTCCTGTCTCCATATTTGATACATCCGTGGAAATGGATATTGAGTCTGGTACTATTTGATTCCTGTTCCATTCCTCTCTCCTTGCGAAAATTTAGGTTTCGAAGTCGTGATGGGATATTATGTGGTCCATATTGGAACATAAACCCAGTTCGCTTGTAAGGATCTGGGTGTAGCCCTTCGGGTTTGATTCACCATTAAGCTAACTCAATCGTAAAGCGCTTTTCGCTGCAGATTCTGCCATGTATAGAACTAGGGGCAGAAGGCCCGAACGCCGTTGTCGTCATTCTCATGGCATGAGTCCTGCCTATACATGCAATCCCCTGTACTTTTGTCATTAACTTAAGGTTGCTGGTTTTATTTTTGGATTGTCACAATGCTAAGCTGCCTTAGGTTAAGATGAGTCTGTACATCCATAGAATAGTCTCTGGGGTTCGGTCCCTATATTTTTCCAAATATACGTCTGCAAGCGTAGAAGGTGTATTTCATGGTATTTCATCCGAGAAGTTGGAGTGCTCCATGGACATCCTGCACAATTGAACACGTTACCAAAACCAGAAATAACTCTCTTTAGTTTAGATTTGATATTCCTGGACCTCCTTCAAGATCTAACGCAGAATGATATTGTAATTCGTGGTGAAGCTATGAGTACTTACTTTATTTTAGGTCTTCCATCTCCATCACGGCGTTGTCCCTTCGGTATGGATTAAAAGGCACTTCGGACATGAGCAATATAGTTTTTTCACTCAACACGCTCTAGCCATTCTAGCCGTTCTGACAAAATCAATGTTACCGTAGAGGCTATACAGTTCGTTGTTACATTTTCGACTCTAAATTCTGTTTATGCAGATGGGACCGAGGATCACTTGAAGTACTTTTCTCTCGTAGCTACTAAGCGATTTTAGTCCGCTTCAGATGAAGTCCATGCTTCTGCGCCATATTCTTTATCTACTGGAACGTCTCAAAAGAGGGAAATATTTCTTAGTTACCTTGATCCAAAGAAACACCGATTGGTAATAGTGATTCTTTGCTTGAAATCTCCACTTGTGTCGTTGTTAAAATTTCTGTTGTGGCATGCTGTTCAAGTCATTGTTGCTGGCTGTCCTTTTTTATCGAAATCATATATACGAGTACCATATACTTTATTTTTCCCTCATTTACATAATACTGAAACCATCTGCACCACTTCTTATTTAATGGCCGCAAACACTCCAGTGACAGCTAGCTGATTTCTTGTGGATTGTGCTTAAGGTATTACCCGTTGAGACTCCCACAATTCTCTCAAGTATGGTGTTGAAGAGAACAAATGACAGTTCATAAACTTGTCGAAATCGTTTCTGACATTAAATGCCTCGGTGGTGGAGGCATGGAGAAACGCTGTTCATTGTCCTTTTACACAGATGGAAGAGTATCGATTTGAATTCCAAGATCTGTTGTAAGGTAAAATATCTTGTGATGGCATCTCAATATTTTGTTTTGGCATCCCTGCTAAATTCATCAGATTGTACGTAGTGAGGAATGCCTGATGCTCCATAGAGTTTCTAAGCAATCTCACCATGATCTTTGATATAAAAAAGGAGCTGCTGATGATGTAGAAATCATGGGCCGAAAGCAACAAGCCCTCACTGGTGTACCTACAAATATTGAAATAGAAGCGGCAATAGTTCATTTAGCTGTGAATCTGAATATGGATGGGGCAAAACCAAGTACATACCTACTTGATCAAAAAGTTTCAGGAATTTATTCAGAAAGTTTATTCTTGATAATTGATATTGCCCTCTTCAAAGTACTCACCATTGACTGAAACGCATTTATGCCAGCGCTGATCCACCCTAATGCCTAATAATAAACCTTGTTGACTATTGGTTGTTGTGGCAAAAATTCATGATGCACAACACCATTGTAATCCATGAAAAACCGTGAGCATCGCCTTCTTTTTCGACTGAAAACGACGTGATCTTTTCGGTCTTGGCTCATTCGGTGTACGCCCTTCATTCGCCTCATGACTGGATTGCGTTTCGTCCTCATAAACCCACGTCTCGTCTACAGTAATTATGTGTTTGATAAATTTTAGGTCGGATTCAACCGCTAAAATCATGTCTTTCGCGATGTCAATGCGGTCCCTATTTTGCATGAAATTCAGGTCTTTTGGCACCAGCTTTGCAGCAGGACGTCTGAGTCCCAAATCCTTAACCAAAATGTCTTGAATGGATCCATAAGCAATGTTCAAGTCCTCTGCCAGTTCTCTGATGGTTTTTGCGGTTTTCGGAAAATAGCTACAACTCATAGGTTCCCTGTTATATCTCCTTCCGCAAATACCGTCAATGCCAACCAGACGGTTTTTGCTCAAATAATTTCGAGATCAAGGCGACCAAAATGTATTTAACTGCTTTCGCTTACGTCCATGCTTCTGCGCCATGAAAGGGCAGGACTGTGATGATAACAGTCTTATAGAGGATCTTCTTAGTGTTTCTTGACAATTGTTTCGCAGCGATTGGTGGGTGTAAGTCTTCGTTTGATTTCTGTTGTAGTGTCATTGTCAGAGTCGAGGGAGACAAATTCCCTATCTCAGAGTTGTTCACTCCATTCTTATACTCCTTGATCAAAAAGTTTCAGGAATGATCACCCTGTGACGCTCAGTTATCTGATTCGAGTTTTTTTTCACGTTGACACAACTGCCATTAATATTCCCTTCCTTCAATTTTGCATTTGACATTTGTAAAAACTACGCTGTCGAGCGTACATCTGCCTCCGAGTGTGTTTTTGATTTTTTACGATTTTAAAAATGGAATCAACTTTGCAACAACGAGTTTGCATCAAATTTTGTGTTAAAAACGGATTCAACGGTCCGAAGACTTTGAAAATGTTAGAGAAGTGTTTTGGCAACAGTTTTATGTGTGGCACAAATGCTTAAAAACTGGTCATCAGTTTCGTCGAGGATGACGAACGCAGTCAACCGTCAACCAGCAAAACTGATCAAAATATCAATAAAACCAAAGAAATATCTACAACGGCAACAAAATGGCCAGAAAGGTGCGCTCAGTTACAGTGAATGGATATCAACTTGAAAAGTCTCAGATTCTCATCTGGTAGTACGAGTATCTACAAGACGATTGTGAAGTGGACATGTGTACGAGTAATCATCTTAAGTGCGGAACTGGAGGCACTTATCCAAAGACCGCAATAACTGGAGATGTTTATTGCACGATAAACTGTAGCCCCATCTAAGTACCTATGTTAGTTTTTATCTTAGTATTTCGTTGTCTCTAATAATTTGAATTCCACTTAATTAAAATTATATCGAACAGAGAAAACTATTCGAGGGTTGCTCATTTAAATTTTAAGCAATTATCGTGCCAGTAGTAGTAGTACACCGAGCACCCAGTACTAATGATTGCGTGAGAACAAAGGCTTAGGAAATATAAAAAAAACTCTTTAATTTGTCCAGCTGAACGCACTGGGCCATTGTAACTTCGCAGCAAATATCAAAGCCACATAACCAGTTGAAAACTACAATGCTTTTTTCGAACCAATGTAGGTACAATGAACATACCCGTTTGAGTACAAATCATGCATACGAGTTCCACGTCATAATTCTTGCTTTACGTCATAATATTCAAATGCTTTGGTTTCGCTTCATATCTTCATTCAAGTGAAGAACAAAGAAAGTCAAGAGAAATCTTCCCCGTAATAATTGTTAATGATTTTTTTCTTTGCGCACCCCCTATCAGACTGACTTCACGCTTAAAATAGGCACGCAAACCCTTTTTGTGGAATAAGCGACTTGAGTAAGCAGGGAAGTTTATATAATTTATTCGAATAGTGATTCCCGCAGATACCAACCCTTGGCTTAACCCGAGCGGGAACACAAAGTCTGAACGCGTAATAGGTTGATGACACGGCACAATATCATCGCCATCAGCTTCGTCGCCACTGCCTCCCTGGGTGGCAAGGACGTCATGCATCAATGTGTTGTGTGTGTTGTATATGATGTAACGTTCAATTCAAGCGGGATGACGATATCAGAGCGCGAATTTCAGCATTTCAGAATCGTGGAACGTGACAAATCATCACCCCCTGGTGGTTCTTACTATGCATTATGATGAAGGAACAGACAAGGTGGGAGCTATGTGCAGTCGGTGGAAGATAGACAGAGCCAATAGCAGGTTTCAAGGACTTTGTGTACAAAAATTGACACTGCGCAGTATGACTCCTTGTTTCTTCCATCCAGGTACTCGTACTGGTTTCGTTTTTGAAATTTTATTTTTATATTTTTTTCATTTTTTTTTGATAGCTATTGTATGTTTACCCCATTGTGAGTGCGAGATTTGATGCTGACGCAATTCCTTGCACTCGAGGGGAATATCGTAGAGGAGGTATGTTATTCTTTGTTGTTGTTTTGTTCTGTTTTTCCCATTTTTTTTCTATCATAATCCTTCTGAGTACTTTAAGAGTGGATCGATCCTTTTGTCCTTGTGCTAAAGAGAAGCAACCACCTACCTGTGAATGATTACACATACTCGTGTATATACTCATAGTGTTTATCTCTATAAAACCTACACGAAACGAAACCAAACGAAGAAGATTCAGGAGGTGAATGCTTTCTATACGTATGTATGTATGTACGAATATCTACATGGGCATTGTTGCATCGTCAGGTCTACTTGGTTAAGTGTAATAAATTCTACAGCACAATCTAAACAAAAGACAAGAGACCCAACTTGACTTAAAGGGGGTTCAGATTGCACTTTCTGAACTGTCTAATTAGCGTCATTCACATGGTGTCGTCGTCGTTTCCTTGAAGTCATTTATTGTACAACATATCGATTTTAAGGGTTTTCACAATCCAGTAGGTGCATAGCTTACCTGCTGTCTATCTATAGATCATGCCTAGCATTCCTTCGTACTACGTATTCGTTCTACTTTGTGTCTTCTAAAATTAAAACCAATTGACAGTGCATGGTTTCGGTGGAATGCACGGTTTCTGTCGAATGCATTGATCTGGATTGCATTAGGGTGTATTTTTTTGTTTGTTTGCTTTAAATTCCTTATCCGTGCCTGCATACTCGTATGTGGTGTTGAGTTTTCGTACGAGCCCAGGGGGTAGTTCTATGAATTTTGAATTTTCTCTATACCTGTTTAAATGGCTGTAGCTGGAAATAGTATCTGATACTCTAAATTATCGATTGACTGTTTAAGCTGGAATACGACTAAATTCTTATTTTTATTCTTTTTCATTTCAGGTAAGTCAAAGCATGTCTTCACATCTTGCTGGTGTTGTTTGGATAACTATTATACATAGTAGAGGAAAATTAACCTAAAACCGGTTTAAGAACTAGTATTAGATTGTTCAGAGAGTTACTTCAGGGTTTGTTCCATGTGATGTAGACCATTATGCTAAGCCGAAGCTCGACGAAAATAAGGCAACTGTTACTCGTATTGTTTGGCGGTCAACAGCTGGAATAATCCACTTTACCTTCCCGAATGTAGGTGAAACCATCACACCAGAGAAATACGTTATCACAGCAGGGAATTACAGGCAAAAGGCTAAAATTAGTGAACCAGAAACGTCCAATGCTTAACACTTTGCTCGACCGATGCTTCAAAAAAGTTAAACAAACTGAGTTGTGAAACACTGCTGTATCCACCATTCTCAGCGGGCTTTTTGCCAATCGACTATCACTTTTGCCCATCGCCTTATATTTTTGCGGACCGACATCCAATCAAGGCGATATTCAGAAGGCCTTTGAAGAGTTTGTCGCCCCCCAAAAGTCCGGAGTTTTAAGCTATAGGGAGAACTAACCATTTGAATTTGAAAATGAAAAACTGAAATAACTTTCTGGGTGGCCTACAAAGGAGACATACCCTCGTTTGTACTCATATGTGTACTCGGACCTAAGCTAGCCAAACTAAAGTTGGATTCAGTAACTATTTGTCGTTTCAGAGGCACATTTCCTTTCCTGTACTTATGCAGAGGTTTCTTCAAGAACTGCTCATAAACTTCAGGCTCAGACATGGATTCGAACGCCTTTTCTCATTTGATGTGCCTATCGTTATATCTCTAAGGAGACGGTAGGTACATAGAGTGCCTTGTGACTAATTAGCCACAATGGAGCCTACATTAACAGTGATGATATATTTTTCTATCGGAACAATGGTTTTAAAGAAAGCCTTTAGCAGAAAGATTAGTTCACGCTGTGCGTGCCTATAGTACCAGCACACGCCACTTCAGCGATGAATACTTTCAGAATGATTTTTGGTGTTTTGCAGAACAGAACAGAGCAGAGCACTCAAACAAAGAACTAGTCCATTGTGCTGGACATTCACAGAGGTAGTGAACCGCGGTGTCGTCATCACTTTCACAACAAGCATCACAGGATGTTGTATCATTTATGTGCAGCACTTATGCAGACTTCTAATAGACGTCGGAAAGCATTCGTTTGATCTGCCTGCAACCTGGGGAGTCATGCCATCTGCCGGTGTGAAGCCTAACCGTCAATAAAAGTCTTAACCGAAGACTCGGCTGTTGAAAAACTCTCATCTGAGCCCTGCCTGGTAAGTTCATCGGCGATATCATTTCCCATGATCCTATTATGACCTGTGACCCAGACAAGATTCAGTGAATTCAACTTTTAGACTGTATTCAGCAAGTTCAGCATGGTTCTAACCGCAGCATGGCCATCGCTACAGATACAAATGCTTCGCCCCCTCCACCGATTCTTCACAATATAGTTAGTTGCCATCAGGACTGTGTATATCTCCGCGGACGCTTTCCTAACGAAAAGTAAAATTAAACATTGTCGTTCTCCGAAATGCCGTCAGCGCCGCATCTTGGTTTTGGAGCCGTCCGTGAAGGCCCGACTACATCCCTTTCCTGGCTCAGACTCTGGCTGAAACCAGTCTTGTTCATAAGGAAAGTCGATTTCGTATTTTTTTCTGCAGCAGTTCTGGTGTCATTGCCTCAGATGGCATGTCCATAAGCAAGGTTATCAAGGCTCCAGTGCATGTTGTACCAAAGATCACTTCTTCTTAAATGGAAGATGGCTTTGAGTGTACCAATCTTGCCGATAGCACAGAAGCCAGAAGGACGACAGTGCCTTAGAATCTTTCGACGTAACATATTTAGTACATAGAAGTTTGTTATCCAGCATGACACCTAACTAATGCCTTTAAGTACCAGATAAGCTACACCAGATAACTTTCCCTTTCGCGTAAAGAGAACAAGCTCAGTTTAGAGAGGATTTACTGAAAGCCCATTTCTAGTGCACCAATAGTCGATAATGGCTAGGGCTGCCAACACTTTAGGGCAGTACAGCTACATCATCCTCGCGTGCTTGTGCATAGACGTCTGAACAATTGAGGGCGTTGAGCAGTGAGTTAACCAACAGACTTCGCCAGCTTCCTCACAGAGATTCTTGAAGTCGTCATGAATCGGCAAGCATGAGACTTCCAATACCCAACATCAAACCTTAAAGGTACTAATATCAAGTGATATACGGATGGATCCAAAAAGACAAATGTTTCAAGGCTAATTGAAAAAAGTCATAGCGCCTTCAAGCTGATCTTCATGCCGTCCAAGAATGTACGAGTTTCATCCTTGGAACAGGAATGAAAGCCGCTTCAAGTCCAGCAGTTCTAAAAACTTAAAATTCAAACCTGTTTGATTCCAAATAAGTTCTACACTGCTTCAATACTCTTCGGTGAAGTGGCCAGAAAATGTTTAGCCGATCCATTCAAAGTCCCAGAGCCTTTCTGCGGCATCTCATATTCATCAATAACTTCAACGATCAAAAGATGGAAGAACAAAGTGTGTTTATCCTAATGGGAAAATATATCGGGTCTTCGACAGGCTGAGAAAGCTTTAAAACCCTTCCAAAATAAATTCAAATTATCACTTTACTTCAAAAGAGTACTGGGCAGCTTCCTAACGGGACACTGCCAGCTGAATCTGAATGTCGTCTTCGAATGGGCGACCACGAAACCGTCTAACCCAAACTATGTGAATGCGTGGCACTATGCGCCATAAGGAGGCACTACTTTTTCAGAGAAATAGTAGCTGAGTAGCTCATCTGGCCACTTAAACTAAACGGTTCAGTACCTCCCCACCTACACAAAAAAACAAAAATACCATTCAGTATGATGCGAGCGTAGGTGGGACATTTACACAAGGAATGCTTCGCGGTGCCATCATTATTCCCACAGCAAACGTCGTATGTTTTTGTATCACTTATGCCCAGCACACATGGATGAAGGCGCTAACCAAGTGTATCTCAACGCAGTTAGGGACCGAATGGATCCTGAAAAACTCTCCTGTCAGCCTTTCCTTTTCCAAGAAAAAGCGAATCAGTCTTTACGTAGATGTAAGAGCTGTTGAGAACATAGATCAGCATGCACCATGACAGTGGAAACAGGACCTAGCTAGACGCTCAATCCGTATTTACCCCCGACTTGCACATTTCGTCAGAAATTGCGTTGCCGTAAACACCCTCAATGCCGATGAGAATGCCCAGTGCGTACTCCTTTTGTCCAGAAGATTTTGAAACGTGGTCATGCAGGATCTTCCGTGGTGATAGGCATGTTGCATCTTAGACAGAGGATGCATTCGCATAGAAGTTTCGTGTACGTGACGCTCAACCATTTTCGAGTAGTAATTTTTTTCCGATTTTAGATAAAGGCTTCGCTTATTTTTCGCTAAGGACCCGGTATGTATGCAACAGCAGAGAGCTGATGTATACCTTTTTGTATCATAGGTGGCATGCATCAAAGAATCTAATGGCGTATTTAATTCGCCTCATACGCCACCACAAACGATGACAGCTTGGAGGTTTGTTTTGCTCAACTCCTATCACTTGCAGCTTCACTGCAAGCTGGTTCTGATCAGGTTACCTGTGAAGTGAGCCTCGAGCATAAGACTGTTTGGACTCAGTATAGGTGCCATCAGGTCTTCTGAGTGTTGCTGGCCTGGCTGATGACTGTAGAGATTCCAATCATTCTCCAAAATAGTGTTTAGTGACCCGTTTCCAAGTCGCTGCAACTCTGCCTACCACCATGGTACGGACGATCTACAGATGTTTTTTTCTGCCAGACACGTCAGTTCAAAACATTTAGTAAGGGCATTGTTCAGCTTCCTCTATCTTCTGTCTCATTCTGAATTTAGGCATGCCTAGTTGCTTTTTCTCGGATTCCAGTGAATTCGATGAATATTTGATCTGAATTGGAAGCCTTCGTCAGTACTTCTTCGCCTATAATCTTCTTTACATGTCGGTGGATAGAGTTAAGGTAATAACTTCCTTCCTTACGTTCACAACAAATGTTGGGTGAGAGCCAATTGACTTCTTAAAGGTCACCATAGTTTTCATCGCATCTCTTAATAGGTAAAATGCATGTTGGCGCTTTTGTCGGGAACGTTTTTTCTTAAATAACGTTGAAGTGGCTAAGCCAAATTTTTACCTTGTAATCAGAACATTCACTGTCCGTACTGAGAATATGGAAAAACACTTTCTGTAGAAGGTATATAACAGCTACGAAGTCTAATAGACTATTCAACTTAGTTGATGAGAGCCAAAACTTCCGTTTAACTGCCCAAATAAAGGTGTCCTAAATCAGATGCCCTTTCCTTTGCTTGAGCTAGTCCGTGCAGATCACCATCCAAAGTTTTCACAGTCTGTTGTCTAGAGATAGCATCACCTGTGAGCTCTATAGTGATTATAACTATTGTATTTTGATATTACGTTTACTAGCAACGGAGTTCCTGCGAAAACCACTTCCAGGTTAAGGATGTTAACCCTAGAAAAATAATCTACGTCAGCAAGACATATTGCGTGCAAAAAAATTGTTATATCCTTTTAACTGTTAACCGCATCAAGTTGTTTGCTAAAACTAACTCAGTCGGCAGTCGGAGCTTACTGGTGACGGTAAGTACCTGTGGTAACAAGTTACAGCTATGTCGTACGTCTGGGAGACGTAAGATTATCTTTTATGTAACTTTTTCGAAACATTTGAAGAAAGCGTTTATTATCATTTACAGATACGTTTTATTATTTCTTGGGAGTAATAGTGAAATTGAGAATTTCTCGACGGAAAATGAAGAAGTTACATCGTCAGAATGTGATTAGAAGCCGACGTGCTGAGTGACACTGCAGAGGAATTTATTGACGAAGCTGAGGATGTGTCGGACAGCTCCGGTGAAGGCCAATCAGCGTCAGGAGGTAATTCAACTATATCTTCAGACACGTTAATAAATCATGTTAATAAATCAATTACACATCGGGATCACATCTAACTATTAACGAACAGCTATTGGGATTTCGGGGAAGGTATCCTTTTAGGATTTACATTCCAAACAAACCCAATTAGTATGGAATAAAGATTCCAATGATGTGTGACACCCGCACAACGTACATGATTAATGCCATTCCTTACATCGGAAAGGCAACTTTATAAAAGAGCTGTCAAAGTTGGTGCATGGTAGGTACCAATCGTAATATGAGTGAGAGTGTAAAGTTGGTTTGGTGCACAGTTTCTTATTGTTGTAAGGGCATAGCACCTACGACAATTTGAGTCGGTAAACCAACGTCTAAACTTTCACTTCCCAGCCTTACTTAGCATCGTCGGTGTTTGTGTTTTTTGTGTTTGTTTTTTTTTTATAATGGCTAGTGTTTTTAGAGTAGACGTAGGAAATGTACTCGGGCTAAAAAGTAATCACTTTTCTGCGTACGTCCAAGTCTGAAAATACAGACCAGCTGTTTTGGCACTTAGTGAAACACAGGTAGACCCCTGCCCACACCTCTCAGATCACTCTGATCTGAAGCTGCCTGGCTACGAACTAGTGCCATTATTCTTGTACCAGGCGGTTGTAGTCATACTGCCAACACCCTGGGCTTGTTTTTAACTTCTCACCCTGATACGTACACCGTTGATGTGATCTCCCCTCTAGGCTCGTCGGACCATTTTGTCATAAGTATCAGCTAATTTCTCTTATACTGACCACGCAGTTAGAGCTAAAATTCCTAAAGGAACCGTATGGCAATACGAGAAAGCCAATTGGAGCGGACTTACACCTTTTTTAGGAATTTTAACTGGCCGCTGCTCACAGGATTACTCTTTGGAGTGAGATTTTTTATCCCTCATCGAAATAAGGGTATCAAACCAAAAGAAAAGGCATAGTACGACTCGAGCTGTAAAGAGGTTGTCAGGGTTAGAGAAATGTTTTTTCGGTCCTACAAAACCAACCCGATAAAGGAGAACCGAAAAAAATTCAAACGAGCCAGGTCTGACTGTAACGCCTGTCTTAAACGTGTGAAATTTCTGTTTCATCCTCCATCCCAACGCTCATTTACATTGACATACCAGCTATCAGCTCTTTGGACAAGGCCAATCTGCTTGCTGTACATTTTGCGTCAGCTCAACACTTCCAGATTGTGCTTTGTCTCTGCCTACTCTTGAGTACGTCGAATCTTCAATTGGACGAATCCACTTTCACACTCGCGTTGTAACAAGAGCACTTAAAGATCTTAATATACACAAATCCACTGGCCCAGATGGTAAGATGGTATACTCGTATCTCCCTCTCTTCTGAAGAGGTATTCTTCCACGCTGGCAAAACCACTGCGTAAGCTTTTCCATCGATCTTACTTCCTAGATGAAAAACAACATTTTTCCAGCGCATCCCTAAAAACGGAGAATCTTCTTCTCTTTCGTCCTACAGACCTATTGTACTTATGTCTAACGTCATGGAAACGCTGATAAACTGTCAGCTCATGAAATATCTGGAAACGCGAAAACTTCTCAATGACCGGCAGTACGGTTTTCGTAGCCACAAGTCCACTGGTGATTTGATGACATGTCTTACCGAAAAATGTAACCAAAGTCTACACCAATCTGGCGAAAGCAAGATAGCACTTGATATTTCTAAAGCATTTGTCAGAGTTTGGCATCAGGCTCTTTTGTCGAAAATGCGTGCATTTGTAATTGACGACTCTCTTCTTCAATGGATTAGAAACTACCTTTCGTAACGTTCAATTCAAGTTATTTTGAATGGTTTCAAGTCTAATATTCACAAAATAAATGCTGGTGTTCCCCAGGACTCCGTTCTGTTTTCGGCACTCTTTTTAATTTTTATCAATGATGTCTTATCTGCCGCTTCTAATCCAGTATATTCCTTTGCTAACGATAGTACTCTCTGGTTCTCATATTCGTTCCCGGCTGTAGAAAGGGAACGAAAGCGCATGTTAGGATAATTAAATTCCGATATCAGCAGCATAACTAATTGGGGAACTATCAACAGAGTGGCGACTTCTCCTGTCTCACCTTCTTTTACCGATATTTTCACCACCAGTGCTCCACAGAAATTGCCAACATTTAAACATTTATAACCAATGAACAGCGGTATCTCTCCGTTTTCCTTCCCTAACTTCCTTTCGCCCGCGCTATGTGCAAACATCTTAAGAGTACATAAAATCCCTTGTGCGCACTCCAAATATAAAAATATCACTTGCTACAATTGGTTTACTTCTGTGCCTTTGGCAAAATCCTTACTTTAGCAATCTTATAAGCTTACGCTGGTGAGCACCATACGTTCTAACAAACGAGAGATTCCAGAACTAATGCAAATACGCGACACGTCCTGTAGGGAAGTCAACGTTCTTTGGCACTTGTGTCATATAATCCAAAGCCATCTAAAATGGTATATTTGCTGTCATCTTGCGATGAAGAAGGTACAATCGTCCAAACAACTGAAAAACCAGAAATGATGATGATCACTACAATCAAACTACAATCGACACTTTCGACCAAATATGTTCCTCAATGACATGCTCCAGTCTGCGGCGGCCAATGACAGTACTTTATGGCATTTCTAAGATAGCTTTCTTTGACTCATATGTCATTTACTGTCATAAAATGCCGCAAAAATTTCATGATGATCTCACTTCACCTTACTTGGAAAAACGGGTAGATTCTCCAACTTTGAAGAGGACTATTCGCAAAATTATTTCGGAATTGCTGCCAAATGCTAATAAAAATAGTGTTCAGACAAATGGGAGATACTGTTGGTGTTGTCCATCAAAAATTCGCAGAATGTCAAAACTTTCATGCGTTGTATGCAAAAAGGTGGTTTGCGTCGAACATAAAATGTCCTGTGTCATCCGAGCATTTAATTTAATCCTATATGATTTAGAATTACTAAGACTTTATTAGTAGATTTATTTTAAACCAAACAAATTTAAATTAGGCAACTATTGGTTGTACCACATGAAATGCCCGATTTTATAGTAAAAATTTAAAAACCATCTGCGGGCAAAATGAATCCAGATTGCGAAAAAGATGGAAACCCGTTGGGGAAATAACATATCAGGAGCGAACGGTGCGGAAGAATTTCAAATCCCGACTGCAATAGTTTTTGCACCGTTAGTTGTGAGGTATGGGGCTAGCATTACCATGTAAAAGGATGGGATCGTGCCTATTGACCAACGCAGGTTGCTTTTCAGCCAAATTGGCATGCAATATGTCGATTTGCTCACAATATTTGATAGCGTTTATCGTTTTTCGTTGTTAAAAGAAATGAAAAGTGGATTGGTTCTTTCGATGTCTACCAAATTGTCACCATAATCTTTTTTGGGTGAAGATCGGGCTTGGGGCTATATTTTGGTCTTTCATCTGAATCTAACCACTGCCCAGATCATTTACGATTATCATCCAGTATCCACTGGAATGAGATCCTTTATTCCTCATCGGATGAAGAGTATCAAACCAAAAGAAAAGGCATGGTACGACTCGAGCTGTAAAGAGGCCGTCAGGGTTAGAGAAATGTTTTTTCGGGCCTACAAGACCTACCCGACAGAGGAAAACCGAAAAAAGTTCAAACGAGCCAGAAATGACTACAACGCCCTTCTTAAGCGTGTGAAATTCCAATACGACCAAAAACTGAGGCAAAAAATACTGCAATGTCCCAAAGGCAGTAAAAATTTTTGGTCGTTCGTCAAAAACATTAGAAATTCCGCCTCATCCTCCATCCCAACGCTCATTTACAATGACATTCCAGCTGTCAGCTCTTTGGATAAGGCCAATCTGCTTGCTGCACACTTTGCGGCCAGCTCAACACTCCCAGATTGTGCTTTGTCTCCGCCTACACTTGAGTGCGTCGAATCTTCAATGGGACGAATCTACTTTCGCACTCGTGTAGTAGCAAGAGTACTTAAAGATCTCAACATACACAAATCCGCTGGTCCAGATGGTATATCTCCCCTTCTTCTGAAGAGGTGTTCTTCCTCGCTGGCAAAACCACTGCGTAAGCTTTTTCATCAATCCTATTCTTTAGGACTCTTCCCGAGCAGATGGAAAATAGCATTTGTCCAGCCCGTCCTTAAAAAAGGCGAATCATCTTCTCTCTCTTCCTACAGACCCATTGCACTTACGTCCCTTCTTTACAAGGTCATGGAAACTCTGATAAATCGTCAGCTCATGAAATATCTCGAAACACGAAAACTTTTCAATGACCGGCAATATTGTTTTCGTAGCAACAGGTCCACAGGTGATTTGATGGCATGTCTTACCGAAAAGTGGAACCAAAGAGTACGTCAATTCGGCGAAAGCAAGATAGTTGCACATGATATTTCTAAGGCATTTGACAGAGTTTGGCATCAAGCTCTTTTGTCGAAAATGCGTGCATTTGGGATCGACGACTCTCTTTTTCAATGGATTAGAAATTACCTTTCGGAACGTTCAATTCAAGTTATCTTGGACGGTTTCAAGTCTGATATTCACAAAATAAATGCTGGTGTGCCCCAGGGCTCTGTTCTGTCTCCGACACTCTTTTTAATTTTCATTAATGATCTCTTGACTGCTACTTCTAATCCAATATATTCCTTTGCTGATGAAGTGATGACAGTACTCTCAGCTTTTCATATTCGTTCCCGGGCGCACGGCCCTGCTCTTCGGCTGTAGAACGAGAACGGCAGAGTATGCTAAGCTCATTAAATTGCGATATCAACATCATAACCAATTGGGGAACTATCAACAGAGTGGAATTTAATGCTTCCAAAACACAAAGCTGTCTGCTGTCGTTAAAGCGAAATTTAAACACCCAGCCATTATCCATGAATGGCACTTGCATCGTCGAAACCGAAAAACTTTCTATTCTCGGTATGTGTGTCAATGACAACTTACGTTGGAATGACCACATATTTGATGTCACCAAAAATTCTGCGAAATGTCTAGGTTTCCTGAAGCGATATAAGAAATATTTACCCCATCTGATCTGGCCTCAATATATAAGGCATTCATCCGCCCAAAATTGGAGTACAACGCCCACATCTGGTCAGGTGCTCCTAAAACATCTCTGCACCTGCTAGATAGGATTCAAAATCGTGCGATAAAGCTCATTGATGATACTAATATCAGTCAGTCAATTGATACCCTCGAACACCGACGTAATGTCTCCTGTCTCACTTTGTTTTATCGCTATTTCCTCCACCACTGAAATCGCCAGTAGCATTCCGCGCATTCAAACTTTCAACCGTAACACCCGTCAAGCTATGAATGCTCATCAGTATAACCTCAAGCCAATTTTCGTGATTCGTTCCTAAGCCGTACAACTCGCTTATGGAATGCCCTGCTGATCTCTGTATTTCCTGGTCGTTATAACTTGCAACCATTTAAAAGCAATGTACATCGGTACCTCTCTTTTTTCTTCCTCCCTAAATTTCCTTTGCCCGCGCCGTGAACAATCACCTTAAGGGTATACAAACCCCTTGAGCGCGCGCCCATTATAAAAAAAAAAAACTTTTCATCACAGGTGACTATCCGGTACAAAAACGGTTCAGTTTGGTTCCTTAATGTAAGCGATGCGCAGATTTCCAGGCACCGTAGTTTTTGGGATTCGTCCAGTTCATGGGGTATCCACTTATCGAGTTTCTTTACCTTTCCTATGAGAAAAAGGTGTCGACTTATTATCATTGGGGATACTCCCATGCTTTGTGCAATCTCTCGCACTGATTTCTTTGGGCTCGCATCCACCGTTACTCTTAAAACATCGTCGTCAACTAACGTTTCCGGTCTCCCACGTGGTTCATTTTGAAATCTCCCGATCGGAACTTTCCAAACAAACGTCGTATAGTGCGTTCGTTTACCGCTACATCCTCAAAAGCTCAAAACCGTCATTAATATTTTTCATTGCCAATGACGCATTATGTCCCATTTTAAATTCGTAAAGCAAGAGGGTTCGAATTTGAACTGCCGACAGTATGGTAAATAACTTCTAACAAACCCTAAAATTCTCACACGTCAAGCACACGTACCACTTTATTTTATAAAAAAAAATGTAACTTTCTGGAACAGATATTCACTCGAGAACTTCTTATTTCCGACTGAGCGAAAATCGGACATTTCATGTGGTACAACCCAATAATAAGATTTAAACTCAACTCTAAGGTTCCTTTTACAGATAAATGTTTTTTTTTGTTAATTTGTAATGGAGTTTACGTTTTTTATTTGCATTGTTTAAATTAATATTTATTTGTAGGTACTCAATCAATCAAATAAAACAGTAACAAAGTTCATGGGTTTAATAAAGTGCCATACGTCTCTGAGACGTATGAATATCTTTACGTCATAAAAAATATGTCCTAGTGTAGTAGGTTCTAGTGTAAATTGTAACATATGTAAACCCTCTTAGAATCGCTATCAATATTACCCCCAAATCTCTTTACTCATGTGCACGATTTAATGTCGAATACGAATAACATAAACTAATTCAAGAACAGCATTCCAACACCACACGTTTGTATTTCGAAATGGAATTCAAGGCCAAATTCTCGGAACATGATATCCGTATTATTATTTACAACTCAGAGGGCACAGGCAAGGACTTTTTGTGTTCCAAAAAAAATTCTCAAATTTGTTCTGCACTGACAAGGTTTCCTCCGTTGTCCTAAGAAAATCCGCTTTGCTCCTTCAGTTGCGATTCGTATTCGAAGCCATATAATAGTTAATTAGAGCACCGCCAAGGAACTCAGTTTGGTGTTAACTTCTCGGAAATGCTTAAGTCAAACAAACGTTCTTAATAATGTTTGGAATTCTTTTAAAAAGTAAAAAATATAACAAATTTGAGAAAAGTATTTCACTTGAAGTTTCGTCCGGTGTACTCAGCCGTTGAAATATCCTTAATGTGTGGGAAGAGAATTGGCAGCCGTAATTGTGAAGAAAGAAGTCATGTTCTGGCAGATGTATGAGTACATATATCCGTTCATACATTCACCCAGAAAAAAGAGAATGAAACAATCCGGTCGTCTTAAGGATACACCAGGCACATACAATATGTAAGATACATGCACAATGACATTGACAAACATTTTCCAAGGGCGAATACTGCGCTGTTAAGTTAGGGGATTTTCGTCGCATCCAGCCCACCAAGGGCGAGTGGTATTGTGCGCAGTGCTGTGTGAATATCGATTTTTGGGGACATGTGAAGATAAGGATACAATCATAATGTTAGGCAGAAGAATTTCGAATTTTATTGAGTGTGCCAAAGATAAGGATAAAATCTTTATCAGCAAAAATATTAACATTTATTTGTTTTTGTTAAGAGATAACATCCAAAGAACCTGGAATTGGAATTTGTTCATCCGTTTTTGGTTCTGAGAAAGCCTTTGAGAAGTGAGTGGTAATTTATTTCGGTATATGTAGTCCGTCCTTCGGTGTTCTTAAGGTGACACTGTCGGTGATGATGAGGTTTATCCCTTTTAAATGGAAACGAGAAAAGAGGTACAAAATGAGGAAGGGCGCTTTAATCCTGTTATAGATATTTACATGCAAATTAAGTTTATGACATAATTGGTATCTGAGAATTTCTTCAACAATATACCTAGGTACTACGAGTATACACTTGTGGTCCAATTTTAAGGTGGCAATATAGAAGTTAGCCCTTTGTGATGTAATGGGTTTAAACTTTAAATTTTATTCCTAACATAGGTGATTCATTAGATGCGTCTAGGGATACATTGCGTATTTCAGCCAGAGGGCTTTAATTTCCCGGCGGCTCCCATGGTCGATTTCTATCAAGGTTTTTTTTGTTTTTCAACCTTAAGATTTGCCAGGACAGGTCGTAAAATTGAGTTTTTAACTGATTTAATTATGTAGTTGTCCGTTTCCGAAATAGATTTTTTCAGATGTCTTGTCCCTTTGCTACGAACTTCAAGAATCTTCAGACATTAGTGTCTTTTCGCTTTATATCTACAACTCATTTAAGTAGTTGGATTAGAAATGTTTTGGCCACGTTTATTGTATCTTTTCCTCCATCCACCGGATCAGAAAACTTTTCGTTTTTCACACTTTTGAGTAGGAATAGATGATTAAGGAATAATTTCATAATAGTTAGAGGTGAGGTCTTACTGTTAACGTCACCCGCGTAGGCCACATATTTGAATCGGACTTTAAGAAGGTCGTGACTAATTTGTATGTGCGTTTCTCAATTTTACAGTGATGATAGTGCATCTTTTTGTCCCAAATCTTTTCTAACATTAGGTGTTATTATATTGGGGACCGACTCTGATGAAGCACCGGGTATACTCCATCGTTATTTTAAATAACAAAACGAGTTTGTCTCTATAGATGTTGTCTTCAACAGCTCTGCTTTAAATTAAGATAAAAGCGTGGTTTCGTCATTGGCACCTTAAAAAGAACTCAACAGAGATAGGTCAACATGTGGGTCAATCCATCTTCACCAAGGCATGCTATTGACCTTCGTAGACGTAGAAGGTGCTAATAAAATTATCTAAGTACACTGAATCTATCAGAAACACTTTTTCTTATTCTTAAACATAGGTTAGGTTAGGGCGGTAGACGTTGCCCGATTCCCCTTTTACGTTAGGAAAGAGTGGTTGACAATGAAAAGCATGAAGAGAGAAGAGAAGAGACAGACGTTGTTAGTTTGATCAAAGTTTATACTTCTACTTAGTTTGCAGAATCCAACGATGTGGTGAAAATTTTGCCCATCCAATGTTGCGGCAGAACCTCCCTATTTGCTGTAATGGTACTCCTCCCAGTTTCATCAAAAGCACCGCTCTAAATCATAGTCTACTTGCTTATGTTCGGACAGTGACAAGGCTAGTGTGTGGTATCATCCTCAACTTCTGGATCATTTTAACCGCTGCTGACGACTTGCTGTAAATTCATAAACATCATCATCATCAGGCGTGCAGTATTTTTCGGTGCAGTTTTTGGGGTGTACATATAGTCGTATATGTATGTATAAATGAAACGGTTGATTGATCAGAAGTTCTCCAAGACCCCTTATGAATATCGAGATTTTAGAACCGCGTGCTAGCTACGACAATGTTTCGCCCCGCCGCAAAGTCGATTAGCCTGAATCCGATATCGGAGGTGGTGTCGCGCAGGCTACACTTTCCGACAGTACAACCAAAGATGCCCCCTCTTTCCTAGCTTTGCATTAAAATCATCGAGAACAATTTTACTGTCATAGCTGGAGCATTGCTCGTGAGTCTTGTCTAAGAGTCGTAGAAACCATCTTTGCTGTCATCATATTTCTCCTCTGTGGGGGCGTGCGCGCATATAAGGCTAGTGTTGCTATTCTTAATACGGACTGACGGGAGGCGCTCGTTCACATGCTGGAAACGCATGACTTCTTGCCTACGTCTGCCTTTAACGACAAATCCGTATACAAATAGATGCTGCTTTTGCCGTCAATAACAATCGCCGTAGTGGATGTCGCAGCTTTTCATCTTCATTTTGTCCGGCCTATCTCATCGCATTTCTTGGATGTCTACTTTGCAGCAGTCCAGGTCCTCCGCTAGTTATTCGGCTGCATGTACCCTATTAAGGAAGCTAATATTATAGGCGCAGATCCGAAATTCGTTGTCCGTGTTTCGTTTACAGGACTTGTCAATTGTAGACCCGTCCGTACCCGAGGCGGGCTGTTACCCCGGCGGCACAACTCATAACCTTTGAGGACCAGTTCCATTGTAGATACTCCTAGGACGGGGGGTCGTTTAGACCAAAGTCAGAAACCCGTTCGGGGATATGAGCGCTGCCATTGTTCCCCTAAGCACTCATCCGCCACCATCCCTTTTCCCATACCCTGATTTAGTCTCGGAAGTCATTACCGGCCTGACCTCCAAATATGTCGGAGTACTCCAGGTAAGGTGTTATTTGTTTTATTCCGGAATTTTACATCACCGCTGATTCCATCTGGGGAATTCATGCGCTCTACAGTTTATAGTGTTGCCGCTGCGCCCTGATTACTCTTGAAATATGTTATCGATCACAGCTCTAAATAGTTTAAAGCTGATCGTAAAGCGAATCTAACAACGGCCAACATGACTTCGTCTTGGATTTAAACACGCAAATCCCTCCACAGCATGTCCTTCTCGACGTTAATCATTTCCAGTATATTATTATGGTCTTTCTATGTTCTTCCTGGCCAATACTCACTCAAATCAAGTCAAAAGGAGGAAGATGAGAATAGTTGATATGTGGTCATAGTTACAGCGCTAGGTTGTTCTCACCGCTTAATCCAGTTGTGCAACACCCAACCACCCGACTTGACATTCCCAGATTACAAATTCTGCTAAAAGATACCTTTATGGTACTGATACTGATAAAGCGTGATTACTCAAACTTGTTAAACAAGCCCAACCATTTAACTGTATGCTCTGTCAGATCACAAAACAACGCACCTTTTTTCTAGTACTTTTTCCTCATGCGTATGACTAATTGACTGTCATTTGAGCTGTCAAAGAATTCAAATTCCTCTAATGCGATTTGCTTTCACATTTCCTCAAAACATTTACCGGTTTCCCAATCAGAAGTCATTAATCAAAATATCTTGCTTATGCTTACTTGTGCTATCTACCTGTCAATCGCGTCTTCTTCGATAAATGTCATATGACACATTTTTGATTACTCCCCTAAAAAAATATGCCTCCTCCGATTACAGTGTTCACCTTGAACTACTCGTAATAAAGTCAGGCACTATTTTCTCTCTTTCTCGTTGATAAAATTCATTTACAATATATTTCTCAAGTTTTTTAAACAATTGTTAGTGCATGTACATGTATATGTATATGTATATTCGTTAGTGACCTTATTATGTTTAATATCTTTTGGTTCATTAACATCAAAACCACACGGCGTGGTAACGTAACCTCAACGGAGTGCCTATAGTAATACGCAGTGCCTATGTACGGAAACTGGTTACTAAACACTCCAAGATGGTGTTTATTCGAGTGGACAGCCTGCTTGCCTGTAGTAAGATCGTGTAAAACACGATTTCAAATTAATGACAGACAATTAACTAAACGTCAATTGCTGCTGGTAACGCTATATTCCAATGCTCGATCCGAACGTAAGTCTGATCGTTCTTGGTTACATCTTAATGTGTGTTGACCTTGGTTCAGTTGAAAGGTTAGGAAACGTGTACGTCAGCGAACATGGTACTGGTTTTTGAGTAGGTGGGCGCTTACGCAATAAGTTGACAGCTGAAGCAAGACCCAGAAAATACGTCAGTGGGAATGATTTTTACTTATGCAATTTGCTCATAAATAGAAAGAAAATGTATTGGCATGGCCGCGACTTGTTTTCTTTTTAGAATTGAGTGGATTGCACAAGTACCATAGTTTTCCTGTCAGATTCTTCTATGTCAATTGTTTTCTAGGAAGTAAAATTTAGTACACTCTTTTCAATATCAATTCATCGTTATGTACAATTTCAGTTGTAGCACTGACATTTAAAAGATCAACAATCGATACTTGACGTTTTAAATGTCATTCGCCAATTTACATTGATCGTTTCGAATATAGGGTATTGTGTGGGTTTCCAATTAACTTCTTTTTTTATTAATACTAAAAATGCAAAAATGGGCACTTAGTTTTCTGAGATTTTTTATAATTTTATAACATAACCGAAAGCTATCAGGCAAATAATCTTCCATTGTGGATTATTGTCACCTAATGTAAGGATGTGGCATTTTGGATGATTAATTTCTTTTGACTTTATTAGAGAGAATATCCCTGAAATGTCAGTTAGGCTCGACTGTGACACTGGTGACAGTTTACAATCAGGATTTTTGGATGCCTCTTATTTGTAAGGGATTCTACCAATAGTGTCTCTTTGCTACTGATTGCGATTTTTATTGCAAGTGAATTTTTATCACAAGTATATGGGTCGCACTAACCTCCATTATTTTTTGTTCTTTTCTTTGCCATTCCAGGTCCTTTTTGAGCTAATCAAGGTATCAATACATACTTGCTTTGTTCGGTGACCATTTCGATTTCATCAATCGCCCTTAAAACTGGAATCTAAGTTCATACTTGCGCTCATAGATCAGGACTGGGAACATCACTATTTTGCTGTTATTGATATTTTGATTGTGCAAGAGGGCAGGCTCTGTTTCGATTGTTAAGAGTTGCTCCTCAAATGATCTCAAGAGTAAACGAAGTCCTCGATAACCCCGACATGAAACTTTCGGATTGTAACGTTTCAATAACCACTAGCTCGCTGTGTCTTACCGATAATGTATATATTATCCACTGTCATAGAGGAGCTTAAAATCGGCAAACAAATAAGTGGTGAGTGTCATTTTGGATTCTCATATTCTCAGTACTGACTGCGACTCTACCACTACGTTGCCATGTATTTTACATACGTCCTTGCAAGCTTCCATTCTGCTAAAATTTTCGAACGCCTTTGCTGCCAAAATGTCTGTCAACTTTCTCGATCTTGCTGCGGCATTCTTCATCACACCACTCTTTCCGCAATAGTAGTCGCGAGAAAGCTGGTATACCAGGGCGGTGTCTGTAATGCTTTTGGTAGCTTTGCCACTGGGTTTCGTGACAAGAACCTAGCTGGCTGGGAAGAGAATCGATGTTAATGGACACTTCGGCAAAGGCCCCGGTCAGGAGATCTCCAAAAAGAGATGTGGGTACGGAGAGCTTGCTAGGATAACAGGTCCCTCCGAAGCGAAGATTTAATCCGTTGTCTTAGGTAAGACACCACTTTATATATTGTCTGTGCTACCCAAGTTGACCTCCTTTTATCTTGTCGAACTCATAGTCCTTGGTACCACCTAATAATTACTAATTTAGCCCTACTATCACCAATATTGTTTTATTGTTAGTAAGCCATGTGTTGCGTAGTACGAAGGATTTCAGTGGACTCTACCATCTTACCCCAAAAATTAGCACCGAACAATATAGTGTCAGCCGTATAAGTAAAGCGTTTGAAATATTGTCCAAAATATCACGAAACAATGCACTAAACTTAAACGTCAAACTCCGAATGTTTCTTTCTAACCTTAAATCCGTGTCGTGATATGGGTAAACCGTGGAAAGTTCGTCTATAAGTGTCATCGGAACATGTTAAGGATTTTTTTGGCCTGACCATATTCCTATCGAACAGCTTTACCAAAGGATTTACACTATTTGGAAAAGTAACACTTTCATTGCTTACAACGCAATATTTGGAGTTAGATTGAGAAATATTGTAGAACAGTCAATGAGGAATCACGACATCTAAGAAAAAGTTGGGGAGAATGACGACACCAGAAGGCTTAGGACGCACTAGGGGACATAGAATATAAGCATCAGTAAGTAAGTATCTTCAGAATGTTCTGTTTTTAGTTGTAACTGTCATGCAAACTTTCTTGTGCATTCGCATATTCTGTCTTTGCAGTCGCTATATTTAGGTGCTAGATGCTGGAGCTTCACGTATTTTAGACTTTTATTACAGGTGGTAGCAATCAACTGGTGATCTACTTCGTTCTTGAAATGCCTTTTTTTTTTGTTTATTTACGTATTTTAGATGTCAAATCAGTCGATATTCTTTTTTAACTTTCATTGTTTAAGCTATTGTCTGCGTAGGATAAGCCATTCTTTGTTAAGTGCTGCCAATGGTTTCATCTGCTTATTCTGCACGTGAAGAAGATTCAGTATTTCGCCACTGTAGTGGATTTGGGCAGCAAACCTTTCCACAGATTTTTGACCTCTTAGAAGACTCAATGATAACTTATTATCACTAAGTTACCTGCGACTACCTTTTCTACCTATCGCTCTTGCTTATGGCAGCAATGTTGTTCCACAAAGCCCTAAAACTGTCTTTGTGACATGGCTTTTAGATTGTTCACTGTTTCGGATGACTTCGTTTTTAGCTACACTAATTCAGTACCGTCCTTCAGATTTGTAAGGAATGCGGCTGATTTGTTAATTCCTTTCTCTTACTGGTATATATATATTACTAGAAAGTATACATGTATTACTAGTATACGTACATATATTACTAGAAATGATTCTAGGTTCTGATTCCCCGGCTCGAATTTATACAGCAAAAGTCTTTGACACGATCTTTTTTGCTTAGCAAGTTGCCAGGATATTCGTTACGCTATTTTATACTTGTAGTCTTAAATACCTTCAATTCTTAGGATTTTTCTTAAAGTTTTGTCCAAAATGAAGAGCTACAAGTATATGTATTCGTTTTATTTTTGATCGAACCGCAATTTCAACTTATAGGGTAGCACCATGGAAGATGTTGTGCTCCCAAGACCCTTGTGTTTTTATTTAGAATTTATTTATTTATTTATTTTATAAAATTAACAATAAATTTAAATCTATTATTAATACAATTTTAAAGAGTACTAGCAACTAAGGCTTTCGGCTCTTCGTAAATATATATATGTTAATTAGTAGATCTGTAGTAAAGTTAAATTTATGTTTGTTTAAGTTTTAATTTTGTGAAGAAGAAGTAATTTGTGTATGAGATCAATATTTTTGAAATTTGGATCTTGAAGTCGTTCCAGTACGGTTAGCTGATTATTATTAATTAGTTGAAGAGGGTTACTGGCTAAAAGATAACATGATCCTAGAACGTGAGATATCGTGATAGTGGTGTTGCATTTCGGGCACATAGGGGGTGTTCCTTTTTTTAACAGATATTCGTGAGTCAGTCGAATGTGTCCTAAGCGTAAACGAATGAAACTTATTAGTTTCGCCTTAGAAATATTGGTAGGGAAGAAGGGACTGATTTTTTTCATGTTAATGGTTTGATAGTGGTGCTTATATTGAGTCCACTTTAGTGTATGATGTTCTTTGATTTTTTCAATTACTAGTCTATTCAGATCCCTTCTGCTTGGAGATTGGAACATAAGTAATGGCGAAATATGACATAGATTTGCAGCACGGTCAGCGAGTTCGTTGCCTACAATTCCAACGTGTCCTGGAACCCACATTAGCTTTATTTTCGTGGGAGTTTTTATTAGCGTGTCTCGAATTTTGGCAATTGTGGTGTTATCATTGTTTACGTTGAGAACAGCTTTTACAACAGAAAGACTGTCAGTGCAAATCGTCCATTTCCCGGCAGTTTGCGAGAACCTTTTGACGGCTTCATATACGGCCTGAGCTTCTGCTTAAAAAATTGACGCTGCACTTGAAAAGATGCCTTGTATGATAATCGATCCATTGTGTGTTGTTACTGCAAATGAAGTGCTATCAGCGGTTTTCGAGCCATCTGTATATATAAACTTCCAGCCCTTTGAAGTAAAGTCACAGAAGATTTCTTGAAACATCTTCTTATATACCAGACTACAAGTATTGTCTTTGCGAAACTCGAGGAGATTGAGTATGATGGAAGACGAATTCAGGTACCAAGGTGGTGAAGATGGAGTGTATTTTGCAAATGGTTTAAACGGAATATCCAAATTTTGTGCAGTTTTTATGGTATTATGTATAGTAGAGGGGATTCGCTTTTGCCGTTTATGTTTTAGAGCTAGGGCTACATCTTTGTCGATAATTGAGTCCGTTCGAAAACATAATTTGGCAATCAACTTAAGTGACACTTCGAAATATCTTTCTTCAATGGATGGTAGGCCAGCTTCAGCTAAGATGTTTTTGATGGGTGTTGTGGGAAAAGCTCCTATGCTTCTTCTTGCTGCTTGGTGGTAGATGGGTTTTATAATGTTTTTTGTAGATTTAGGGCAGGAACCATAGATAACTAAAGCGTACTCTATCTTACTTAACACTAACATTTTAGTTAAATAACATAAAGTATTAATATGGGCGTTACTTTTTCTTGAGGACAAATACTTAATAATATTGAGCCTTGACGAAAGCGCTTTTTTAAGAGATATACAGTGATTTTTCCAATTATACCTATTGTTTACAAGAAGACCTAAAATAGTTAAATTAGATACATTTTCAATTGCTGTGTTATTAACTGATAACTTTAAATTTTGACATTTTTTTTTGCGGCAAACGTGAAGCGTTTTACATTTTTCAATACAAAGCTTGGAACCGGATATAGAAGACCATTCCGTTATTTCTTTTAGTAAGTTAGAAAAAGTTGTTTTTGTTAGATTAAGGTCATTGTGTTTACATAAAATGTACGCGTCATCAGCGTATACACAGTGATCTAAATCTTTGTATTTGGATATTATACCACTTAACTCTTCAAAGGCGATAGCGAAGAGAATTACCGAAAGTGGCGACCCTTGAGGAATTCCATTTTGTAGGGGTAGGACTCTTGAGAAAGTATTTCCAATTTTTACGCAAAATTTTCTTTTGCTTAGGAACGATTTAATGTAATTAAAAATCTTCGGACCAACTCCCCATTCGGAAAGTTTTTTTAACACAAGATGAATGCCTATACGGTCGAAAGCTTTTTCAAAATCAAGTGCTAAAATAGATACGTGGTTTCGAGCTGAGAGAGCATTTGATATCACATAATCTAAGTGCAAAAGTGCATCTATACAACCTCTTTTTGGTTTGAAGGCTACTTGGTTTGAGCTAATCAATTTTTTTGATTCAGTGAACCAAAGGATACGGTTGGCTATTATTTTTTTCTAAGATTTTAGATAAGCATGGCAGTAAAGAGATCGGACGGTAACTATCAACCTTATCAATTTCCTTTTTTGGTTTATGGATTGGGACAATACAAGCTGTTTTCCAACTTTGAGGTATAATACCTTTCCGGAATATATTGTTGTAAAGTTCGATTAGTTTTATTTTTGCCGGAGTAGGGAGGTTTTTGATTATTGGGTAGGAGATCTTATCCCGCCCAGGTGTTTTTCCTTTCACTTTTAGTAAGCAGCTTTCGAGTTCCACCAAAGAAATATCTTTTTCTATATGTTTTGCAGCTAGAGTTCTTGCAGGTTTCGGGGGTAATGAAAATGATTCCGATTTTCTCGTTACAAAAGTCGAAGAAAAATTGGTATCTTGTGCAGCGTTAGACCAAGTATTGGCAAAATAATCAGAAATTTCATCCGTTAGAGACTCTGGCTTCTCTTCAGTGTCGAATAAATCTTTCGCCTTTTATTTAGAATAATCGAAAATACGTAAGCTGATTTCCTCACGGTCCGTGCATCCGCCTAGTTATACTTTGAACAGAGAGACTGATATACAATATTTTGCCGATTTCGAACAGTGGAAAAATTAAGCTGCAGTTTTAATTGCGAAGATTTGCCATTGCTTGCCAAAGCGTGGTGACGTTGAAAATAATTGTTTTTTTTGTTTTTTTTTCCGTATTTGGCATGTGAATTGAACCCATATACCTTAACATAGTAATTAGCGAAGTTCACCATTGTGTCACACGTCTGAAACACTGAACGATGTTACTTGTGTGTACATATGGTATATGGTTTCTAACAGGCGTTAGAACATAGTCTGATAGAACTTGTTAAATATATATCGATTCGCAGATTCTGTAGTGGTTTCTCCACTCAGTATCTGTTCCCTTCTATAGGTGTGTCTCGTTTCGACAGTTTCACTCATTCCGCGTTGAGTTTAGCCGTTATTGCTTTGATTTTGCTTTGTATGAGGCATCACTCTTTAGCAGACACGCACACTCCTAGGCATACATCCATTAGCGTAAGAATATGGGGCCGTAGGAGAGTGACAGAATATTGCCGTTTAGTCTCTGTTGGCTGACTAAAATTGCCTTGGAGAGTGATAATAGGTAATGATCTTATGTCTTCCGACCAAGTGCTTAGTTACCTTAGAAATAGGCCTTCGAAATGATGCAATTTAGTTTTTATTTTCTTTATCACCCCCTAGAGCGCCATCTTCCGGAATATATTTTTTTGTTGCTGCAGTCTTTAAAGATGACTGTCAGCCCTCCATAATATCTGGATTTCTAAGACCTCTCCATTCCTGCTAAACCCGAAAAGAAGTTCCTACGATATTGTTAAAGTTGCAAGTATGATTCAATAATTCCTGTCACTATATGTACTCGTATTACATTAATGGCTCGTCATAAAAAGATTCGGGTAGTTTTCAACTGTTATTCTTAAATCGTTAATTTTGTTCAAGTTTCCCAGTCCTTAATAATTTCCTGTCATTGAATGAACTAGTTACTGATTTTGCAATAGCAAAACTCAGGCTTAGTTGAAGCATATGAGTTTTACCACGTTGTGTGAACAGAATCACTTTGTCAGCGCCTACAATCTGTAGATTTGTCATTCATAGCAAAGTCATCGACACCCTTGTGTTTAGTGTCACTTACGTTTTTACAAGGCTAATATCCTATTCTAATCCCTATCGTTTACTAGCTGATAGCGGTCTGTCGTTTTGTTCGTTTTCCGACCTTTGATTCAATACACTTATCGTTCATTACAAAAACGCGCCCAGTAGTGCCTACCTTTGATACCAGACCTTCAGTTCGCAAATACATTTGTCCATCTAATCAAACGTCAAATGATAAGAATAACCTTATTGAGAATAATATATGATACGAGCGTACTCGTATGTACTCGTATAAATAAAATATTTCCCCAAAGTGTAACTGACCTCATCAAGCAGAAATTCGATCTGGTACTTCTGTTCTTATCGCCACTAGTCTAGCACTTGCAGCAAATCTAATTGACAGCAAAAAAAGAAAACACGAAACGAAAGACGTGACTTGAAATGCAGTGGAATTTTTCTACTTATTCAAGGGTAGCACCTCAGACAGTAGAGCAAACAGAAATTTTCATATTCGCTTTAAGTTTCCTTTATGAGTATTTTCTCGCATCTTCAAAGCCTACGAATTGCTGCAATTAACCTTTGTGGCTTTCGTTTTATGATTTTATGACAGCCACGAATATTTTCCCATATGATAGTCGTAGGCATCAACTATCTGACAACTAGTGACTGGCAAATCTATCTTACATCAATGTCAATGGAAAGAATCTAGTCATTCATTGAGGCAATAATTCGCATATGACATTAATTTGTACAAGTCAGGTGAGTTTGACGTTTAAATCGCACACTGTTACTCCGTACTGTACTGTCACACCTTTGTTTTCTCTCTACTTCATTGGAAATATTCTACTCGTACTACCATCATCATTACCGCTAGCTAGCGCCATTTAAAATAATGACAGCATGACACAAATAGTATCCGAATGGAACCTTGCGAAGCGGTTAAAATCAAAACAGAACAATGACAGCTATAGTCAACTAAATGTCACCCAAGTGCTGGGTAAACAAGAGCGAAAAAATCAAATCCTTGGAACGAGGTTCGTACATAAATAAATTGTTGGTGGCGGACGACAGATTTGTGTTGGACTTTGTCAAACTGTGCAATATGATGTCTGTTGTGGGCCTTTGTTGATAGACCTCCCTATTCTGATTACTTTAGAGTGTTCGTTTTTTTTTTTTATTCAGCAATTCAGCAGAACCAGCACCTGGCAGGCAGCTGACATTTGAAGAGTTTTATGCAAAACCTGTAAAGTGCAATGTGCGCACGATGAGTTTAATGATGGTGATGGGTGAGCGCATTGATGTGGAATGGAGTAGTTTCCTCTTTTGTTATTGGTGTGCCTGCATACGAGTACATACGGTGTTGGTTCTGGGTAGTAGATTTGAATATTTGATGACGAATTCGCAAATAACAAAGGAACAACGACTAGAGTATACTCGCAACAAAGAAGTTTCATCGTTTCAATTAGTTGAAGGAGAAGTTGAAGTTGGAGTTGGTGTTGAAGATAAATTATTCTAAGCACAGTCATGCGTGGTTGTTTTAATACAAAAAAAAAGATCCGCTATGATTTTTATATCTTTAGAGAGTTGTTTCGCGCAGCAGTGACATAAGAAAGCGGGACCCATATTACATTGTGTAGTAGATGAATACTTAATTAGTCACTGGCCTGGGGTTTGTTTTAGAGTCAGCGACTGGAAATGTAGATACTTATGTATAAATGTGAATAAAGCTTTATTTATTTGGATTTTAAAATTTGTGGCATATTAACCGCCACGACTCGCCAAGCCGTAGCTTCTCATATATTCTCTCTCCCATAATTCTTTGGAATAATGCCGCCAGAATAAATGTGATGAATCGAGCGTTTTTTCCTTGGGTACTATTGGCTCTACTACTTAACAATTTCGTTGATCTTAATAACTTTTCTGTTTTTTATAAAAAAAAGAGCTGATATCGCTAACAGTCCATGTGGAACGTCCACCCATTGTGTTACGATTTCGTACACAGAGGAGAAGTACTTATGGTTTCTCGTCGATTCCGATGGTGAACATGAATACCTATCATTTATCAAATTAAGTTTTTCGGTGCACTTACTGAATTTGAACCCAGATTTTTTACGTAGTAACCAATAATTTAACCATCCATAATGAATTACATATTATATACCATAGCGTGTTCTGGAGCTGTGGTCGAACCGTGGTTGGTGGACGATCAGCTCAGCTTTCTTCTCGTCGGAAATACAACCGATTAGTCATTTACTTTAAGAATGCTACTTGATAAGGTCTTGGAGTATTCGTAACCTATAACGTGTGCGCCAAGGCAAACATTAGGGCATACTGAGTCGGAGAATATATCAAAAAGCTCAGAGGCATCCTCGACGGTGGTTGGTCAATGTAATTTTATAAAATCAAATGCGCGTCTCATATGAATTTAGATATAGCGTTCTACAAGTGATCTTTTAGTATGCTTTCGAATGAAACTTTGTAGTTGACAAATAGGTGATGGGGATCAATCTGTTTTTCTTGCCTTTCCTGAGGTTATGAATAACTTTGTAGGCTTGAAGCCACATTGATTAGTTGCAGTCAGTTTTCTAATAGAGGGCTTCAATGTTTCATGAAATGCGCTTGATAGAACCTTTTATGCGATACCTTGACGCTTAATCCCTAGGTATTATGTGAGCACCCCGGCGACCTGCGTGACGATTGACCAGGAAACTGTTAAGTGTCCTATTACTTGGAATGGTTCAGAGTCGTAACAATCAAGTTCAGAACGAAGTGCTTGCCTTAGTTCCCAATGGTGGTCTCCGGTAACTGCATGAGTAAATCCTTACTCACGGTAAGGGCATGCCCGGCCAGTAGCGTTATACTGGCATATGCCCTCATAGGGCTCACAACCCTATACGGAAGAGATTAAAATATGTGGCGAACCAATTAGTGGCCTCGGATAAAAATGAACTCACTATTGATGACCCTTGCAAACGTCGGATCAGCATGAGGAATATTCGGACACTTAACAAGCCACATGCAGCTGAATAATTAGCAGAGGTCCTTGACTGCTATCACCGCCATTCAGGAAGTGCGATGGGATGGGCCGGATATAAGGAGGATGAAAAACTGTGACATAATATGGTGATTTGATTACTATAGGGACATAGCGCTTATTCGGATGCGGGTTTGCCATATGCGGCAGACATGGGCAAGATTCTGAAAATTAAGCGAGCGTCGACAATCTGCATCAAAGTTAAATTCACTAACATAAGCCTAATGTCCATGGCACTACGGAGACAAGACATATGAGCAATGTCTGAAGTATGATGCCAGGATAGGAAAGGAAGACATCTTTGGTAGGACGTCTAAGCAATGGGTTTAGACTTGATAAACTTTGTTTCGGGACAAAATATTACTATAGCAAGCTCACGGTTTCCTCATCTCAATATATACAGACATGGTGGTCCCCGGATCATCAAACACTTAATCAAATCTGCCTCCAGTATTCTGAACTACCGGGAGAAGATATAACGTAGAAAAGCTGCGATAACAACAAACCGCCAGAATCTTCCCCGAACGCGTATCCCGAAATCTCTCAACAACTCCTATGCCTCCAGCATCAAGTACCGAAGACTAGTGGCAACGCTGCCAACGTGCCATCTCAGACACCGCAACTGATCTTGCGGTTTGATTAAGAATGCCGACAAGCACATGCAGCTAAACAAAAAGCCTACGACATGGCACTGCAATGAAGAACGAGAGATGCTCGCAAGCTCTAGAGGCGGAAGAGACGGGAGGAACATCGGCTTCTTCAGAAGAAAAAATATAGAGCACGATAAGTGCGTGAGCAAAGATACTGAAAGGTTGTACTCCAGGAATAACGTACGGAAGTTTTACCAACAGAGAAACAGAACGTGTCAAGGCAAGAAGACCTGAATAGAAATTTTTAGACATGAAAAAGGAAATCTTGTAGTGGAGTCAGAGTCGGTGTTGAGAATATGGAAGAACTTTTTCTGCAGACTGTATAACTGCGAAGAAATCCAACATGTCGACGTCGGGCAGAATAAACCATTCAACTTAGACGATGATAGCTAAAACTTTCGTCCACCTGACCGGAACGAAGTAAGGATAGCAATGTCTAAGCTAAAATCCAACAAATCAGTTGAACCTGAAGGCTTACCGGATGAGGTATTCAAAGCTGCTAGAAAAGACCCGATCCACAGAAAAGGAGACCCCCCTCACCTGCTCCAACTATAGAGATAAAAATCTCTTCAACATCGGATACACTATCTTATCTGCCACAGTATTTGAACGTCTGATACGATACCCTTCGTCAACAACGTGATTGGTCATTGTCAGTGCGGTTTCAGGCCAGGAAAGTCCACAATCGACAAAATCTTCACACTCCGGCAGAACCTGGAAAAAACTCAAGAAGTACAAATCGATACCCATCATATTTTCATCGATTTTAAGGCCGCATATGACAGTTTTTATAGACGCGAGTTACGAGTATTTATAGTTTTGACATCCCTGCCAAACTCGTCTATCTGTGATGATTAGGAACGCTCGCTGCTCCGTTCAGGTCGGTAATGACTTAACATAGAACAAAAAAAAAAAAATTATACTTAAAAGAATTGTGCGGAACTCACAAGCTAACACTGGAGCCACAATCTTGCAAAAGTCTGTGCAACTACTAGCGTGAAACGGTAAATGAGCGCAAACCAAGTACTAGTATATTCTGTCAACAAGAGGGGCACACAACATCGGCAAATTGTACATAACGTCACAATCGACAACTATAATTTCGAGGTAGTAAACGACTTTGTCTACCTGGGATCTGCTATCAATCCTGCCAACAACACTCCATCACAAATGAAACGAAAAATTACTCTTGCCAATCGCTGTTTCTTTGATCTAAGAAGGCAATTGAGTAGTAAGGCCTTATCCTGAAAAACTAAGAAAACTCTATATAAGACCTTGATCATCCCAGTTCTATTTTATGGCACCGAAGCTTGGCGGATGATGATATCCTCACCGGTTCGAGAGATAAATCCTTCGAAAAATATTCTGTCCCGTTTGCGTTGACGGGATTTGGGGTAGAAGATTTAACGATTAACTATACGAGCTGTACAGCGACATCAACTTACTCCGGAAACTGCATGTCATTCGTCTGACATGGCTAGAGCGAATGCTCCGGCTCGCAAAGTCTTCGAATCTAACCCGTAGGAACAGCGCAGTAGAGGAAGACCTCATCTTAGGTGGCGCACACAAGTACAATAGAAGAAGACCTCAACCGACTTGGAGTGCGGAAATGGAGGCAGTTTGCTAAAGACCGGACTAACTGGATAGGCTTGTTAGTTGAGGCCCAGATTCACCTCGAACTAAGTAAGTAGTATACATTTCTTACATACAGTTTCTTGCATACAGTTTTTAATCTCCTTGCGTTCTATCATAAAAAAAACTCTCTAAAGATATGTAGTTTTGGTTTTTAAACCGGGCAAGGGATCTCAAGGCTTGGTCATAGCCGATTCCAGAACATTGACATCACCATCACCTTCTTTGAAAATAGAACATCCAAGTGACTTGTCTCTTTATATTGGAAACTGTTGGTAATATCGATCAGTAATAGACCGTTGTTTGAGGATTACGATAAGTACGAGTATGTATGTTATGTTAAAGAATGTCACAGCGCATCACCTTATTTAAGGCCTTCTTTGTATCATGGTCTCGGAAGCAAATAGCGTTAGTCAGGGACTTAGTCTTCACCAACTAAAGCGAAAGTGAATACGAATATGATAACATTAATTATACTTTTCAACAGACATGCAATAGTTACAGAGACTCATCAATAGCTCATGATCACCTGACATGACACTGGAAGCTTATAGGGCTGATACAGCTGCCATCCATGAAATGCGGTAGATGGACCGGACAAGAAAACGGGTATATTTGTATGCGGATTTGTCATTTGAAGCAAAGTTTATGATAAAATCTTGGCAACATTAGCCTTACCTATAGGCGCGCATTGCTCAACCAAGAAAAACAACGAAGGTTTGTATATTTTACCCATGGGAACATCATAGTGGAGAAATTTCTGAGTATTTGGAAGAACTACTTCTGCAGACTGTTATCCAGCAAAGTCGACGAACATACCCTTGCCAGGTAGGACACTCCATTAAACCTAGAGGGAGACCGCGAAAACTATCGTCCACCTGACCAAATTGAAATGAGGATAACAATATGCAAACTAAAATCTAGCAAATCCTATGGTGTCAATGGGTTAGCAGCCGAACTCTTTGCGGGGGGAACGATGTGCTAGTAGTATGTACCAGTTCACCTATTCAATCTTCTGTGCGGTCGTGAAGGAAAGAGATCTCCTGACCTCCGTCAAATGCAAGGGCATAAGCCTACTAACATTAGATATATCTAGCTTGGCTTTGCCATAAATTCAATTAATGACAAAAGCCCAGAAATCAAGCAAAGAATACTATAGTCAATCTTTATTTCTATGGGCTACTAATTCAATTGTGTAGTAAAACCCTATCTCGGGCAACGAAGAAGACCAAATAAAGGTCTCCCACTACCCATGTCTTTGTTCTCTGTATGATCTTCGGTCCCGTCTGCATTGACTGAAACGGGGTTTTCAGCAGCATTTTTGAGATAAAATGAGCCAATGCTGCCACCACTCTAACCTGTCACTCTCAGCACATGCATTGGCTTCTCGGTAATCAGGTGCGGGTTTCCTGATCCCCAGATGCGGCAATTTTATTTGTAAGATTAGCCACCGAGATGAAAATGCACCTCGTCAGAAAAAATTATTTTCCGGCCAAATTCAACATTCAATTCGCGCTGGTGTAATCTGAGAAACGATAACGAAGCGGAGAGTCGTTTGCCTTCAATTACTAAGTCATTTGGACTTTCTAAGGGAATAATCCGAGACCCCAAGAGCTATGGCAATAAGGCCGTGTGAGCATCAGTGTGGAATGCAACAGTCATCAAATTCTTCTGACATATATATGTGATTTTACAGCCTTTATCAAGAGATTTTCGAATGTATCCACTACTCATGCATACGATATCTATGGCTTTCTGTGTTTTGGAGTCCTATATAGAAATTAGCACTTGCTCGTATCTTAATTTGTTCTCTCAAATAAATCAACATATCAGTAAGGTTATCAATGAATATCTTTGTGTTCTGCTTTGCTTCCCAGTTCCAGCAACTAGAATAGTTCTAAAACCTCGAGGTCATGGCATCTTCGCTATCATATAAACCCGTTAATATTTCTTGTTTTTATGGCACTATTATCGCCTACATTCGGCCAAATATTCGTACTGTATGCGCTCATTTTCGACATCTAAAAAAATTGAATAAACAATTTATTGCCACTCAGAGTGAGTGTGGATGTGAGTACGAGTACCTCTAGTGAGTAATTTGCAGAAAATAAAAGTTCAAAGTTGTTTACAAACAAACTGCCAACCCAAACAACGCAAGCACAGACGTCAAGCCCTGCCCGAAAAAAAAAACTGTTAAGATCTGTTTACCAAAAATAAAATAGCACACGCGTGTGCAGACCATATGATTCGCCCACTTCAAATATTTGTGTCTTATGTCGCTCGCTACGATTATTGTTGTATCTATATACTCGTAATATAAACTCACCGAGATACGACCCACACTCATACACGCTTGAACTTATGCGGTCATGGCGTTTCACATAGCTTCGCTAACTAATTTATGCTTGTGTTTACTTTGAATTTCTCTTTTCTGCTGTTTGTAAACAGTTCAAGAAATGTACATACAGAACAGTTGCGTCATATGGCACTTTTGGAGAGCTTTTCTTTCGAACAAAGAAAAGAGGAGCGAACTTGTTATGCCAGCCTGCCATGGTATTAGCCGTCCATAAACACTGGAAAGCTTTATATCCGCGCCAAAAAAATATATTTTCGACTGGAGAAAGATACAACAAAAACAAAGCGAAACAAGGAAAAAAAACATTTTCACGTACTCGTATCTAAAAGATCGTCATGATTTATTTATCCTCGTCTATTGTTTTCTGCTTGGACGGAGCGTTATTTGATGGAAGTTGCCCCAAGCTGGAGCTGATTGGGATGACGATGAAGAATGCCCGACATGCCATCATAAATAGGAAATTCATTTTTCGAAAATTTGTTTCGTTTTCTTGATTTTTGCAGACAAAATCGATTGGCGGATGTTTATATTTGAGAGTTTGGGAGTACCCATCGAGCAGGGTAGAAAGAAAGAAAATCAAACAGACTGTGGAGAGACTGTTTGACAGGGGGATGACATGTTTAAAGTATCTTGACATGGAAAAGATGAAAAAATTTGTTGCGTGCTGTTGTTTAAGTTGGCCATAACATTTATGGAAAAAGTTTTGTTTATTTAGAAATTATTGATAGATGTGCAGATACGGGCCTATACCGAGTTGCTAGCTATAAATCTCTTTGATCTTTGCCCACTAATGGGTGGGCGATTTTATTTCTGACAACATTGAGATTAGAGGCGACTTTAGGTGACTGGAAGCAAACAATAAATAACTTACTTACATATATGGGATCAAAGTGGTTGTGATAGTTAGCTAACAACAAATTCGCTGTTATAGGGAAATGTCCTGCCTTTACCTTACAGTTCCAATGTTTAGAGCAACCCCAACTTCCACTTCTTCCATCTTCTCAGTATGATGATATTTTATGCTCTTGCCCTGTTATCCTGTAAAGTTCTTCATTCAAGACCTCGTGCGATTGAAAAAGAACCTTGCGTGTGACACTGGTAGTCATTTCCCAAGCGTTGTTATTCAATTTTAGAAACGCAAAATGAAATTCAACGTTTTATTCAAAATAAACAAAAATATTGTAAAAGATAGTTGCAAACTAAAACTGCAATTCAATATTTTGTTGGATAACCTTTATTTTTGATTACTTCGGTTAGTCGCCTTGCTATAGTTGCCACTAAGGATCGACACTTTGATAATGGGATTCTTTCCCAAATTTCCTTAATATTATCAAAAAGTTCCTTATTGCTCATCCCACAAATTTTTAATTGGGTTAGTGTGCGGGCTTTGTGCCGGTCAATCTAAAACCGACGTTTTCGTGACCATAAACCATTGCTTCACAAGGCGTGGATTATGTTTAAGATCGTTATCTTGCTGCAGAACGAACGTTATCCGCATGTGTTCGTAGCAGTAGGGCTCCGCCATGTTACCCATTATATTTTTGCACATATGTTGGTCCATTCGTCGACGTATGCGCACAAGTGGACCAACATCATGCCAGAAAAATGCTCCCCAGAACATCACATTACCTCCTCCATACTGTATGGTTTTTAGCTTGTACTTGGGACGTAATTCTTTGTTTGAAGGACGTCTTACATACAATTTTCCATCACTACCAAGTAAATTAAACTTTAACGCGTCGCTTTAGAGTACGTTTTTCCAAAAATTTGCATGCTTATTACCATGCATTTTCGCGAACTCCAAGCGATGTCTTAAGTTTTTTGTAGAAACATGCGGTTGTTTGCGTGCGATGCATCTACGCCGACGACGCTCTTGTAGGTGACTTTGTAGGTGACTTCTTACAGTCTTACTTGAAATATTTTTGCTGATTTGGGGTTTAGTGATGTCCTTCATTTTATTTAATGTAAGGAAACAATCCGCCTTACTCAACCGGCAAATTATGCAGTCGCAGTCTTTCCTTATAGACGTTTTTCTGGGTCTAGGTTTCCGGTCCAGATTTTTAAATTGTCTAGTCTTCTATACACCTGAATTGCTCCAGAACATTGAAACCTCTTGGTGATTTCTTATTCTTTTGATAGCCCTCAACTATAAGCCTTCGAAGTTCTGAGGTGCATGATTTATTTTTAGTCATATTGTAACTGTATTATAGTGAATATTGTATAATAACTACATTTTACGGAAAAAACAACTTACTTTACTAAAGATTTCGTGAATTCGCAATTAATTCTAAATTTAACTTAGCGTTTCTAATTAACCAGCCAAAATCGCAACTTCTAACTAAATGTTGTAAAAAGAGCGACTGAGCAAATACTAATTTATGGTAATGGTTGTTTGAAATTGAATAGCAATTAGTGACAAGTGTTTATGTCCAAGAATTACATACGTCCGGAATCGGACCAATGCATGCACCATCAAAATATACACCGCATTACATCGTATCTATTGTAATTATATGACCACCACTTATAAGTCTATCATCTTTCCTTCTGAAAACTCTAGAACGACTGATTGATATCCATATTCGAGCTAAAGTTGATCCAAGACTTCTGTCAATGGCTCAACATGCCTACTGTAAAGGAAAGTCGATGGAAACGGATTTGCACTCTCTGACTAGTCACATCGAACGATCCCTAGAATATAAAGAGTACACAATGGTTGCTTTCCTAGACATAGAGGGCGCTTTTAACAACGTCAACACAACCGCAATCACGACTGCGCTGTCAACTCTGCAGGTAGACGACTCACTTGGGGAGTTGATCGGTCTAATGCTAAAAAGCAGAAAAATCATCTCCAAACTGGGTGAGACTTCTGCTAAAAGATGTGTTAGCAGAGGTATGCCGCAAGGCGGTCTCCACTTTTCCCTTCTCTGGAACTTAGTAGTTAACGAACTCCTGATATACCTGGAAGCGGGTGGTAGCAGGGTGATTGCCTATACCATTAAAGAGCTCTTTCAAGTAAATACCAATAGATTAACCCGCTGGACAGATCGCTGTGGATTGGGAATAAACCCCCATAAAACTGATCTTGTCCTCTTTTCCAGGAAATACAAAATTCCAATTATATATCCTCCTTCAATAAATGGTACCAGTTTAGTTTTTTCCGATACAGCAAAATATCTGTGTCTCATTTTTGACAGAAAACTAAACTGGAAACCTAACATTCAAGAAAGAATCAATAAAGCTACAATAGCTTTATTCTCTTGCAATGCAAAAGCCATTGGGAATAAATGGGGCCATCAACCTCGCATAACCGATACTTGCTTACGGGGTGGTTGTCTGGTGGACGGCTTGGAAAATGCAGTCAACTGCATTAAACTAAGCAGAGTCCAAAGAACAGCATGTCTATGCACCGGCGGAGCCTTGCGGTCTACCCCCTCTGTGGCATTAGATATTCTGTTTCATTTGACACCCCTCGACATTTTAAGCAGGCAAGCAGACTGCAGCTATTGGCCTTAAAGCAACTAAACAATAGACAAATAATTCATTTGGCCACGCCTACATTCTTAATACATTAAGAATCCTCACAGAGAACATCGATTACACCACACCTGAACTTTGGTTTGACAAAAACTTCCATGTAAGCTTCCCCTCCAAATCATTCTGGGAGGAAGATGCTTTCATGGAGTACAAGTCAATCCATCTCTACACAGATGGATCTAAAACCGATAGCGGGAGTTGGTGGCGGTGTTTTCTCAGATAAGCTAAATCTAAGCCTCTCTTCTCGTCTTCCAAATCACTGTAGCGTGTTCCAGGCGGAAATTTTGGCGATTAAAGAAGCTCTGTCCTGGCTGAAGAAAAACGTGATAACTGCAACGGATATCCGCATATTTTCGGATAGTCAGGCCGCCATCAAGTCCCTGGACTCGGTCTCATTATATTCTAAAACCGCCCTTAAATGCCAATCATCTCTCATGGAGATGGCAGAGCAGTTCAACATTCACCTTTGTTGGGTACTGGGCCATAGAGACATTCCAGGGAACTGCAGAGCCGATGAACTCGCCAAAATTGGAACCACTCTACCTATTTTACCGGAAAAGGGTAGCATATGCATACAAATCGCTGCGTTCAACCTAACATTAAAGTTGGATGCCAATAAAAGAACAGACCTTAGGTGGACTGCTAGACTGCTAGGAAAACATGTCTAGCGACCAAACAGATCTGGCCAAAGCTGGATCTGAATCGCTCTATGTGGAAGAGGAGGAGACAATCCTCCACCTACACTGTACATGTCCAGCTCTCTCCTAAAGAAGCTTTCTTCTACAACGACCTAAACGACCTAGAAAACATAGACGTCAACAGTCTCCTACTCTTTATTATAACATCTAACTGGTTCCATTAGTAAGAGAATCATAGATCCACGTGGCATCACAATGGGTCAATAGTCCTAAGTGGGTTGGTATTTCCAACAGCCACTCTTAACTAACCTAACCTAACCTTGCAGCACTTAGTGTGTTCTTTTCGAAAAGGTCATATTTCTACACAAATTACATTTTTATAAAAAAGAAAATTTAAATATATTTGTAAATTTGCTGTGAAATTATAAAGTAAGTCCCAACCCCTGCCGCCATTCAATATATGAAATGATTCCTTCAGGCCAAGTGTCCGAGATCCGAAAAGTTTTATGCGGAATTCAATAAGTATTGGGCAAGTATTCATTAAGTATTGAAATGCAACACATCATCATGCGCTCTGAGGTTACACAATACTTAGTTTCTTAGGTGCCGCTACAGTTCAAGGGTGATCCTGAGGCTCAACCAACAAGCTAACCGTCCTGGTAGTTAGTTAGTTAGTCGCCGCGCAGCTTATATGAGCTCGTCGTTGAATCTTCTCCTCCAAAGCCCGTCAATACAAACGGGAGCGAATATTTTCCGAAGCATTTTTCATCCTCTCAATACGGTCCATGCTGCTGCGCCATAAATTAGAACTGGTATGATCAAAGTCTTATATAGAGTTTCCTTATTTTTTCGGGATAGGGCTTTACTACTTAATTGCCTGTTTAGAATTCATAACAGAGAAGGTATACAAAGTCTACTGTCGATTGTGACGTTCTGTCCAATTCGTTGATGTTGTGCGTCCGTTCTTGTTGACAGCATGTTATATTTGGTTTTGCGTTCATTTACTGCTAAACCCATTTTGGCAAGTTTCGTTTCAATACCAGCGAATGTCCCGGTGGCAGCTCGTTGAGTTCTCACAGTTATGTCGATATCATCGTTTTCGCTTGTGAGTTCCGCACAATTCTCTCAAGCATGATGTTAAGGAAGTCACATGACAGCATGCCACTTTGTCTAAAACCTTTCTTAACATCAAAAGTCTCGGTTAAGTCGTTACCGACCTTGACGGAGCAGGGCATACGGTGCTGAGAATCCATTCATTTGGTATACACTCCTCTGACCAAATCTCAGAAACGAGTTGGTGCATGCTCTCGACAAAGTCAATTCCCGCAGCTTTGAATACCTCATCCGGTAAGCCTTCAGGTTCAACTGATTTGCTAGATTTTAGCTTAGACATTGCTATCCTTGCTTCTGGTCAGGTGGACGGAAGCTTTAGCTATCATCGTCTAAGTTGAATGGTCTATCCTGCCTGACGTCGGCATGGTGGACTTCTTCGCAGTTATACAGTCTGCAGAAAATGTTTTTCCATATTCTCAACACCGACTCTGACTCCACTACGAAATTTCCTTTTTCATGTCTAAAAGTTTCTGTTTAGGTCTTCTTGCCTTGACACGTTCTGTTTACCTGTTGGTAAAACTTCCCTACGTTATTCCTGGAGCACAACCTTTCAGTATATACGCTCACGCACTTATCGTGCTCTATTTTTTTCTTCTGAAGAAGCCGATGTTCTTCCCGTCTCTTCTGCCTCTAGAGCTTGCGAGCAGCGCTCGTTCTTCGTTGCAGTGCCATGTCGTAGGCTTTTTTTAGCTGCATGTGCTTGTCGGCAATCTTAATCAAACCAGTGATTTATTGGTGGTGGTCGGGCGAAACACAGCACATCAGTTGCGGTGTCTCAGATGACTCGTTGGCAGCGTTGTATCTCTAGATGTTTTTGCTTGCCATGAGCTTTAAGTTTGCTTCTTTGAAATAACCCCGAGTGTGGCGAAGAATAGTTGGAATTTGTTTAAATGTTTGACGTAGCGATCGCGCGCGGGCCTTTGGACCCCGTAGGCACTAAAATGACATCCAAGATCACTGAAAATTCATAGGAAAAACATCAAAAACACAGAATTTACATCGCCGTTTGATGATACATTGATTGTTACACGCATTGACTTAAGCAATTCCTAATATGTATATAACCCTCGGAAATTAACCATTTCCGCTGTATTTAAATATGATTTAAATCGATTAAAGAATCGTGAAGATATTTATTGACAAACGAACATTTGACAGACCAAGAGAGTCTGCCAGTTTTTGTATTATAAACTATCTTAAGAAGCCTTAGTGACCAACGCGGGCACCTACACGTACAGACTTTTATATGTCAACTAATCCATTTGAAAAAATCTAAAAAAACCGGAACGACGATGATCATGCAAATCAGCCGTGTCTTTCTTTTTTTTCCCACACGAACGAAATCAGACCACAAAATCTATATATCTGAGACGAGTTCAAGGTGTTGTAGGTACAAAGCGTCCAGATTTTAGCCCCTATTTCCTTTGGTTATGCAACCATTTCACAACATCTGAAATATTCATTTTATCTGTTAACTTTGTAAATGTGTACTATGTATCTTGTACCAACACTAATGTATCCTGGAACACAATAAAAAAAGGTATCCACAGAATAACACAACGCCACGTAATCGATAAAACTATGCGATTAGTGTCGATAAGGTTTCAAAGAACATTTCACAATGGTCTCCTCCGGATGATGTAATATTTCAAAAACTTTACATAATCCGAGCAAACAAGGGAACGCCGCACGTGGACGGAAGAGTTCTATGATTGGTGACAGTTGAGCAGAATAAGTGAACTTTTGAATAATTATTTAAGCACATACGTTTATACATACTCGTATGCATGTTAAAAATAACAGAGAATAATTTTGCTAACGAAAATGACTTCTGAGACATCTCGTCAATTGTAATATGATTTGTACAAACAGATCGCTTTCAGTCTCTGACTCCCAACAAACTTCTGGCCGAAGAAATATGTATAAAGATCAGCTGCACTAAGTTCTGTTTGTATAATAACAATTCAGAATTGTCAAAGAATTCAAATTCGACATATGTCATTGAACTTGTAATTTGTTTGGCAATTCTTTATAAAAAGAAAAACAAAAAAACGAAATTAAATAAATGTAGGCACAAAAAAAAACAAAAAGAGAAAAACAATCTAGACGCTGTTTTGTCTGCGATTTTTTATAGTTTTTCGCTTTGTTTGATTTTTGTACTCTCTCTTTCTCTTCGTGCAAAAGCCACAAAAGCAATTTATGATGAGAGGGTTTTCAATTTGTTGGTGAAACACGCCTATCATAAAATATAATACGAGTACGTATATGTATGTAATGTACACACAAATGAGCATGATCGACGATCGTAAGTGATCATTTTAATAGACATTTTAATAGAACGACACGTGTGACGTTCGTTAACTTCTCCGCTCTACATTCGCAGTTTTGGCATAATTTGCGGCATGATCACGTTCCCTGATGATGATGCGAACAAAAGTTTATTTTGCCATTTAGACAGGAAGAGAGAGAGAGAGAGAGAGCGCAGAATTTAACTCTCTCAGAGTTAGCGATGATAAAGAACATTCGAAGTGAACTACGTACTTACATAATGCGCTTGTAATGTAATTCAAGGTGGAATTAGGTGCAAAGTGCTGTTAGAATGCTGCTAATATTTAAACCAGACACGTACTAGTGTCAGTACAAACAATTATTTATGTGAATCATTTGTGTCTAATGTTTTATACATTGCGAATGTGACCACAATCGGACGGAGAGTTTCTGGCCCTTATTCTTGAAACTATTCGTATCCAAAGGCAAAGGAATGATACATATATCCAGAAAGATAGACGAATACTTGATGGAATAGATTGGAATAGAAGTCAAACAAATGGGGAAAACAGTTTGAGCCTGATGAGGTCGCAAGATAAGCGTGTCCAGATTCCTTTGATCATCTCATGAGGTAAATAGTAGTAGACTATCGTGAGATGATGACCAAAATGTGGAACAATTCTATTATACTCGCAATGTGTTATTCATTTCGAAATAAAGACAGCTGCCTGACAACGCGCATTAAGTGCTCAATAATAATTTGCGACCTACCGACGATTAGACTGACCATCTTTAAGTTGCAGTTATTGTCAAAATACAAATGACAGCGCAATGAAAATTTGAAGTGTGAAAGGATCTTAATTTGGTGTGTTCGGTTTTTCTTTAAAAGACGACAGATTTCAAACGTAAGAGGGTGATTGCGCCTAATTTATCGGAAAATCGCAACCAGCTTTCGTTCGTGAGCTGCAACAATTGAAAGTGAACAAAATGTGTTTCGCACCATAAGACGTTTCTAAATGGACACGCAAAGGTGCAAAAGGTGAAGAAGAGAATTGGACGGAATCCGCAACAGAGCTCAAGAAACAAAGCAAAAGTGTGCATTCTGAAAAATTTGCTTCAGCTCAATCCATAACAGATACAAAAATTGCATGATCTCAACGATAAGTAGAAGAAGCAGCGTTTGGAAAACTTCTGCAGACTGCTTAAGGCTAAAGAATGCCAAAGTTCCGCTGTCAGAAAGATTTAACAGTCAATACGGTCGAGAGCAGACGATAATTGCATCCATTCTACAAAATTTAAAAGAAAGGCAGCTATTGTACTAGAGCTGATGACTTACTCATCGAACTTTCCAAATAGCAGCTTAGAACCGAATTCACATCTTACATCAACTCATCTACAAAATTTGATCGGATGAAAGTGCCCCCAATGATTCGAATCTCAGTACCCTTTTTCCGTTTCACAAGAATGTGACCCTCTCTGCTATGCCAACTAAAAAAAAAACATCAGTCTTAGTGTGGTACTATGTGAACTATGTGAGCTCCTAAAGCCTCAGCTCAACCTCTTAAACGGTGCCTTAAAATGTGGTTTAGACCGATAAAGTTCCGATATACGAAAAAAATCTTCACTTTGCCAAGAATTCCAGATCCATACTTACCATTATTTTGCCGAATTTAAGGTCGCGTGCTATATCATCAATAGACTTAGAGGTTTGCCAAACTTTGGTATTCGGCGAAATTGGCCCGTTTCTACAAAATAACAACGAAGAATGCACGTTGTTCCATTAAAATCGGCAACAACTGCACATACCCTTTTGATGTCAGAAAATAATTAACGGAATGCGGAGCCTTGTCGGGAAGAGGGCGCTGGGCTGTCAGTCGAACATTTGAAAGGCTTAAATGGTTTCGTCACGAGGGCAAAACTAAGTACGTACTGTATACAGAAAAATACACCATCGACTACGTAGTTAAATCTGACAAAAACATCAACGCAAAAGCTGTTCTTGTCAATTGCATTTCCCTTGGGCATATGAGGCATTCGAGCATGACACTCTTGAATCCACGATCTTTTGACAATGTGGAGGTTCGGTATTTCTTGTCGTACCAGGGCTGAGATTCTAGGATCTTCTTCGCTGGGGCACCGTGTCCATCTGCCGTCAAAACCGATTCAGAGAAACTTGTGTTCAAGACCGAGTTTGCCTCCATCTGGCTTCGCTAGCGTCAATAGTTCTTCACCATGGGGCAGGACATAGATGATGGGGGTCTTGTATGGTAGAGTCTTATTACCCAATTACATGAAACAGCGATTGGTAAGTAGACAAAATTGCTAACTATCATAGTTCAAAGTACTAGATGCCTATTTTGACGATCCGTCGATACTGTGAGTCCTTCTATGTTGACAGTATATATTTGCTTTTACCTTCACTTACAGCAGAGCTCATCTTAGCCACTTCTGTCTATATCTAGTACTTTCAAATGTTTTGGTACACGGTTTTTGGCTAGTAAAATAAAAACGAATGAATATTTTATCGTCACTCAATGGCTAAAAATTGTAGAACTACTTACTCGAAATGCCCCCATTTGTCTTCCTGCAACGGCGAAGTCAGTTTGGCCACTCATCGATTGCGGTACGCACCTCATGCATTGGAAAATTTTCGCGCTTCAAAGACTAAATACTTGGATGCCAAGTCTCCAGAACGGTTATCAGATGGCCAATCATCCGTGGAAATGAAGTTCGGATCGTGATTTTTGAGTCATGTTTGAGTTATTCTTACCTTATGAGCTGGATCGGAATCTTGTTGAAATGTTCACGGTTTATTTGCGAATAGTGAAGTGTCCTTTTGACACACTTTCGCCTTTCTCGCAGAAATGCAGCTCGATGACCCCATCGTAGGTGAATCCCCACCAAATCATCACAGAAGCTAGGTTATGGCCACTTTGAACTTCGCGGAACGAGTTTAGATGCATGTCGTGTTAAAAGAGAATACACTCTAATGTTCTGTTTGTTGAACTATTCCTCAGCGGTTAAAATTTTCTCGTCAGTAAAAAGAATTTGTCTGTGACCGTTCTTCTTCTTGCTGACTAGGCAAGGCTTTCGATTTTGACTTACACGGCCGGTGTGTATCTTGTATGCGCCGTGTCCCAAATCACGTTTTAAGATGCGTGGCATGCTAGCCTTACTGATATCTGTCTTCCGAGATATGATGTTCGACCTCGATTTTCCACGGCTTTGATGACTTATGACGTTCGCACAGTGCGTATGTGTGATTCCGTATGATTTTCAGTGGCCGCAACATCCGAAAGATTTCAACAACAACAATTTTCTAGCGGGCCCCATTCCATGATTACAAACAGTTGATGTCAAAAACTTTTTACTCGGGAACTTAGCATGAATGTCACTTGTCAAATAACCGTCAAGTTGGATTGGATGCGTTCATTGGTTCTTGGGAATGAATGTATTAATTTCGTGAACCAAAACATTTGCCGTCCTATGTATACTTGCAGACGTACTACAAAAATTTCGCTGCATTCTACCAAAGCAATGATCTCAATGACCTTTCTGTTGGCTTCCGAGTTTTGCACAAATTTCCCAAGTACGATGTTAAAGTAGTCAAATGATAGCACATCATTTGGACGAACTCGTTTTTAACATTTCGATGACAATGCATCCGATCTTTGTAAAGCACCGAGTTATTCAACGAAATCTCAAGAGTTTGGGTTTGTGCAGCACATCACTATAGATGCTGCCATATTCGGTCTTGAAATCTATAAAGAGGTACTATGTATTGATCATTTTGGGTTTCCTCGAGGACACCGCCTGAAAACGTACTGAAATGGGTCTATGAGATTGGTGACAAATGATGTCAGGCATTCACACAATACGCATAAGATCTTGTACGCGATTTTAATGAGACCGATGGTTCTTTCATTTTTTGTGGATGGGGTAAACGTTGCTCAGGTTCCATTCATGAGGTACTCGTATACTTACTTTCGGCTAAATCTTGGAAATTAGTTGGTGTACGGTACCAAGCCATCTTTCGTGGCATTAAGTAGCGCGACAAGTAGGTTGTCCGGTAAAAAAATCCTTTTTATACCTGAGTTTAGATATTGCTATGTTTATTTCATTGTAGTCGGCTAGGAATAGTTCATTCTGCCTGTCAGCGGAGTTTGTGTGGTCAGCATCATATTGTATTACAGTGGGCTAAATTGTTTTCCCATATCCTAAGCACCTGAGGACTCCACTACTAAATTTTCATGCTCATCTCTACAGATTTCTGTGCGGATCTTCTTGCCTTAAGACATTCTCTCTACATTTCGGTAGAATTTCGGAACGTTGTTCTCTGAGTAGCACCTCTTCATATTCTTGATCTTGAACAGGGATTTCATGCTGGTGAGAACAAAACACAAGACATCAGTTGCTCTATTTTTGATAATTTCTTAGCATCAATTCCAGAGGCTGGCGTTTGAGATATCCATAGAAATTTCTTATATTTGCCACTGGAAATGTTCGGAAATACTGTAGGAGTGTCTTGCGTCTTTTGCGATTAGTTTTGTTTACTGATTTATGATCAAGCGACCGTCATGTACGTTTGTGAATATTTAGGTGAGGAAACCGAGCGCAACCTATAGGCTGATATTCCATCCCGCAAAAAACACAATTAGCCTAAGTCTATATGCAGACGTGGTCTCATGTAGGCTATACTTTCTGATTATACTACGACAGATGTTCTCCATCCCCATCCTGCATTGCTCGCAGATAATACTCGTATCAAGGACCTCAAAGAAACAATCTCTATTAGGATCGTCTATTTCTTCTGTAGGGGCTTGAGTGTATAGTATCAGTTTGGAAAATTTAGCCTTATCGTCGACTGTAACCATACGACTACGTTCGCTCATATACCAACAGCTCTAGACTTGTTGTCTTCGTCTGCAATAAATTCGCAATCAAATAGACGCTGTTTCTGTTCTCTGAAGAAATCATTGTTCGTCCTTGTTTTTTGCGGTTCATCCTCTTGTACTTCCTGGCTGGGGCTTCCACTTCTTATTCGGTTGCATGTGGCTTGTCATATTCCGAACATTCGTAGTTCCAAACGTTTTTCTGGGTCATCCGCAATGAGTAGTCTATATATAGGTCAGGGTCTTGCCTGACACGTATGTTTCGGTGTCAGACACTCGCTGTGATCATATGGGAGTGATCGTGGATCTACTAAGGATCATCCACCATTATATCAATTTCAGAACCCTGACTAGTCCTGAAAATTTTTATTGACTTCAGCTACAAATACGATAAAGAAGCTCTATAGCAGCACAATTGGTGTAAAGCTGCATCCTCGGGTAAAGCCAGCTAGTTGCCATTTAATGCCGGTTAATGTCTACCCTAATCGTACATTACCCAACCACGATGTACATATATTGAAGTCGTCAATCTGATTCCTAAAAAAAAACTCCGAAATAATGAATAAATGTGGGGGTTGGTAAAAAAAAAACAAATAGCTATCTAAAAAAATAATGTCAGATTGTAAAAATAAAAACTGGTTAACGAACAACTCCCTTTGTCTAATCGATCAAAAAGAGGAATGTGTTCCTTCCAAATAAGAAAATGGAAAAAAAAAATGAAAAAAACACTTTCTTTGTTAACTTTATCACTCATTACTTTGCAAAAAAAAAAAAATAATCGATCCTATAAAAACCAGCAAAAAAGCTTTGATCGTTTTTCTTCTTGTCATTCCTCGTTTCTTCGAATCCAAACAAACCAAAAAAACAAGCATTTGTATAGAAAAATGAGAAATTGAAAGACCACGACAAAAACATGACGAAGTCCACTACCACAATCACGACCCCAAAGCCAAAACAACAAATTTCATCATCTTTTCAAACTCAGTGCTCCCTTGACATTCATCGTTGCGATTTCAACAAACCAAGAAATAGCAAAGCAAAAAACGAAAAAACTTACAAAGCTAACTAAAAAAAATTAAAAAAAAAACTTTTCTTTTTTTTTTGTTTTGAAAAGATACTCAGTGCAAGGCAAAAGATACCGTAGAACTAGCTTCGCCAAAAACAGAAATCAAATACAAAAGTGCATCCCAAGAGAAAACACCTCGTGAAGTAGAACCAAAACACGCAAATAATTTCAATTTTTTTTTTTATTTTTCTAATTTGTCTGTGTTCGGAGAGAAATGTGTGAAATAAAACGAAAAATTCAACAAACAAGTACATAAGGTAGAGAAACAATCCGATTTTTTTTTGTTTTTATTAAGTGCAATTAATTTTTGTTTTTTGGTTCGGAATCCGTTTCTGACTGGCGATTTTAGTTGGCTGCGTCGTGTCGGCTTGGAAACGTTTCCCCCGGAAGTAGAAAATTCTCTTTTTTTTTCTCAACTCAAAAAATAAATATATTTTTTGGATTTTTTTCCAATTTCTTATTTACTAGGTAAGATTTTAAAAATCGCTCTAGAATATAAGAAATTTATTGAATTTGGTGGATTTTAAATTTAAAAAAAAAATTATTCAAATATAGAATTTTGAAAAATATCCCCCTCAAATTGGTGATGCTCCGTTTTTTTTTCGAGTCCACTACAGCGTAGTAGAAATCGAAAGTGTAAATTACGTGATGCGTATCTGGGTAAATTATGTATACCCAGCATAGATATCCGAAAAGAAATAAAACAGAAATTGACACAAATAAATAGCAAATAAAATTGTATCTACGTCGCTTGTGATGGCGGAGAATTAAATGACCACAACAATAACATTTTCGTTCTTTACAGTACCCATTTACGTGTAACACTGTTACTACGAATTTGATTTTTTTTTTAATAAGTGTTGCCAGTCAATATGATGTAATCTTAGATTTGTATCCACCTGACTTCAGTATCTTTGAAAACAAAGAAAACGATATTTTTCGTTTCAATGCGATGAGAGTTCGTTTGAGCTAAACTGGGTCATTATTATAATTATTGTATTTTTTTTTAATGCGCAGAAAAAATTCAAAGACAAAAATTGTGAATTTCATAAATATGGTTGTGAATTGCAGTTCAAGTGTCTATAATAATTCTTAGGTCTTTTTGAAATTCCATTCTATCGTTTGTGAAATGCGTTTTACCATTTTGAGGGTGCATTTTTGTTACCGTCTTCAAATTTATTTTAAAATTAGTTTTCTGTGCTTTCCTAAATTTAAAAAAATCCTATTTAAATAAATAAATTTGTGTACATGGATTTTTAATTTATGGTAGTTTTTTTTCTTTTGAAAAGGCTTCTTTTCGATCCAAACTCAACTGAGAAAAAAAATTAAATAGTCCCGAGTATTTAAAAAATTGAAATGAGTGCTTTTTTCGAAGATCGTTTAATCCGAACTGCACTTGTTGGATCTAGTAATTTTGATTTTTATAGTGGACGTTAGGTCCTTGTTGATTTGTGTGAGCACTATTGTTATTAATTGCACAGGTCTACTCCGGACAACTTAATTTGGCTTATTATCAAGAGAGAAACTTAAAATCCAGACTTAACAACTATCACAACAAAAATTTTCTTCAACTAATGGGAGGTGTTAAGGGGAGTAACATATTGAGCAGGGCCATTTTGATTATAAATATATTTGTATATTTTCTGCTTTTTATGTTTCCTATGTTTTGGCGTGGTTATTTCTTGTACGCATCACTTTTGATTCTGCTTGACATTGTTTCATAGGGACCGTAATTGGTGCGAGGAGTTTGAATGTGGTGGAGGAGGACGGATTCTACAATAGATTACGGGGGTTGGAAGTGAATGAAATATTTTGCATAATTTTCGGGCAGTCACTATTTCCAGTCAACAAGTATTAGATATGTATGCTAATTAGTTTTATTCTATTTTGGGCCATGGTAGACCACGAGATGCAAAACGAATAGATTTACGTTTGACGGCTTCGATTCGTTGAATGTGGAATTTATTTAGAAGGTGTCCAGTCCAGTCCATACTTGGATGGAATATTCGAGGAGAGGCCTTACATAGCTGATCTACAGTGAAATTGTAACATAAAGGTTCGAAAATTCTTTGTTTGAAAAGGACAATTGCAGAGTTAGCTTTATGCTGTCAATATGCTGTCAATATTACTCCTAGGTTCCGGTTATCGCTTGCCTTCGCTTATCCATCCTTGCACCATACCGAAAACTTATATAAATCGTCTTGCAATAAATGTGAGCCAGAGGGCAATAACTTTCACTTTGGAAATAATCATGTTATCAGCGAAAGTATAAAAATTAGAATTCGTTAAAAGGAGACTAATATCATTAATCACTAGATTGGTCCAAGATTACTACCCTGAGGGGCACCAGATGTTGTTTTAATGGGGTCGGATATTGAGAATCTGAAAATGACTCTGTGCTCTCGGTCTAGGTCTAGACTCTAGAGGATACAATAAAAACCAATTTTTTTTTTAGTTTGAAAATAATAAGTTGGTGAGAAATTTTGTTAATTGACTTGTTCAAATCTGTTGAAATTTCACCCAACTTTGTTGCCATCATCTAAAACCCAAGTGTCAAAGAGATGAACTCAATGTGGTGGTGGATGATTTACTTTTCATGAACGGAAGCAATTCTTGATAGACTATGCTTTCTAATAGTTTGGGCATGCAAGAGAGTTTTCTTATGGTCTTGCAATTCTAATTATTATTAACTTCGGCCTCACTTCCTTTTTATGTATAGGGATGCTATAAGATTCTTTCCAGAGGAAATTAAAAGTTCCTGTTAAAATAGACAAGTTAATGAGAGCAGCTGGGGGGCGATCAATCTCAAAGTTTTTGTAATGTTAAATTGTCGTACTAGAGCAATTCAGTTTTTACTATGTTTTCATTGCCGTCCTGAGTTAAATACTTTAATTTTTTATTTAATTTTTATAAATAGACTCGAATTAAGTGAAATTTTGAAATATTTCACGTTATAAGTGAAGTGGATATGTGCCTCTTTCGACAATGAAATTTCCTAGTTGGTCCTTAGCAGGTCCTTTACCAAGTTGGTAAATATTGAGTTGGCATGAAAGTGATTTCGGTTTATTACTGTGGAAGAAAACTCTTTTCTTTTTTATAAAAGGAACAAATTTACTTTGCATTTTGTTCGATGACCTTCTGCCATCTTTCTGGCAACTTCATGATGCCGTGCTCTAGTATGGCGCTTATTTGTATAAAACTAGGCCAGGGTCATCATCATTAGTTCGGGACTGTATAGTGGATGCGACATCATTTCCCAAACTATTTTTCATGAGTTACTAAAGATGAGTGTGGTCTATTATAGCTTTGCCATGATGGAACACGTTTATCTCACAATTTACCAATTCTGGTTGTTTTTCTTTGATGGTTACTTCCGGTTTCATTAATGGCTGACAGTAAACATCAGAATTGATCATTTAGTTTAGTTTCTTGAAAGCAGCTCAAAATAAACGACTGGGATTATAAACCCACCACATTGACAACACAATCTTTTTTGATGCAGGACAGCTTTCGATGTGGTTTATGCTGGTTCATTACGCTTAGACCATGATAGTTTTCGATTGATGTTGTTGTAGATGATCCATTTTTCTTCACTAGTGATGATTCGTTGCAAACAAGGATCAATTACATTGCGTCTGATTCATGTCGCAAATATTAATTCGTTGTGTTAAGTAAATCTCCTTCTATTTACGAGGAATCCAAATGTCGTTCTTTTTTATGACTGCAAGACGTTTTAAGTAATTTTGAATTGTTTTTTGTGATGCATTTAATCTCTGTGAAATATCTCACACAGTCATATGGTCTGATTCAATTATGACTTTGATTTGACATTGATATCTTGCATATGCCTTTTTGTGAGTCTCAGCAGCTTTCTTGCCTTTACAGAAAGCAACATATGTCGAAAATGTTCGTTTTTGCACTCCGTGTTAAAATTGATACCTACTGACAGGTGTAAACAAATCGATTTGGCTCTTAAGTAAGCTTAAAGTGAGAACTATCAAATGTCAAAAGATAAAAAATCATAACATTCACAGAAGCGAGAAACAACAAAATACTCGTAAGAACCAAAATTACTTGCTTGCCAACCCAGTATTAACAATGAACAACAATTAGGTGCTTAACTTAACACATTATAGATTTACTACTGCGAGCAAGTAAATCGCACAGCACTTAAAGGAAATACAAGATTTTTCATTAGGTGCGACCGAATTTTTTCTTTTACATAAGAAGGCCTGTGTCTTTGACTTGACATCATTAAAATGTTCTCCATAAATGGATGCCCTGGACCTAATTTTCCTTGACTTCTCGCATAATTCGGCCGATATTTGAGCAATTTTAAGTGGGATGTTCGCCTCCAAGTCATCTAAAGCTTATGGATCGAGGCTCAATGCAGTCTCAAAAAAAAAGAGTGTTAAGGTGTTGAATCGTATTAGCGGACCGGGGCGTTCAATTGACAATGCTATTTCTGACAGTAAAACAATCACCGAATTTAGTCTCCACTAAGTCGATCGTGGTACTCGCTGTGGGCACGTGTTGAAACCACATATCCTAGCCAAAACCAAAAAAATTTGGTTAGCATGAAGCGAAAGCGGTTTCCATTAACTATAACCCACTCGCCGGCATTATCTTGGAAAATTGACACCTCCGGCTGCTGTTGGAACACCTCCGGTTATTAGCTTGACCAGATGCAGTAATTTTGTATATAAACAAAGTCATTTAACCAAAAATGTGCTGAGGATGATATTTCATCTCTATAGAGTCCAATCATCGAAACATTGACGTGTATGGTGGTCATTTGTCTTTGCTCTTGAGGTAATCCTATACGAACATTTAGCCAAGTCTTTGCATAACATGCGCTACAAGGACGTTTGAGAGATGCCCGGGTCTTGAGAACGGTGCAGAATCGTTTGATTGCGGTCTTGATTTAGTAACTCGCGTACAGCCGCAACATTATGGACTCAATAAGTTTCAGTTATAAATCTGCGAGTCTCACCGAAGAGCTCTAATATGTGGGGCTCTCATTCCGTTTTTGAGGACATGCAGCTAATCTTCTGTTGTTACTCTTGTGATCGGAATGACCACTCTCTTCTCCACAAAAACATCCCCAGTCCATGCCACCTTCAGCCTTTGTCGATTTTTTTCCGACATTTATTGATGAACCTCTTTCTTAGTTCTCTACGTGCCGGATTCTTCCATTCTTCGACATGTTGCTTAAACTAAGATTCCTTGGAGAAGATGACTTTGTAACATGTACTGGTTCTAAGAAAGATGTTGTTGAGCCTAAAGGTGACGTTTTTGTCTGATTCGCGATCGAATATCAGGATTTTTTACGTGCTGGCAGGCACCATACTCTCAATGTTCTTCAACATGTTTTCATCTTTTCTGAATTCCGGTAAAAATCCTACTTTTGCTCTTGGAGAGGTTTCGGTATGTATGCTGCTCTTCACAGTTGCCATAGATAGCTGGATGTATATCATTGGACCCAGGCGGCTTAAAGTCATCAAAAGGTGCAACTACGTACCCAGATTCAGTGTAGCTGCCATTAAATTTTCCCATTCGACTTCAACCAGTCTACTCGGTTACTGCGAATGCAAAATTTTTACAAAATATTATAATAGGATTTTTATATTCTATATGCTTCGATCTCTTAAGATTCCAGTTATCCTCCAAATTAATTTTAAGTGACCGGTGTGAAAGATTGCTGCTTTCCCTACATAGGGGTTGTTAATTTGCGTTCACCGTAGAACGGTCAGTCCGCAGAAGTTTTTCCTAGCAGCACTTATCAAGGATATTGAGATGATAATTCCAAAACAATGTGCGGCCCGTTGCCTTTCATTGGTGTTAGTTTTCTTTGTCAAGTGATAACCAAGTATTCCAGTTTTGACGGAGTTAATCCCTAACCCTACTAAGTCAGCCTCTTCCACCAAACAGAGGGGACATAGTCTCTTCTGGCTTTTAACGTAAACACCTGTCGGGAAGTCTTAAGTTTACGGGATGCCCATACATCCATGGGAGCAAGGATACGTCTTGCCATCGCTCTCCGTCATTCCATTGATACCAATTCGGAACTGTGTTGGAGGCACAAGTTCCACCCTTGGTATGAGTCGAGGCCGTTCTAAAACCTCTTACTGATCTTAGGGTCACAGCAACCAGTACTTATTGCAACTCTACATTGGGCCGAAATCCTTCCCGCGATTTTGGGTTTAAACCACAGCCACCATGACGCTCCCACAAAGGGGCCTACCTCTAACAAGTCAGACCCAGACCGATATCCGGGGGGCTCCTGACTCCCATCGTACCGTAATTTAAGTCCTACAGGTGGTCCAGCCGCCAACAAGACCTTGTTACTTGTAACTGGTCAAACCGTAGCAACCTTTGATAGCGTCATCTGAAGATGTTTACGATAAGACCAGTACTTTGCTCTGCCCCCGCTTTTTATTAGACAACGTCATTGATGGGCGAAGCCTTGATAATTGGCGGGGGCCCGTACAGAGGGGACAGCACTATGATTTGGTGTGATGGCATGCAAACTTTGTCATAATAGTTAAGATAGATTCACTGGCTTCATTAAATTACGCCGCTTTTTATCCATAGGTTGCTCTTTAAGATATCACTGGTAACCAAAAAAAAAAAAAAAAACAGGAGTGGTGATCGTTATAGTGCCCAATCTCACTGAGAAACTACCCCGATATACTTATAGTACGTTTTACTTAACACCTTCACAACAAAAATATGTTTGCAATACATCTCTCGTGTATGGTCTCAATTTTGTTCGCTGTAGAAGGCTCCCTCAAAACCATTACACAGCATCTAATGTATTCTTTGACAAACATCCGTACTTTTACTTATATGGTAAACAGAGGAGGATCCGAAGCAGAAATCTTGTTTTTTGTACTCAGGAGTACTTTGTACTACAAGTTCTTAGGGATGATGTTGGCTATCAATTTAGCAATTGCAGATAGGATTTCAAAAGAGCAACTGCAGTTCCTATTGTAGAAATATTTACCGACATTCGCTTCGAAATTTTTGCTGTTACAAATGTATTCCATTAATGGGATCAATAAGTGTGCATTTGTCTAAATAAAACCGTGTGGAGCTCTAAAAAAAAACGTCAAGTTCTCACGCTGTGATTGGCAATCAACAAAAACTAGCGGATGCAAGTTTTGAAGTTTCCAGCTTGGACAATCTGTTCCAATTTTGTATCAAACTTTCATCCATCATACTGTTCAAAACAACAGAAAAGTGGTGCTCTCATCTTCGGTGGTCGTTGTAAGAAATTAACAACGACACGTCCAAAGTCTGTTCTTGGTTCTGTGAACACATACGAGTATATTTCCTGCCTTTTTGTTGCGATAATCACATCCCTTATTTTCACATGAATAGTGAACTTAACAGAACGACTTCAATGCAGGCGGCAACTATGCAGATTTTACAGCAAATTTCAGTGCTCATTTATTTTCGAGGGAATCGCAAACTGCTTTCTGAAACAATGAAGTTTCTAAGTTTCTATTGAACGACAGGATCCCTTACTTTGGAGTAAGAGTTGAAATGAATTTTTTAATTATTTTTAAAGAGATTGCGTGTGCTTTCAATAAAGGTTTATATAGAGAGACAAATATCTGCGATGCGAACAGACCCAAATCATGCAGTATCTGTTATATATAGACTTTCAAAAAGTAAGGAGCTTTCTTACAATGTAACCTAGAATGTCACAACAAAGTTTTTGGCTTGCCGCCATGAATTTAGTTTTGACAAAGAACAGGTCAACAATGCCAATTGGCATCTAAGCTATCGAAAATCTTTGTTTATAATTACCTAATTTTGGATGGCGCTACAGGTTCAGAGCCCATATAACTTCCTCCAACAGTTTATGAGCATGTATAGTATCTCGATTAGTATTGTTAAAAGCTAATGCTCTGACGTACGTGGATAGACTAATGGTTGGAGAGCTATTGGTCTTACATATTTTCTTTCTTTTAGAATGAAGGCCACCGACTAAGTAGAACCATGTCATCACATTGTTAAATCTAATCAGAAATTATATCGTCATGTCCTGTGGGAATCTTTTCTGTAATTACTTGTTGTGGAGGGTAGATAAATTTTAATTCATTCTGTACAGTGTTAGGGGAGACCAATTGCTCTCAAAATTTCTAAATGCCTTTTCTGGGCGGATTTTTATATAGACTATGCTGTTCCTGTCAAAGATAGTAATGTAAAAGATATAACCTACCCGAAGGCTCTTCAATGTCTTATCGTATGAAAAATAATATCAGCAACATGGTTGATGTCCAGTACTTGGACAGTCGGCTGGACACTAAGTTTCAAATTGGGATAGGAGAGAGAAGATATTAGGGACAAAATTAAAAAGACGATGACCTCTTTTATTTGTAGGGGACAGGAACCAAATTGTTTAGCTCGTGAACATTAGGATCACACAAAATGATAAAGCTGATTCTAGGGGCATTTCCCTTCTGAAATAGAGCTACCTGAAATAATGAAGATGTTATTCGTTTTAGAGCCGAAAAACTCACCGCTTTACCTATCATGCTTCGGTAACTCAAAGTGAATGCTGAATGTCAAAGAATTTTGTAACCAAAGCCGTGGACTTTCAGTATCTCCATCCTTGTGACATGTGCTGCTTATTAACTTCTTTGTCCTTTTGTCGACTTAACAATTTGGTTTAAAGCTATTCTTTGAATGTCAGATGTCAGCACAAAATTCTATGCGCCAGGTTAAATTTTGATGATTTTTTTTTTCCGAAAACTGAGCAGTGGACTTTGAACACTACTTTATTTGTTTATACACCTTCTGTTTACTCACGGTTCAAAAATATATAAATATTTTTTTTTAGTATTTGTTTTGATTGTGAGAATTTGCCATTCAGAAACGTGCCGATTTTTTTCTCATGTACGAGTATGCTCGGACGTCTGTTGTTATTTGATTTTTTTTTGTTCACTCTTATCGTAGGTGGAATGTGGCATGACGCTGTTTGAATTATTAAAGAGAACGAGCGAATGAATGAATGGTAATACTAATCAAATAGAAGAGACGTAGGTAATAGTGTTTACCTTGGGGAAGTCGTAGATTATTGAGCGCATATTACAGACGTTTTGTATTCCCAAGACGAAAAAAACGCAATTAAGAATAAATGGTGTTTTATGTAAGCTATGTCCTTTTGTTGACTTATGTATGTAGTTCCCCTTGAATTTGTTTTATATTTTATTCATACAAAAAAGGAGGTAGAGAATGATGGAATTGTATTCCGGTTGGTCTTATGACTGCCTGTAAGTATACTCTCCTTCGGCAAGCCACCAACATTTATGGTTTCTGCGAACAATATCTCCGAATCAGTTACGACTGCCGAGTGGGACGTCTCTATCGTAGTTGAGTCGCTTGTCCACTGATATTTGAGCGACGTGGAAGATAAGCGACAAAGCTAATCTGTCGTAGACCACTAAAAGCAATCTAAATAGAAGAACACCTCTGGGTGAACGAAGCAGTGATACATAAGTCAGTTCGATGACGAAATTGTCCACTCTTATTAGTTTTCCTCTATTGTACAAGACATAATTAAGTAAAATTGTTGTACTAAGATTCTATTACCCTGTACAAGCGAATACAAAACCTAAGTCCGGTCAACTGAAACAAAGAATTTTTCCAAACAAATTTGCTCTCTCTTTGAACCACATGGGACATCCAAATACAAGCATATGCCAAATAAAGGCCACGTTAAACAGTTTCTTTACAAAGATGAAATCACTTCTGATTCTGGTTAGAACCACATTTCTACAATATGTTTGTAAAAATATAAAAATTGCAAATTACACTTGCAAGAGCAAATTAGTAATCCCAATATTTGGACTGAACTGACCAAGTCATCTGCGGACGATATGACAGGATGAAGTGAGCTGACAAGATTGCTGAATAAGATCGGCGGATTACAAACTTGTTACAAACTCACTTTGCCATTCTTTAACATGAACTGTCTTCTCGTGGGAATATTTGAAAAATGTACAGCAGTGTTCTGTATACCTGCCTATCCTGCTTAGCTTGAAGAAGAGTCCCTCTGTTCCACTGAATATCAGACGCCAGATAAGACGCGGCATGTGAGACATCGTTTATAGCCTTGAAACCGGATTGGTTATTCGAAACTATATTTTTGTCCTTAACCCGCTTAGTCAGGACCGTATTGACCATCTTTTCGGATATCTTGCTGATATCCGAAAGGAGCCTTATCAACCGAAAATTCGCCGAGTTGGACGGTCTTTATCCCTTTTACGAGGGGCGTTCAATATATTCTCGGTATCGATATGAAGGAAAATGCGAATTCAATTTAAATTGTTTTTATTTTTCAATATAATCTCCCCTAACATCAATGCATTTGTTACATCTTGAGATAAGCTTTTTTAAACCCTCAAAAAAATAAATTTCCTCTTTCTCTGCAAAATACCCATTTATTGCCGACTTGAGTTCTTCATCATCCGAAGATCTTTTTCCACGAAGACATTTTTTCAAATCCGGAAACAGGAGATAATCACTAGGGGCAAGGTCTGGACTATAGGGTGGGTGTTGGATTTCTTCGAAACCACAATCTCGCGCAGCAGCCTTGAAGCGTAGGATGTGGCGTTGATGATTTCACCTTTTTTTTGTACTCAATGAGCAAAATTCCCTTTGAGTCCCAAAAAACTGTGGCCATGAGCTTCCCGGCAGACGGAGTGACTTTGAACTTCTTCGGGGGGTCTGTTCCTTTTTTATGCCTCTGCATGGACTCTTGTTTGCTTTCAGGGTCATAGTGGTGGACCCATGTTTCGTCCCCAGTAACAATTCGATCCATAACACCGTCCGCGTTCTCACTACACATCTCCAAAAGCTCTCTACAGCATGCGATTCTCACTTTTTTCTGAGGCGCTGTGAGCATTCGTGGCACCCACCTTGCACTGACCTTTGAAAGGTTAAGATGGTCATGAAGAATGGTGTGAATGGTACCAATTGAAAGCTTGGTGATCTCTACCATCATTTTTACCTTTATTCGGGCATCCTCAAGAACAAGTTTTTCGACTTGTTTGATGCTTTCTCCCGTACAAGCAGTAGCCGGGCGCCGGAGCGGGGGTCGTCTTCAATTCTCTCTCTGCCTCTCTTGAACTCACTTGACCATTTTTGCACAGTTGATAATGAAGGTGCGGAACCCTGGTAAACAGCCACTATCTCTTCATGAATAGTTTTTTGACTTTTTCCTTGCTTAGTGAGAAATTTAATTACAGCGCGATGCTCAATTTTCACCATCATCATCTCAGTTGCCATTATGATTCTGTTTAACTAGAGATAAAACGCGAATTAATAATCACATTTATATGAAATTTTACATAAATGCACCAAAATAATAGTATTACTTAATAAGTAAGTCAATTTATATATACAACCACAGCTTCACCCCGATACCGAGAATATGTTGAACGCCCCTCGTAGAAATTAAATGTACCACCACTGGCTTCCAACATTATTGGTAATGGGCATTACTCATTGGATTATTAAACTTATTATGGGTAAAGAAGAAGCACATCGGTTCCCACTCCCTTTTTCCTACTAAATGAGTAGAAAACCGCTTGAAATGAAATCACTGACGAGATCACATTATTTACCATACTTTAGTCACTGAATATAGTGGAACTTGAGTTCTTTTCATCATTTCCAGAGTAGAATTTTGGTCAAGGACCATCAAGGACCATTTCTTGAAAGGCCATAAGAACCTCTAGCTTCTCTTGCGGATCTTCGATCACAATCATCATCGGCAGCTTCTCCTGGATCTGTACCTGTTGTAAGCATTATTTATTTTTAGACATGGAAAGTCCTTTCGATCTCTTTCCTCCGAAATATTTAATTCGTAGTATCATACGTTTAATGTATTCGATTCCAGCCTTCGGAATCGAAAAAGTGTCACGAGTTCAGAGGTAAATAAGATGATTTGAGAAGCGTTAGGTGCATAACAAAGACCATGTATGGATACACTGATATACGGGCACATACGTATATATCTGTAATATTTTTCGATAAATTTCGGTACTAGGGCGTATGCGCACTTTTTTGCTTTGTTTTCGTACAACATTCGTATTGATTATTGTGTGACATATTTTGGTTTTACTTTATTCATAACATACATGCGTAGGTAAATACAATACAATTTACAATTATTTTTTGATTTCATATCCAGTTCTTATTTAAAATTCGTGCTTGTTTATTTTGTTTTCTAAAAACAATCAATCGATACATACCACCTTTACTATACCATCTATAGAGACGAATTATGCAGACCCCATGTCTAGTTTTGGCATCCTTACTTAGCTCATTCGACTTTGCAGGATAACTATGGAGATGCAAATGCAATCTGCTCCGTCAAGGTCGGTAATGGCAAAACTGAAACCTTCATTGTCAGAAAGGTAATGCGTTATCATGTGATTTCTTCAAGTTCGTTCTTCAAAGAATTGTGCGAAAGTTACAAGGCAAATTCAAAGACACCATCTTTTAAAATTCTGTTCAGTTACTCACATTTGCAGTTAACATTGACATAATGGGTAGAATACATCGAGCTTTCAATTGGCTTAGTGATTAATGCAGGAAAAACTAAATAACATATATTCTGTCAATATATGTGTGACCCACACAACATCTACGCCTAGGTAAAAACGTCACGATAGGCAGATGCAACTTTTACGTAGTAAGGCACTTTAACTACATCGGTTGCACTTCATCTCCGACAATGAAAATTATGCGAAGAATCACTCTTGCTAATCGCTGCTTGTTGAAGGTAATTGCGTCTTTCTGAGCCTTCCAACAACACAATTCTCCGTTCGACTTAAAATTTTATTGAGCAGGGGTCTGAATCGAATCGCCAAGAAAAGATTAGATATCGTCCACGTCGTTCCAATGCAGCTGCTGAAGCTGTTACGAGTGTTGCCGAAAATCTAAATGTCTCATATCGTCGATGGCAATCGGTATAGGTGGATGTTGTAGCACTTTGTGTATTTGCAAATGCGTGAGAAAGGTCTACAAGACCTCTGCTTTCAATAAGACAGCGCGCCATACTATACTGCATGCCAAACAATGAATTTGTTGAAGTAAACATTTCTATACTAACGCTCCAGATAGCGCACCCTATACTATATTATATTATCAGTATGTTGATCATCCCAGTCCTGCTTTACGGCGGAGAAGCTTGTACACTGAATGAAGCAAATGAAAATGCTCGCATGTGCTTGACAAAAAAAAGTTTTTTGGGGAAGCGATAAACAGCGATGTCGATAACCCGGATAACCCAGTTTATTTGGATAGCTCATCGTGAATGCATAGACACCATCGTCCCGGCCTGAAAGGTATTCGACTCCAACCCAGAGGAACAACATAGTAAAGGACGACTTCATCTTAGATATAGCACACAAGTGTAAGAGGATCTCAGCCAACGTCGTGTCCGAGGCATGTTTGGTGAGGATATGGCCCACCCTGGGCTGCAGCGCCATTTAAGTAAGTCAGACTCATTTTAGTTCTGCACGGCTTCAAATGAGGAGGTGATGGCTTCCAAATATCGATGTGTTCAGCATTGATTCCGAAATGCCCTTTTGATTCGCACAAAGACATATCGTCTCTGGTACAATATAAAACACTAATTGAAAAAACGACCAAGATATGTTTCACACAATACGAGAGCAATAAAGTTCTTATCTGTAAACTAAAAATAGAAGAATCACTTCTCCTCCCCTGTAATCTATAGGTTTATTTTTGTTCTTACATTTTTTTATTTTTGCTAGTCATCTTAAGATTAAAGAAAAAAATCTTAAACAACCTTAATGAATATTGTGAGTTAGTCGTGATATCTCATTTCAGACCTGACATCGCCATCAACATTATTGTAAAAGTGACACCAAATTTTGTTTTATTTCCTTTTCTTTGTTTGCTAAAAATTCAAATTAAAAATAATTAAATACTGTTAAATATCTCAATTTATTTTCCCTCTCTCTTAAAAAGAAATTTTAATGTTTTCGCTTGCCAAGGTCATCGAAGAATTCAACAACAAAAGCAAAAGCAATAAACTAAAGCCAAACGTTCCAATGCACTTGGTTTACGTTTGAAAATATACAAAAACAAAAAAATTATTAAAAATACACTGTTAATAATAATTCGAATAAAATTTCACCAACATTTTTATTTCAAAATAAACTCGCTGAAACAAAGAAATTTAAAATTAGAAAAACGAAAATTAATAGAGAGAAATTAATTTGAAATGAAAACAAAATTAAAAGTACCATGACTGGCCACCTACTCAATTTTTTTTTTGAAGGTTGTTCCTCCTTAAGTTTTTCAAATTACGTAAGGCTCACCACTCTCTAGGTTGTCCCAAAAATGGTGCTGAAAATCGGTCGGAACAAAATGCCAGAAATTCTAAAAATATCTTCAAAGTAAAATATGGTATAACTTATACATTCTTCGACACAGCATTAGCCAGATAGAAATATGAATAGAAACAGAATTTTTAAAATTTCTTATGATCGCTATGCAACGCCTGACTTCTAAAAATGTCTCACCTTCATCTTGAGGCAGGCAACAAATTGCATCTGATCACGTGTTGAAGGAATTTCGTTTAAGTTTTTTGTATTTAGAAAAAAAAAACTTTGTTGACAATTTAAGTTGTAATCAGTTAGAGTAGCGACAAGAGCCAGACACAACAAACTGCGATAATACATAGTTATCACAAACATTTTTTTAATTTTTGATGTTAGTCTTCTTTTTTTTTTTAAATTTGTAGGAAATGAAAAACAAAAAAATTATTTGAAAAGGTTTGCGCCTTGGCTATGCAGACAGTAATGGACTTTGAAACTACACCAGCAATTCAAATGTGGGTTGTGTTTAGTTATTGTTCCTAATTAATCGAAAAAACGAGAACAAAACGAACACAGCTATAGCATGATGCAATATTTAGTAGTTTGTTTTGGTTTAATTATTCAAGATAGGACCACACATACTACAGACATATAATATTTAATTCATGAACAAATGAATATTGCGTGTGCGGTAGTTTTTTTTTATATATTTTCTCCATGAGATACAATTAATTGCGGTTGTGATCTCAGATAACATATGCATGTACGTTTCAAGAGCAATCAATTATCTCAAATTTATGTAATAAGCAATTAAATATGAATTGTTATACAATTATATACTGACAGAGGGAGTATAAACGTATCTTATTGATTTAGTTGGAAATAGATTAGCAGATTTATGTCACAATTTTTTTATTAAACCGGAAATGTATTCAAAGAAACTTATTTGTAAAAGATTAGTTATAATTGTAGCATACATAGATATGACAGGAAATTAGAAAGAGACTTTTTGTTCTTTCATTTAAGATATTGTATCTATTGGTTTGTTCTGCTATCAGAGTGTCAAAATTCTGCCAAAATTCGTTCATTATCTCTAGAGATTTTCGAGTACAAACTATCATCAAATAGCAACATGAAAGCCATTGACATAAATTTCGTACACGAGTACAAGTTAACTGTAATATAAATTTATTAATTTATCTATCATAATTTATTTGCATTTTATTTTAAACGATGGTAGATTATGTAGGCGTACCAGGGGCATTTATTAGTTTCAGTTATTAATTGAAATAACATATACAGACCATATTAGCAATGTCATACGATTGGAGGCATGTGCCATCTAGTAATTTTAATCCATTTCGAAGAGCGGTAGAATATTCCGTTCTTCTAAAGCACAACTAATACAACCACGTTAAAATTCTTCTAGGAAGAGCAAATTTGGCTGAAAAATTCATGAAGTGTTCTATTAACTGGTTTCCCGAAAACGTCATTTTTCTAAGAATATAAATTTGATTTAATTTTGGTAGTCATGTGTAGATAGATCAGGAACTGGAAAGCCAGGAATAGCATGTTATCATCTTAATAAACTAAATTCTATCTTGTTGTTTTGATACGCTTGGGCATCAGTCGACTAATTTATTAGTTAACTACAGTTTCAACTAAACAATTCAATCACGATTAATTTAGCTCTAACTAATTTCAGTAATATGATTAATTGATTTTTGTCATTTTAAAATTAGTTGATAGTTAAAGCAACGAATAACAACTAATTAGATTAATTGCAGTCAACGATTGACAACTAAGAAGTCCGCTCATAACAAGGGAAGAGAAAGATGACAATTCCGTAAGTGCTGATGTTTCTGATATTGTTAGATCGAATGTTAAATTGACTAATGATATGGTGATTAATGAGAAGCCACATATTCTTGATACAACTGATCAATCTGCTTCCTGATACTTACCACCAAGCAGCAACCCAAATTAATATCATATATGGTGTAGACTTTACGATAAATTTGAAGTCAGTCGAAAATAGTCCAGACAGTTTTAAATACTTAAACTCTCATGTCAAAAGAGATAACTCACTAGAGAGGAAGGTCATCCAAAGAATTCATGGTGGACGGTGGATTATATCGTTTATCATCGGTTTCCACTCGATCACTGAAATTAAGCAATGCTAGGCGTGGTTATTACAATACTTAATTGGAGGCCCCATTGAAACCGTGTACCATGAGTCATAACCATCCCATGTTCTGTTGAAGTTAGGTATTTGTGTAGTTTGAGTTAATAAGAAACTTTTGAGATATATATCGGCCTTTTCAATAAGGACATAACATTTTTTTATTTAAATAAGACACAGAATAATTGAGATATCGGGCTGAAATTTATTCCAGTATGGAATTCGATTTCGTTCATATAACCACCACGAGCACGTTTGTAGCGATCGATTTTTTCGGGCCAATTGTTCACCACTCTTCCACATATATCGGCCGGAGCGTTTTCAATTTTGCGTTCGATATTGTTCCTGAGCTCCTCTAACGTTTTTGGCTTGTTGGCATAAACCAACGACTTACCGTAACCCCATAAACCATTTCTCGAGATTTCCTCTTCAGTAAATCAATTGTTTGACCAGCTGTGTGGCATATGACACCACGTATCACTGATATCAAGTCCATCCAATTATGACCAAAAATAGTATTCCAACATGGCACGATATTGACCGTAGGCGATCATTTTCCAATCATGTCCAATCACACATCCAGCATGAAATCCACACCACAAGGTCACTTTTTGTGGATGAAATCGAGTTTCTTGAAGTACATGTGGGTTTGTTGTGATCCAATAATGCATATTTTATTGACAAATCCATTAAGCCAAAAATGAACTTCGTCGCTGAAGATAATGTTTCCATGAAATTCATTATTTTCTTCAAAATTTTGTAGAGCCCAATCGGAGAAGTTTCGGTGCTTCAAATGTTTAGTGTAAGATCTTTATGCAAAATTCGCAACAATTCCACGGCGTGTAATCGACTAATTTGGCCCATTTTGGACTGAAGCACTTACGGCTACAATATTTTCGGTACTTCGATCGGTGCGTTGTCTCACTGGCACAATAGTGAATATATTGACTCGAATTTATTCCCTATAGCACGCACAGCCTGTCTGGTGGGGTGATTATTACGGCCGAAGATTTGAGTAGGCGGTCTTCATGCTGTGACCAAAGACTCAGAATTTGGGTAGTACTGATAGACGTTGACAGATCATAAAAAAAATTAGATCGAGCGTTTGTATTAAAATACAAAATTGAAAAACCCTTTACCTTATCTAGTTTATGCAACAGCGGTTATTGCATAGGTTCCTGAGTAAAATTCAAATGAAAACCATGGACCCAGTCGTTGATCTAAGTGAAGCAGTGGCTACCTTTTTGTAAACCAAAAATAATAGTTCAGCTATCACACCTGCAAATTAAGGATATATGCTTTCGAATCTTGGTCAAAAACCCTCAAAATTATACAAAAATATCAAACCACTGAAATACTCATGGTGAGATAAACCTGTTTTGATAAAGTCAGTACTAAGTATATAGTATGTATATGTAATGCGAAAATCTTCATAAAAATGCGTAGAGCAATAGACCATACGGTAAGACAATTTACTAAGGACGAGAAGAAGATGGGGCGACTATCCAAAATCTTGACCAAACATTATAAAGACAAACATGGAGGCACTACGAGACGACCTAAAGGAGGACAGACCGCCGTGGTACACGTAAAAAAGTCCTTAAAGTACGTCATGTTGCTTTGCTACTCGTAATTGCTGTTAGTTGCCTGTAACTGATTTTTAAAATTCGTTTATAATTGTTTTCCGAACTAATTTTACTGTATAAAATATTTAATGCTTCAAATATGTTTGAAGTAATAAGTTGCTGCTTCATTTTAACTATAACTGATTTAGTTAATTTTTTTCTAAATGATTGACGAGTCGTCGTTATTTACATATACTTACAATAAAGATTCACTTAATATTGTTTAAGTTTTAAGCATTAACTAAAACTAAATATTGCCGAGAGCCACAATTTCCTGGAATAAAATAATAAGTTGTAGAGGTAAAAATGTTGGAGTCAAATATGTACTTACAAGATAAAGCAAACCAAATTATAGGCACTTCTTTTATTTTTTTCTCCCACAGAAAATAAAAAGCGCTAAAGGTGGGTTGACGCGCTCATGCAATTTGCACAAATCGGCTTGCGCAAACCAGTTTGCATAAGTAAATCGTTACCTTTGAACGAAAGGATGAAGATTGCGCAAGCAAAAAAATTTGGCTTGAGGTTGGTGTATTGGCGTAAGCGTTAAAACGATACTCAGGCCTAGCTCCAACCTTTGGCATGTGCATCGGTGACGTTCGATCACATATTTCATGTTGCTCCGACCTTATCACTTATCAGTTGATACACTTTCATATTTTTTTACATTTTTTTAAATTCCAATATCTGACATAGTTGTTGCAGATTCAACCGTAACCGCTAGATTATTTTCCTTCATATGACCTACATAACTCATTCGATGTAACCGTTCGGGCACTTGCTCTGCACGGGGATGAGCGGCAATCACCACCACCCCATATATCGCCACGCACACCAATCCGCTAGTAATTGTCTAATAACAAAGCTTATGCATAAAAAAAATATAATTTGTCGCAAGCACAACAACAATCACTGCACAAATGTTCAAGCCAAACTGAACGTGTCAACGGTTTCATTTCACTCAGTTCATTTGCAAAACTGGCTTGTGCAAACCAGCTTGCATAAATGGCTTGAGCGTCTAAGTCTATGGTTTTACCGACATTGATACATTAGACGTTTTTGTGCAAATTTCCGAGAGCTTTCACAATTCGGGTTTACTATTTGTTTATTGGTACTAAGAAGTTATTCTGAAGAACCAAATGGCGCATACGAGTATTAAGGTCAGATTTTGTAAGTCTACTAGGTGGGGTGAAAAGTAACCTCCTTGACCGCCAGAATGCGCTGCTACTACAAAATAGGTTATGGTGCCTTGAAGTCCGTTCATATTTAGGCAGTCATGTCAAATTTCAGTGCGAGACTGTCTTTCGTTTTGTTTTGACAGCTGATTGTTGTTGACGTGTTTGGCATCATGTTGAGTATGGGCAAAAACGATTTTCGTTCTCTCATAAAACATTATGCTGACCGGAAAGTGAAGGTGCGCGAGCTAGCAGATACCACAAAGATTAGTACTGAGCGCACACGCCATATTTTTGGCAATATTCTGCATATGAAGAAGTTATCCTGCCGCTGGGTGCCGCGCATGTTCACTTCTGACCAAAAACACGAACGCGAGAGCACTTCGAAAGAGTGTTTGAACTTGCTGATGCGGAATCAGGCGGACTTTTGGCGTCGATTGCTAACTGTTGATGAAACTTGGATCCACTGTTACAAACTAGAGAACAGAATGAGTGCCCGGCAATGGACTGAAGCCGGCACGATTGCTCCGAAGCGGCCGAGGGAGGCTCGATGGGCCGGAAAGGTTATGGCGTCGGTTTTGTGGGATTGTCATGGCATACTCTTCGTGGACTACCTCGAAAAAGGAAAAACCATCAACAGCGAGTATTACTGTGCATTATTGGAGCGATTGAAGGCCGGAATTGCTGCAAAGTGGCCTCGCATGAAGCGAAAAAAAAAATTTGTGTTTGCTAAAATCAATGACTTACGGTTTGGCTCCTTCGGACTACTATCTCTTCCCAAACCTCAGAAGATGGCTCATCAATAAAAAATTCAGCTCACGCGAGGAGATCGTCGACGCCAGGGAGGAGTATTTTGCAGACCTTCCGGAAAATTACTTTTCGGACAGGATCAAGAAGTTGGAAAATCGCTGGAATAAGTGTATCAAGCTAAAAGGGGACTATATTGAATAAAATAAAAAATATTTAAAAAAAAATTTTTTTCATTCCCAAGGAGGTTACTTTTTACCCCACCTAGTAAATCAACAGTTGACTTATAAAATATCCTGGAATTTTTTTGCTAAGACTTGATTGACATATGCAATTAAGATGAGTAGCTGAAAGAAATGGTTGAAGGTTGGAGGTTAAAAAAAAACTGAGTTGGAAGATGAATATATGGTAGAATATATAATATTGTAGATAGTATCAGATGCCACCCTTGAGGCAGAAATTTTACTAGACGTTGCGTAGTAACATTTCTACAGAGCTGTAAAGCTCACACAGAGGTGCAGCGATGATATAATTGAAATCAGATAAAAGCATTCTTTCTAGGTTCTTCATGCAGTAATTGAACCAAGCTGTATTAATGGAATTTGAAGGAGAAGATACAAAATTATGTGGCATTACGATTGGAGCCTAGTCAAAGAAGCGCAAATCAATCATTTTAGATGGCTAGATACTTGGGACGTATGAGCATCAACCACCCAGGCTGACAAATCTTTAAAGCCGTTTCCGGTAATGTAGTAGAAAAAGACCACAACTCAGACGGCTCTCTTAATTGAAATGAGCGATAATAGTCTGCGAAACCGTGGGTAGTTAGATAGATGTTTAATGCTTTGATCCACCCCGGGGTATACTATCAAGTTAATTAAGTGAAGAGGTAGTGGCGTGGCGCAGCTGTTAGTTCGCCCTAGAATAGAGTCTGGGTTCAAAACTCAGGCAACATTAAAAAGCAGAAATAGTAATGTAAAAGTGAAATCTTCTCCCTGTTCGGAGTCGGCAAAAGACTAGGGCTTGGTAAACCTCAGACTGTCGTATCAACAATTTATATATTTTTAATTAGATTTTTCTTGCAATGCCTTAGAGACATAGAAGTTATTGTAAGGCAATTGACCTTATGACCACCTGGAAAAATATTTACACTTAGTTTTTGTTTTGGCTCGAAGTCTATCCTCCTGCAATTAGGAACACAAGAGAAGCCAACGTTATACTCTCCATTTCAATTTAAAACTTATTTATAATTATTCCCATATACAAGGTACATGTATTTAATTTTTTTAAATAATATTTTGTTTTTTCTTTCTGTTTGCAGGTGAGTCTTAAATTCAAATATGAGAACAAAATGAGCAAGTGAATTTAGAGACAATTAGTAACAATTTTTAAAATACTTTGTGTTTTTACTAAGCCAACGTTGCTATATGTATACTCGTGTATATAACGTCCAACTCGGGCTTCCTTCTTTCTTCCTTTATTTAGAGCATTAATTTGGCTGATTCTTTCTGCTTCACAGGAGGTTCTTTTAAGTGGCCTTGCTTTATAGTATTCAGGTGAGCAGAGAACACTAATCTGTTTCTCATCTATTTTCCCCTTTAAAATGAAACAACATTCAATACACTTTTGTTTGAGAATCACAAAGAAGGACATGTTTGGTATTGTATGGATGCAGATTGTTATTTAGGTTTAAAAACTTTTCTGTTTTATTGAATATAACACAAACTCGGATCAATTTGTACAATAGGAAGAAAAGATATTTTGACATTTCAAGTGTCCTTAATATTGTATTGCTTCTAATAGCTCAGATGCATCCCCTTCAGAAGTACTCATATGAACACTCCCACGTCAAGTGTATTCATACAGATTTGTATTTACCTTAATGCATATCTAATGAACATCATCCACACACTATTGTCATTCGATTTCACGATAGATTCTTACAATGAAAATATCATGTTGTTCCCACTGCAGGCCGTCTAGGTAATTGTAAAAATAATCAAACACTTCACGGTTGAACGCGGCCTCTGGATGTTTACTGCAAATGCACGATGCAAACGCAAATATATTTATATCTATCAGATTGTATATCTATCTATCAGTGTACGATGTTCTATATATGTTTATATAAATTTAAATCAAATCAGTTGAGGTTCACGTGCACAGGCGTACACACTGATCAGAGCAACAATAGAAGATACAATGCACCCCAAATCAAAAATATGTACTCGTATCCGTAGCAACCACACACGCTGATCGATAGTAGGTCACTCAACGAACCAAATCATCTGTGAAATACTCTTTGCTCGATCTAAATACTTACTCGTATACTCGACTATACATAGATACAATTACGACTATGATTAGAACTATGACTACGATTGTAGTTGACCGATAGAGCTGCAATGATCAGCAATCAACAATCAACGATCACTGGTAGAGTTCTGCTCTAGAATTCTAATTCTCATCATTGGATGATTGGCATGTTTTATTGAGGCAAATAGTCAGAGGGTCAGTTTTGTGTCCATATGTCTATATCTATTCATAAGCTCAGCTTACTATCGCTATGACTAGCCGTACTATCGTCGGATTTGAATCTAGTCTCTCTCTCTCTCTCTCTTTCTCATCACTCCATCTCTGTGGCGGTTTGCTGTTTATTGGAGCAGACAATTAGTTCCGTCTTTGGGTGAATTTCTTTTAATATTTTTTTTGTTTGAGTTTATTAATATCTTTTTATGGAAAGTTGAAGATATCAATTAAGAGCAATTCATTAGCATTTGTATGAATTATTTTCTTGATTTGGTTTAATTGCACTGACGATCGATGTTCGTGAATGGATCTCATTAGCAAGTTGTGTATACCTGCATACAGATACTGGTATGTATGAGAAATTATCTGTTTGAACTTTAAATCAAGTCGCGACTGGAAGAGATGTTAATCTTACTTAATTTTAGATGTGATCTCTCATCTTTAGTGTGGATTCAGTTAATTTACGAGTTCATGACCTAAATGATAAACAATATAATAGAACAATATCATGTGAACGAGTAACTGCTGATTTTTTAAAACATAACTAACGACATGAACGATTGGCAATGAGATTCAATTGTTTTTCTGTTTCCCTCAAATTACAATACTTGCATAAAATTCCATAAGATGCCTGCATCTTTTAAGGAAACATACGTAACTATTGTAGTTGTGAATACGGTTTGTTGATTTATTCTCAGTTTGTTATTGACGTCACTTCGACAATGATGAGTTACCTTTGTCGAAAAATTGACATAGAAAGAGGAAACCTAGCAATTTTGTACATAAGGTCTTACGAATATTTATGTACTGAAAGATTGCTGGGCTGTATGAGAAATTTAACAGAAGATACAGTCCACACGATTTTCCTATGAAATTTTTTTCATCCTATTTTGAACTCGGACTCGGGTAAGACTCGTGAATTTCGTCTGTGTTCAGAGAAGTTTGTTTAATATCAAAGTCGTTATACAAACTAATTAGAACTTTCGATGACCTTAGAGACAGACGTATGCATTATTCGGCTTCGTCTTGTTCTTCACAATCTAAGTAGTTTACAACCCTAAGGGTAGCAAATATCTCCGCTTGGAAACGGTAATCTAACGAGAAGGGATGTTCAAAGTTGTTGCTATCAGACTCTTCAACTTATCAGTAACTACTCTAATCCTCTTAAAAATTAGTGTGACTATTCTTAGTATAATTTAAAAGTTGCTGCAATTCGGTGTTCTATTGTATTATGGATCTGCATTGCATTTTCCTATTCCCTACCTTCCGTATCGACCTATGTTTGGACGGGGTTTTTAAGACATTCACTTAGAGCTTTCGTAAAGCATTCTCTATTAGTCTTTCTCGGATTGCTACCCTTAGGCAAAGTAGCTTCATATTATACTCGAAATACGACGTGAAAATGAAGATTTTCGATACCACTTTCTTATTTCTTCTCCTTTTAGTTTTGTAACAAGGATTAGCAGGAAGTTAATATTACTAATAATAACATCAGGCGATAGTATAAAATTCAATGAATAGCTATGCGCTTAATTTTGCCCAAAGGCCGTTCCAAAATTTACGTATACCACTCTTCTTCCATATGCTAGCTGATCACTAGCTCCCTATATCACTATAACAACCGTGCCTTGACCACAAAATTGTTCCAACTTAATTGCTAAAGGTAGTTAACTCGAATGACTGTCAGCTGCTAAATGCTCAGTTAGAAAGCCTGCTCCTATAAACTTGAAGCAGTTTGGAAAATATACAATCCATAATTTGGAAGAATTAAATCAGATTTTCCGAGCCTCTCTAAGAATATCGTTTAACAAATTGCCATATAAATGCTTGGCGATGTGTTGAATTTCGTCGACTACCATGCAAGACCATCTGGGTTCAAATCTCGAATAGCACCAAAAAATAAAATATTTTTCTAATGGGCAATGACGAATCTTGAAAACTGGAATGTTCTGCCAATGAAAGGTTTCTCACTCCTCTCTATTTTTAATTTTCCACATCGCCGGAAAAGGTGGTCATCAAGGTTGCACAATGAAACTTGATTTTCGAGAATTTTTTGGCATACATTGTTATTTCCTTTATCCACAGGGAGCCTTTAAAACAGGGAAGACTAAAAAGGAAGTTGTTGTTCCGGCTCGATGGCCATCAAAAGTACTATGAAGTTGCTCTAAAAGTGTATTCTCTACAGACCACCTGAATATAGAATCAGCCACTGATCATGACCGTGAAACTTATCCTGACCAATGATTCGATATTCTAATTGAAACAAAACTACCAGTAACAGACCTCCATAAAATTTCTGGAATTATTTAGGACAATATCTACAGCTAAAAATAAGATCATGGTCAACCTCATTCCGCTGGACTTATAAACATTACACCCGTTGGTTTGGTGGCCAAAGCGATCGTTAGGCTGCAGGGGAGACAGCTATGGTCGGCCGCAACCTACGCCTCTATACTTTCTTCTTGGGATACTGCAGCAAACTTGGCAAAACCTGATCAAGCATTTTAAAAGCGTCCAACAATCTGCTTAATGGGTTATTGAGTGCCAATACAGTGACCCTACGGTTGGAATGGACATCTCGGGAATAAAGAGAGCTGAGAAAGGCGAAAGATGTTGGCGCTGTTTAATTTACAGTCCCTGCTCACCATCAAAGTTATGATAGCTACGGTCAATAGAGATAACGTAGAGATCACACTTTCGTTCCTTGAAGTCTTACAGGGCACTTCACCACCGGCATTCACAATAAATGCCGAGCTTTGCACTATATTGAAGTACTCAGGGTTGTGGAAGAGATTGAGTCTGTACCTCACTTACTATGTGACTGTACTATCGACTCCAAAAGAATAAAAAGAACTCCGGATAGTTACTTACATTAACCTCAACAACCCGCTGACTTGTTGTTTCTGTTTATAAATTTCCAGGAGCAATCCTACCGTGGTCTGTGCACCAAGGACTTTCCTTTAGTCTAAATAAACAGCACCATCTGTCTACCTCTTGTGTACATTTTTTCTAATGGGTTGAAGGAAGAAATACCCATCACCTGCTTTTCGGCGGTGGTATATTCTATGATAGATATCCTCAGCGAATCTCTTCAGCTATTGAAAGTATAAGTTCCTCCATCGCAAACATCGTTCATGAAGGGAATAACTCGGAGATTCTTGTTCCAAGATGTCATGATTTCTTAAATTAGGGACGATACGCCCGGAACAGTTCTTAACAAATATAATTTGTATAGATTACTTGTTGAAACGATCTAAGAATATTAATTCCGTGAAGCAATCATGTGCCTCCGTAGAGTTGATTTGTTTCGCTCTTTACCATCGGATCAGATCATCGGACGGCAGCGCGATTAGAAGGCTGAAGAACAACGAACGAAAAATAATCTTATGACAAACCACTATCATTAGATTTGAAAAACCAAGACAGCAATCTGTTCGTTGTTCTTCAGCTTTTTAATTGTCTTGCCCCTCAGCTATAGACTTTATGAAACCTGCTGCAAATACGTACTACTACTGCCTTCTACGATTTCTTGTGGAGTAGTGACAGTCATAATATACCTTAAATAGGCTTCACTGGTTTGTGTCTATACATTTGTCTTTGATGTCGTGGTAAAGTACCTGATCTGTGGGTACAATTTAATAGCATAACATATTTTGGTGGGTGGGACGACTTTATCTACAGCGTTTATGTAGTAACATCAGCCTTATTCTACGTTTCTTGTTTGTTGGACTATAAGTCAAGTGTACCACCGTACAGATATCTTTTTCTGACTGTTCACGAGTTTGCAAAAAGACATGCCAAAAAGGTTTAGTCTCATATAGTTCCCACTACATACGACAATAACATATGTATATTGAAATAGCAATAGCTCTTGGTTCTCTGAAGCCCTGCTGTCGTTGCAGTAAAAATACTCGTATGTCTATGAGATAGGAGTCATAGGATAATAGGTGGTCTCATAGTGGTAGTGATCTCGAACTAACATATAAAAAAAATTTTATTTTTTTTTTGCAAAATTCAACATTATTCATCAAAATTGTCTCTTTTTGGAGTAATACCATCATTCCAGCGCCACTCTAACATTTCTATTCTTTTTTTTTCAGAACGATTTGTCCAACCCTTCAAAAGACGCCTCAGTTTCGGTTATCACCTATTCATTGTAGCTGTATCTGTTTCTGGCGAGCATTTTTTTGAGGTTAGCGAACAGCTAATATGCACAATACAGCTCCAAACAGCGCTCTTAACCACCAACACGATGTGTTGGTCCAAAATTGATATCTTTACGATGTCAGCTATCTTAAGCACTTTCACTTTACATTTGTTCGAAACGATTTTGTGGATTGTTTTGCATGTTTTGCGGTGTAAAAGCCTCATTTTAAGCGCCCAGAGCGTTCAGCATCATTTGTGTCTGCGGGGCTAACTAAAAGTCGTATGGATATGTTATTAGAGTCGCCATCCACAAATGTTAGGTGCCAGGCTCTGGGCTTTTCGAGCCACCCGCTCTAGCTATGACACAGCAAGCTTTGTTGGAGTAGCATTGTGTACCCGGACTAGAATCTTCGCTGCATGGATATTAACTCTGATACACTTCACTTCAGCCTAATCAGGTGATACTTTAAACAATTGTTCATCACAGTTTTGTAGATTATATCCTGTGAGCGGAATTTAATATTCTCTGTAACTTGGTAAAATCATTTGCCAACTTTAAATTGATTCTAACGATGTCTCATTGTTGATTTTATTATATAATAGCTCTTTGTCAATAGATGGATCCGTAATACTATCTATGCAAGTGCTGCTTCGGATCACTCTTCCCAACTATTTTCGTAGTGCTCCAATGCCAATTAGAGAATCTGCATGTCCATACTTGCCAAAAGTCATTTCAAATTCTTGTTTTAACACATTTCATAAATTGACTTGTCAAAACAATTACCGTCATCGCGCCAAAACGAAAATAGTAGTGACTGCTTGAGCAAATTTGCAATAACAATCAAACAATGCACTTACTCGTAGAATAAAAAGACCAAGGTTAACAGCACAAAAGGCCATCGAATTAAGTCAAATGTATCCGAATTAAATCTCAGGTAGCTCGTCTGCTTAGCCAAAACAATAATTGTATTCGAATTTCTGTCCCAGATTGGTCTGCGTTTTTATTTAATACAGAAAAAAAAACCAAGAAACTCATACAGTTGCAATTACGCTCCTCAGTTGGTATGAGAACGTATTTGACAGTGATTGTCGATGGTCGGAATGAATTATTAGGCTTTAGCTGTAGTTGTAGCTCGTAACTTGTTTTATTTTTATTTTTTTATTTTTTTGTATAACGTATCGCGTGGTCTTAATGAGCTGGCAAATCGCGAACAGAGTGTAAAAAAGACAAAGCGGTCGTAATATTTTGGCTCCGATTCAATTGCACAGATGTTGGGTTATTAGTTTGAAGTTTTTATTTTTATTTTTAGATATTACACCAGATACTTAATTTTTAAACTTAATTTTTAAACAAAGTAAGTATCTGGTGGTCGCGAAACTAATTGATCTCAATTTTTGAAATATTTAAATTGCAATAAATGAACGAGGGAATATTAAATTCGATTTGTGAAAGTAGATATCTCAGGGATGATTTAGGTTCATCATGAGCCCTTTGGAAAGTACATTACTTGTGACAAATTTGTCAGAATTTGCTCAAAAGGTGCAGAAGAAAGTACCAATTCCGGCAGTAAGAAGTCGTTTATCATGGCCCTGTAGCGTTCGCCAGTAACTGTGACCGTATTGCCTATCGCGTCCTCAAAAAAATACGGCCCAATCACTCGTCCCGCGTGAACGCTACACCACACAGTAGCTTTGAGTGGATGTAATGGCTCTCGTGCATCACACGCTGATTTTCAGTGCCCCAGAAACAAAGATTTAGCTTATTGACGTAACGGCTTAAGGGGAAATACCTCGCCGCATCTTGAGATTGATTCGCTGTTGAGATTGAGAATGGCTTTACAGTAATTCACACGCGACTGATGGTCAGGAGTCATTTACTGGTGCACTGTTTGCACTTTGTACAGGAACATGTGTAAGTCTTTCACTAAAATTGCTGGGTCCGTCTGGTGGTCCCCAATTGCGTGGCCCGTCGTCTGGTTGATGTTTCTTCGTTTTGAGCGACATCGGCAGACACAGCCGCGATATTCTCGGCCGAACGACCAGTTCGGTGGCAGATACGCCCTGCATGATCTCCTGTGGTTCCACACTGTTCAAGTCGAGTAGCCAAACGCTGCGCTAACACCACCGATCGATTATTGGTCGAAGATATCGACACAATTATTCCACGCTCTTGCGGAGTATAGCGCTCCATTGCTTGTCTGTTTGTATACTGCAGCTGTCTAGTTCACCAATGTCAAATATGATTGACGTACGAAGCCATTTGCAAAAATTATACCATCTTCCGATAGGGTGATTAATTTTGCGCCAACTTGTATGTATGCAAATACATAATTGGATTGTGCTTTAAAGTGTTTCACGATATTGTTAAATGTTTGTGCCTGTTAAAAAGATTAGACTTATTTCTTTTAACACAATCGCTTTATTCAAAATCACAATACAACAACAATTTATAATTCATCAAACCAATTTAAATCACCTATTCCTCACTTTTGTCAACCAATTTCCTTTACTTTATGTTTTATTTAAACCACTTTATCATTACTCTTAATTAACTTTTCAAATTAAATTTTATAACTGAGTTGCCTGCCATCTTTGGAGAACTTTCTGCACTAGTCAGCTATCCATACTTCTTTTCCTATCTCCGGAACTTTTGATATTAGTTGTCAAAGTGCTTCAACTAATCTCCCATTGGATAGACTTCTGTTCTTCGTTGACAGATGGCCCTGCTCACAATAAGAGGTTTAAGCAATATTAATAAGAGAGAACCCCTTGATGACCTCTTGTAATCAATACAAGAGTGTTAAGTGGTAGGATCTTGTAATCCAATCTGCAAATCGATAGATAAGAGATTCTTTTCCGTTGCTGACCTGCAACTACGACGGAATGTGCTATATTGGATACCTGGCCTATTGGCTAATGACCCATAGGTTACAATTTCAGTGATGTGTAGTCCGGATTAGCTCAGAAACTCTGTTGTTTGTATTTGTTGTAACTAGGCTACATCTTTCTAATTGAAGTTTTGGTGTATTTTGCTCTGAACTACTCTTAGTGGAATATTCACAACTTCTTCCAAACTAAAGAGCCATTAAGAACCTAGTCCCCTCGTTGGCTTCTTGGTACCACTCAAAATTATTGTACCAAGATGATGGTCACTTTTGATTGGAAGCAGAGAAATATAAAGTTTCGTCTGAGAGGCACTGAAGTAGTCCGGTAAAGGGAGAGACCTTGATAGCAATTAATTCATCTGTATTGTCGTCTCACAATTTTTCCATTTTCAGTTCATTTCAGGGAAACTAAAATTTTAAACTGAAGGTAGGATAATTAGGCGGAGCCATAGATCAAATGATTGTTATCGACTCTAGAACGCTACTTTCTCCGTATCGCTTATGAGCCCAGCATACTATATCTCTGAGCCGGACTGCTTCCGCTGAACAAAGTCTTAATGCGTGAGGTAGAACTTATATTTATAATTTAGAGCGAACCACCAAATAATAATAGTCAGGGTTCATTGTCAACTCAATGCTTAGGGAATGCACGTTATTTTTCCTAAGTCTGTTCGTATCCGTAATTAGCTGTTAATAACTTGTTGTCAGTTCTTTAATGATTTTGTATATGACATCTTCGGCAACATGTTTTTGTTTTCTTCTGCTTCTGCGTCGAGTGAGTTCATGAGATAGCTTATCGTCGAACATTTTCCAGCATTTCTTTTACTTTTAAGTATACACAGCGTATTTCGCTTATCGAATATTCTTCAGAGAGCAACTAAATCTGTTTTTCTTGCTCCATATGTAGAAAATATTTTTCAAATTATTCTGATGATCTTTAATGATGTAGTGTCTTCTGACTCTTTCCAAAGACGTTCCTTTAACGATTAGTGTATTCAGAGGTGCTTTGATGACCGGTCGACTGTTTACCTGAATATCCTTATGTTGTTGCAGATTCTGTGAATAGATAATGTCATATGATAGTAGTTACCATAATATGCCATCCCTACAATTCCTATCTATTTTAGAAGTCCACCATCAGCCTGTCTGGCACAACCCACAGAACACTGCCGCAAGTGTTTTTCCAGAAAAAATCATGCATCTGGAATTCACAGGAGTCTCCCACTACTCTTAAGTTGGCTCTCCATCGTTTGATCAACTTATCAGACGGATCTAAGAATGATTTCGGAGTTAACTATCTCATCCTTTGTCTGTTCCAGTGGCATTTTGAAAGTCATGCATACATATGTATCTTAGGTATGTGTAACCATCACACAATCGAAGTAAAGGAGTCTTTCTTTGAAGAAGATGCTGCTTTGTACTGAGTTACTAGCAAATTTTAGGTTGCTTCAGTGATTTATTTCAGTAAAACGATTTATGCTCGATTTTCTTACTCCATAAGAAGATACTTTCAGAAAAGATATGCCTTCGTAGTTAGAGCAATCGATTGCCAATATTCAAAAATATGGCCAATCATCTGAGCCTGTTAGTTGATAAGTACTCCAATGCCTTGACTGGCGACTTTTATGATGCAAAAAAGCAATTTCAATAATCATTGACTTACTTAAAGCCACTTGATTGCCATATTTAGTACCGTATGCAGGATTGAGAAACTCATCTTCTAAATCATGTATTCGTATCACCTATCAATGCAACTTTTTTAATTTTTTACCTGAAAACAATATGAATCTGGAACTGGAACTATCAGATTAAATTATTCTAAACATTATTTTCAAAATTTAACAAATAGCTAAATTTAGGTTTAGCATGCAAAAGATTACCTCTTTCCGCTAACAGATAGGCAGCCGTATCTACGTACTCACATCCAATTTGTTTACGCGTCAAAACTTCTCACATTCTTCTCATATACATGTATGTTCAAAAGGCAAAATGGAAAGAATAAAATAAAACAAAAAAGGCCTCATCCCAGAGTAATCATCTTTGTCGGTATCGAAGCAGAAAATCACATGAAAACATGAACTTTTCCCCATTTACGATTATCTACCTCTTCAATCTTCGAAGAAGCATAAATAAATAAACAACCTAAACAAGCAGAAAACTAAGAAAAAGAAAATAAACGCCAACTTTAAAGTGCATCACTGAAAATGCCACTGAACTATATATCGTAGTTTGTTTTGTTTTTCCATCGTCAACAAAAGACAGCACACACACCGAAGACAAAATCCAACTAAAACTTTTACTCGTACAATCTTCCTCTGGAGTTTCGCAACCAACAAACGAGCTAAAGATCATGAAATATCCATAAGATACTTTAGTTCTATCTTAAATAGAATCTCGTCGAAATAATGGCACAACAGAAGCACGCTGCGATAGAAAGAAAATTTACGCAAATCAGGTTGCTGTAACGAGATAGTCACAAACTATTCGTTAATGTTAACAGTACTGGGGTAAAAATGGTACCCTAAAGTACCTTTGAAAATGGGGGAAAAAAAATTAAATTGAAAAAGAGAAAAGAAAACAGAAACACATTTCATGTGGTCATTGTTGTGGGACATGACTTTCCTTGTTTATGCACTGTATCTTGAGAAAACGTGTCCCACATATCGTAAGGGTCAATCGGAGAAGCTTTAACTAGAAGACAGAAACCAAGACCAAGTCTAACACTAGAAGACCAAGGAATAAAGAAAGACATCGACTTTGCAATTTTATGCTCACCTCACCGTTAGCTAAATTGGATTTGTCAGTTTGAATTTGATATTGAGTTGGACTTCTTCGTTTTCGTTTTCTTAGCCTTCCTGTCGGTTTTCTTTTGTGTGTGTCGCTGTGTGTGTACTATTTTAACGTTGCGGTAATTTGTTTGTAATTTACTTTGTTTCGAATAGTAAATTAGAATCAATCGAATGAATAGGCGTTGTAATCCTCCTCTGGCAAAGACAGGGGACACGTCTTTCGCCAGAGTTATCGTGCTCTCGCTCATATTCGTACATAGACAGTGGGCGAATCGAAATATCGCGTGATGGGATAAAAGTGATTTGGATAAAAGTTCATGCATTATTAAGATGTAATAAGGTTATTGCCAATATAACATAGTGCCGCGTTGCAGGTACATTGCCTATAATTTATTTACGAGTGATAAAAATGAAAAAAAAACTTGCAGCACGTCTATGGAGTATCTAAAGCTTTTTAGGTTCGATGGTTGTGGTGGATATGGGTACAGACGCATTAAATAGCAGTCTACGGACTTTTCGGCTGAGGCTATTCGCATTTGGCTGAAGTTATGTTCTTTTTTGTTTGTCTGTTGGAAAATTTTGCGTGACAAGAATGATATTCAGAAATAAGTTGGTAATTATGTAGCTAAGTCTCTGAGTTTCTTCCAGTTCATATAATAATTAGGGTAACGTAGAAAGAGTGGTGTTTTTTTTCTGAGCCAAATAATTCGGACACGTGTTGGCTTTGCTGGTTGATTGGTTTTTTTTTTAATTTATGCAAATGATTTTTTATTGATTTTCTCATTAGCTGATGACAACAGTTTGAAAATGTTTATTAATTTTTCACTGTTATTTAGCAAATTTGTGTTACCAGTCTGAGAGGAGAAGAAGCTTGAACAATTCATGCTTGAATGGGCTGTTGAGGAGGCTCATTTACATATTTAAAGTGATTCACTTCTCAGAGATTCAGCGTTTTAAAGAATGCATAGAGGAAACAGAGGCTTATCTTTGCACGTGTCAATGGCCCTTTATATCCAGAAATTAAAGAGAATGAAAGGGATATATTACACTTACTTTAAGATAATGCGGTTTTTATTTCGTTCGTATTCCTCTAAAAAAATCAAAGACAGCCTTAGAGTACTTGGTGATCCTTACTTTATGCTATAGTCCCGGGTGGACTGGACCTCAACTAACTGCTGATTCCATTAAGCATGACCTTATGCTAATCACCTTCAGTTGAACACACCAAGTTGGCTGAGTTCACTTTCCACTTGATCCCCCCATCTAAGCGAGGTTTTCCCTTACTAGGTTGTCCCTCCGCAGTGGGCTCAAATATATTCAGGGCTACGGCCCGGTGGTGGTCACTGATTCAAGATGTCCATTGGAATATATCAACCTGGTCAATGTTCATAGTTTTGCCTCCCGGGATATTTGCATTCGTGTCTTGGCTACAACACGGTAGCGGTCTGAATCGATGTTGACTTCTAAAAAGATCCCAACATCCAGAATATTGACCAATCTGTTTGGCGGTTTTTTTGATCAAGTGACTGCCAGGTACCTTTGTGGATTTTAAAGTTTGTAAAATGTGCTAGCTATGATATCATTTCGCCCACCCAATAAATTGGGCCAGAGCTGGTGTCATGTAAGCTATGCTCTACAATTGTGTCCAAATCACCAAACGCAACCTTAGTGCCAATAGAATAGTGCTCATACGTCTGGTCGAGCAGCTCGTAGAAGCAATCCATGGCAAAGTCGTCCTTTTAATCTGTGAGGTTATGAGGGTATACCAGGTTTCTGTTGGCGAAGTCTTGACTACTGGAACTTGAAACAGAAATAATGTTCATCTATCGTTTAAAGTTACGCAACATTGTCATGTTTCAAAAAATATTTCAACAGAGAAATGGGACAAAGGAGTCCTTAGAACAGGTGTGGAGATTGTTCTGAGCGTCCTTAGCTAATTTAAAGAATTGGTTCCAATAGACGTGGAATAGGAATATGTTTTTCCAATTCAGTGTACAGTGGATTATGAAGCTTGCTGCCAATTCGATTAATATACTGGCTGATGTCTAGTTCTTTACTATAGCTTTTCGGTCCATGTAAAACTTTAAACAATGGCACGTTCTATATCTTGGCCATTGTCTTTATTTAATGTCAAAAAGACTTACTAATTAGTCCCAAACATTTCGGCTCCCCTGAATCGGATTGCAGCGTAAGTTTTGAGACAAATGTTCCGGTTGAAGTTCTTACATGCTCTTACACGTTCTCATACATCTTGGCAGATTAAATTCGTTCCAATACCCATTTTGTAAGGGGGAGGTTAGGTTCTTTTATGACCACCAGGTGTTAGCACGCTGCCATTTCGAGCGCTCCTGTAGCCTTGTGTGGTACTCTGTGTGCCATCGTTTCCAGAATCCTTGAGTCATGCTTTGAATGTGATTCCAATGCAATCGACGATCCAATCCAAATAGTTGGCAGCACGAACTGTCGTCAATGGTTCACCTATAAAAAAATGTGCTGGAGTTAGAGCGTTTAAATCATAACCGGACACAGAACAAAGAGGACGAGAATTTAAAATTGCTTCTATTTGACTTAGGACAGTGTACAATTCTTCAAATCATAGTACTCGTATTGCGCTCCCGATAACGCGACGCAAGTGTAGTTTCACTGACTTGACACCAGCCTTCCATAATCCAACAAAGTGTGGAGCCCAAGGAGGAATAAAATTCCACTAAATGGAATCCTTGGCAAGATCGTCAGCGATGGTGTCATTATGAGTTTGTTCCATCACTAGTTTGTGCATGTCAGTGAAGCACGGACGAGCTGCTAGTAAATTCGTCCCGTTGTTGCTGTGGATGTTGGTGTACTTGCCGCGGCGAGAAAAAAATCTACGCCTTTATATGTATAGCTTTTATGCACATACGAGTATATATGAATAATTCTATGTAGGCCTTGGACATATTTGATTTGCAACCCCGGGAGAATTTGATAGACAGTGGAAAGTGGCCGACTTTTTTGAATGCGATAACACAGAAGATGCGTGTTTTATGCGACCCGAAGTAATCCCTCGTTGTCCAAAAATGATGAATACTTTAAGAGCTCCCATTTCACAGAAAATTAGTTTTCGGTACGCAGATGTAGGATATCATCTTTGAAAGCATTGATTTGAATAAATTTCAAAATGGTAATCCTTGCCACTCGGATTTCTGCGAAAGTTTATCGATTCGACAATTAGAGATAAACCGGAAACAGTATGCGAGCGATGAAATTTTCTCCATTAAGTTTCGAAAAACATGTCCATTAAGCGACGTGACGAGTGCATGTCCTGAACTTGATTATTCCTCGATGGCTAGAGACTGACAGTCTGTTATGGTTAGTGAAAAGTTCAATGAAGGCCAATGGCAGCAAATACTAGGAAGGTCCAGTGCACCATATATTGTATTATGATTAAAAAGATCGGAGGAAGGAACATCACGAGTATCTAGGTACCGCTTCTACAATAGGATGGCAGCAGTGCGATTGGCACTTGTTGACATTGAGCTCTAGGAAAATCTATCCAGATCATCCTGCAGTGGAAAACAATCAGCGAGTAAAGGCATATGTATGTCGAAAGATTTTCATATCATCAACGTAGATGAGTATATGTATATGAACTTTTGATAATAAAGTCGACATTATTAATTAGAATGAAAAATAATGATCCAAGATAACATAGCTACCTTGAGGTACTCCAGGAGAGGATTTAATGAATTTGGAAACTTAATTGAAAGCCTTCTGTTTAAACAGAACGATTTTATGGGAGATTTTATCAATGGGTGTACTGAGGTCGGTATCGATCACATCAACTTCTACCCGCGTTCAATTGGGCATAGAGCATTTGAGATGAATTCGGTAAGATTGTCAACCTTTTAGAAATCCATGTTGATTTTAGGACAAAATGGGCTTGCAATGAAAAACCATTGAGTTATAAATGTTGCTCTCAAACAGCTTAGGGATGCTAAGGAGAGCTAAGCGATTGATCGATAGTTAGCGATTTCGTCTTTTTTGTAAGAATTCTTCGAAATCATGGGAAAGAAATGAAAAGCTGAAATAGAGTTGTAAGGGGTTGAGTTAAATAATTTTCACATTTTTTGCACATTTTTTGCACATAGTTTTGCAGGCACTAATGACTTGTTCTAACGTTATATTAATTATATAATTGTTTCCGGTTATTCAAGTACGAAAAGTAAAGACGGTTAGGTTTTTTGTTTTAGAGGTACACAAACTCAATATGAAGTAAAACACTTAAAGCTAATGTTACTGACTATGATATGTTGACTTCCAAATCGTGACTTCACATATCCACAAAGAAAGTAATCTAAAAGTGTGAGATCACAGGAACGTGGAGGCTAGTTCATAAGTCCATTACGCGAAATTATGCGCTCAACAAATGTTTCTCGCAGTAAATTATTGGTGTTGCGCGCCGTGTGGTATGTTGTGCCATCTTGTTGAAACCAAGCTCTGTCACGTCAATGCCATTCAACTGAGGAACGAAGAAGTCAGAAATCATGTTTCTATAGCGCTCTCCATTGACGGTTGAAAATGAGAACAAAATTTTGCCTTGAAAATGAGGATCAAGCTGAATCATATTTTCGGCCCATTCACCGAACCTATGACTCGTATAATGGTCACGCGATTTCAACTCTTGCACAAGCTGGATCTTATAAGCTTTTAAGCCAAGATCTTTCCGTAAAATCTTCCACAAAGTGGATGGGCATAGCTCCAATTGCTGTGCAACATGGCGAATCGACTCATTCGGATTTTGCTCACCACTGCGCTCCACAACGGCAATAACTTCTTCTGCTCGCACAGTTTGCCGTCTTTGGGACGCGTATTATCCACTAGAATGTACGTGGTGCGAAAACAACGATTCATCGTGTTCTAAATAACTTGCTCAGATGGACGATGTCGACCGTAAAATGGACGTAGCGCACGATAAGTTTGCCGAACCGAACCATGGTTTTCAAAGTAAGTTTGCACACTTCTGGCGTTAATTTATTCATCTTAAAATGGCAAAACGTACTAACCGCAAATCAACTTTCAACTGTCAAATTGACAATCAGTAAAAACAGTGTTACCAGTTTAAAAACCACACTTTACGAGTACTTATCGAACGGCTGGCGGAAGAAGTCAGCAAAAAAAATTGGAATTACTTGGGAATCGACAGAGGTTGTGTCAGAGAGGTCGGTAGTTATCGGACTTTCTTTTGATGTTGATATGTTGGAAGAAATGTTTGGAATCGGTGATGAAGGTGTGGCGCATTCGGTTCAAATAACTATGGTAGGGAAATTTACAAAATTCAGAGAATTCGATATAGGCTAAGTGGTAGCAAAGAAAATCAGCATTGGAGTGTGATCTAAGATTAGTGTACCATAGCTTATTTCTTTTATTGCGAAGTGAGCGTAATTTTTTGTTGTACCAAGGTGGTGAATGTGAGAAGAATTGTACAGATTGAGGTAGGCAGTTAGAAATCTATATGCAAAAGAATGCAAGAAATCTGTTAATCGTAAGGTAAGGGTTATCAAAGAGAAAGCTAATATTCTCATTACGCTTCATTGAAGCTTTGTAAGAAAAAACTCGCTCAAAAATGTAGATCAAAGTCTTCAGTAAATAATTCGCTCTTATGAATGTTAGGAAATAGATCGATCTCAGTAGGGGCAGCACTCATACGTTTTGATAGCAAACGTAGAGGCATTTGGGAAGAGACCCATAGAGATTGTAGCTAGCTTGCAAATAATTATTTGGTTGGTTAGGGACAGTAGTAGTCCTTAAAATTACATCTAGGTCTTTGTAGTTGCCAAAAACGCCTGGGAATGACATAGGACGCGAATGAGGCGCGATCGTTTGCGAAGTCAAGGATGTGATTTCAAAGTTTGAAAGCGGATGATCATTTTTTCAGGGAAGACCCTCCCGTTAAATGGAAAATATTATATTAGTTTACAGCACTGCTGCATCACATGTTCTCCGATGTGACTGAGGTCGCTGATACTCATCATTTTCATTTTAGACCCGCGATTTTAACGCGTGTTATGTTTTTCGTTTCGAACAAGTGCTGTTTTTATTTCCTGTCGCATTATCGATGATTTATGGCGACCTCCATTGACTGAGCGTCCGGTTATATTTTGTGAACTTACTGAATCTGTATGACGGATAGTTATGGTCGGGTCAAAATTGCTTATCAAAAAAAAAAAGAAAAAATTAACAATTTTACTCGTTACTCTCCTAGGGGCAGATAGTTGATTTGGTGGTTTCACTATGCTGTTGGGCAGCTTTGGTTGGTACAATACTTTTGTTTATTACGGTTATATTACAATAACAGCAGTTTCTGGTAAGAACCTCCGACTTCCAAGAGGTCTGAGTCCTTCTTTCGGTCTTTTATTTATTGCCGGTTATTTGGATTATTGCACATTAAATTTAGAAGCTCTATGATGTCTCCGGACTGGACTTTGGCCTTGATATTTATACTCTATATAAACAAATTTAACACTGTACATCGTGTGCAAGATTTTACTGTTACTGTACAAGCGTTTCCGAACAGCTGTGTCGAGGTTTTGAACGACAAAGTGTTCATAAGTGGATCTTTTTTCCTTTCAGTCTATAATAACCCACAAGTTTATTTAGATTTGTAATTCCCTATTGAACAGCATGAGCTGCCTTCAATAATTCTCAATCTAAGTATCATAGTGTTCATATTGAGATGCTCTCATGCATACCAACTTCGTCGATATGGGTTAGAAGACCTACTATTAAGTTGTTGGCTGATCTAACCGTCTATAAAAGAGCAAACTATTTGCTATTGCTGTGCAATAACCCATGACTTCTTCATGATCGTCATTTTGTCCGTCCCCTCTTGTCATTAAATTATCACTTTTTCAGTTTCGATTAAGAAAGCATAATTGAAAATGTAACCTTAATTTGTTGCAGCAATCAAATAGCAATCAATTTTGATGAGGTCCTCCTTAAAATTGCAATCCTCATGCAATCTACAGTCAAAGCATGTTATTACTTCAACCTCTCGTACTTGTACTACATGTGGCGTTCAATTTTTCTCGTTTCACTTGAGCATGGCAGACTTTCACCCGTGAGATGGAGCGAAGCTTTAGTTTGGACAGCTTGCAATTGATTCCATGACCCATCATGGATCCGCTCGACCGACACTCAATTCATTGTACCTGGTGGTGTATCTATTTGTATGTGTCTATATCTCTACCACTGAACTGTTTCGCTTTCCAACTAGGAGTGCTTAATTTGTTAAATTGAATTTACAATTGGAGCGCGGCTGCTAGTGCATTGTACAGATTCATATCTAATGTCTATCAATCTGGTGTTTGTTTTTTTTAACCTCTTGCATATAAATTTTATTTATTTATTTTTTTTTTTTTGTAGATTATTCCCCCATTCGCAGCAAATAGAAAAATAAAAATAAGCAAACAAATGAACAATACTTCCCCATGGTGTGTAGTCATCGTCACGCGTGCGTAACCTAAATATTCGTTAGTTTATGCACAGACGTGACGGTGAATATTAAAATCCGCACCCACTATCCCGGATTAAAGAATCCACAAAGAACCGAATTGAATGACTCCATTAGCATGTGGATGGAACTCTAAACTTCCCAGAAGATAGACATTATTCACCGACAGCCTTACGTACAAAGGGGATGCGAGTAGGAAACGTTTTCTATTTGTTTTTTTTTTTTTAAATTGCTGGAGTTGTAGAAAATTTCGAAAATTGTTATGGAAATTCGTTTTAAGTGTTCATGGAAGTCGCGCTGAAAATTATGTTTATGACGGCAACCAAATAGAGATTTGATTTAAGGCCATCAACTTTCACTCCTTTAAACTTGTCATGAATCAGAGAACCCATCGTCGATGTGAACCGCTTATTTCCGTACTCAAAGTTTGGTAAAGGAAATTAAATTAACATAAATTGAGTGTAAGGTTTTCTTTTAGGTGTTGGGGTACCCTTTAAGATTGATCAATATTATTTACGATTACCAATGATTACCTGCAACACAGAGGTCTACCTCCAACAATGTGGGTTTACATTCATATGGAATTAAACTACAGTAGACAGAACTTTTACTGACTTTAGACAACGTTAAACTGTAATAAATTACTCACTCTACTTAAGCTACTACTTAAGTAGTACTTGATGATGCGTCAAATGGCAGATTGCAGAGAGCAGGCGCATTTTGTGGTACCACAGGATCTTGATGTCTTCACACCTAAAAATTAGAAACCGTAGGGTAACAAGAATCTTTCTGCAAAATCAAGAAATTTTCTAACCGTCATTTCGGACAAATTTTCTAGTTCTTTGTGTTGGAGAAAGCTGGGCACATGAACAGCAGATTGAAGTTAATTTCCTTCTTCTATTTGTCGGTTCAAAGGGTGGGAAAGTCTATTAGCATGTCTGTCAATTAAGCTGAGGTGATAACAAGCTCTTTGTATGCCTCCAGATCCAGCTTAGGCTAAATATGTCTGGTTGGATTGCAGATTATGCCTTTGGGCGACTTGTAATTGACCTCATCTATATCATCCTCTGAGAATGAGTGGAGTAATGTGACTTTTGACAATTATGAACTCTTTGGAAATAAGTCGAGAGATATGTGACAATTTTTAACTATCATATAATGCCTCTGCCGTTATCATAACGAGCTGAGCGATTGAATAGCTGCTTTGCTATCAGTGCCAATACAGATATTCCTACTAAATATCATATTCCAATTCAGCCAAAACACTTTGATTCTGCAATTGCCAACAATTTCTCCCTGAAATACACTGCTGTAATTTGGAAGCTTAAAAGAGATACTCGGTACGAATTGCTCGGAGAATACACCTCCTCCCACTCCTGAATTCGTTGCTGAGCCATCAGATATGAATAGAAAATGTCGTCAAAAAATTACCCGTCCAACCTTCCTTGCTTGGAATTTTAGCGCTAAACTCACTTTCAATCATGAGGGAAAATGGTCTTCGATATATTTTACGGATGATAGATAGGGTCTGCTTCCCATAGATATCTAGAGCAGGTTGTGAGAAACTGCAGTGTTGTGTGTAAATCTTAGAACACCATAGAGCACCTTTCCTGGTATTAAACAGTTGGTCTGACAATTCATACATTGGTATAGATATGACGAACAAAGTTTGAGGCATAGTCTTTCTTTATTGCTTTGCTGTTACAAGGTGGATTTGAAAATGCTCTGGACCTATTTTCGCTCAATTTGCCTATAAATTCGAACCCTTGTGTATAGGTTGACGTCGTTAGAGTACACGAGCAGATAAGGGGACGAATGTTTGCTTCTCACAAATCAACTGGCCGTTTGCTCCAGCAGCTATAATGGTATCCTGTCACTTCTCTTTGACCATATAGAAGTTACCGACAGGTAGCCTGCAGAATTCTAATGTTTTTGCTGAGTGATATGTTCACTAGCGGATTAATGTTGTGGCGAGCTAGAGTGTTCTTTTGACAGGTTTTAATGGGACTGGCTGCATTCTTTTAAACCTAGCTACTTGAAATTACTAATGACTTCAAATATACAAGGATTATGTACAGCTTTTTGACAGAGCCAACTCTGCTGAACCAACTGCTACGTTGTCTGGAATGAGTATGTTTCTTAATTTCTTTCAAGTCAGCGTTTTTATGGTTTCGATCTGTATACAAAGAGCAATTTCTATACTATTCTATTCTATAAAATCCTTTCTGAGCCAGGAAAGATAACGTCAATAACAATAAGAAGTGAAATCATAGAAAGGCTCTAACTTTGCGCACATGTTGTGAGCATGCCGAAACTCTGCATTAAACTGAACTGATGGTTTTTACCATTAAGACGAAAGTACCTACTTCGCAACTACCAGAAGCAATGACTGTCACTATCCTCTGTTGCCAGGTACATACTTTAGCATCATTCTTAACAGAAAACTAAAAGACAGGGTCATAATTTGTTCTAAGTTTTCTAATTAGTTTAAGAATTTCTCTTGATCAACAAAAATACATTTATACATGTACTCGTATAAAGAAATACAAATTCTTCAAACTTTTAGGTCTAACGACTGAAACTTTACAGCAAGATAATTCCCATTTTAACTTCCGCTTCTCTGTGCATTATTCTCCAGTTCATACATTTACTGGCGCATTCTTTAAGCGAATCTTATCTGCGTGAAGCAAATGCATTGCAATAGTTTACAAAACAAAACAAAACAAAACAAAAAGAAAAGTTCCTTTCATCTCAGTTCATAATCGTATCTGCGCAGAGACCACGCATTCTTATCTTGGCAATTGTTTAGATAGAAAAGCTATTGCAAAACAATTCTCAGACAATGTACGACTAGTTTGTAATTGGAACACTTTCAGATGGATCTACTATTGATATACAGATACAGTACTCGTATCTTTCTTCTACAGATGATACCGCATTCGCATTCCCGGGTGATGTTTTGTGCCTTCCCAGTTCTATTGTAAGCAAAGAAATTCTCTGTTTGAAAAAAAGAAATTCCTCAACATTGCCTTATTCGCCGAAAGAATTTAGGTTTTTATTTTAAGCCTTTTTTCAGTGATGAAGGGGCCGACCCCCCAATGTAGTGTCGTGTCGGCAATCTTTCTTCTCGAAAGACTTCTTCTCAAACTAATTACAACAAAGGCGCGGTTCTTTGTTGAGTTACTCATTGTCGTCATGTGAGACAAAGTGTAACATTGTTTTTTTTTTTTTTAACAATTTTTTTTCGATCAAAAGATAAACTATCTGATGATTATACTCTCCTGTCACACTTGACCTACATTCCTGTGAATTTGTTTCTTTCTTTGTTAGCTGTCATTGCATATACATTGAATTAACTCGCTTAGTTGTAGTTGTAGATGGTGTGCTGAGGCATGGGGGGTGTATTGTAACGTATGGATACAATACATTGAGGAGGTTTATAACGAATGCAGTCAGAATTGAGTTGTAATTTAAAAGTAATAAAGTGAATCAGTAGTGGAAAAAAATTTCTTTTGAATTGGGCACTTTAAAAAACAATCAGCTGGAATTGGAATCGATAAGTGGCAAGCCTTACATCAGCCGTCGATAACATTGACATATGGATAGAATTTTTAGAAACGGATTCCTTTGTTTTCTCTCAACAAAAGCGCGCCTTGGGTTACTCTCTTTACACTACAACTCGTGCTGAATCAGCGACTAATCGACAAGACTCTGTAGGGAGAAGGATCCATGGCCAAATGTCTTCATTTGCATACAGTGGTATATCCGTAAGCTAACAGTGTTGAGGTTTTCTTTTTCTGTGTAGTGCCTAAAAAATTGAGTCAAATATTTTTCGAATTCGATTTTACAATCATCTACAATCGACTTTTTTTTGTTAGAGCTCATGCTTCTTCATCATACACTGAAAGCGAAATGCTGATCTTTCCAACGCTTTCTTGGCCTTAAACACAGCAAGTGCACTTCTATTTTGCTGCATCGTCGATAGCAGATTCTTAAAATGTGAAATACTTTTCGAATCCTTGAAGTCCATACATTTGATTTCTCCAACATTTTCGTTGTAAAGGATCCGATATGTCTAATGCTTCAGATTGAGAGAATTGTACAATTTAAAGTAGCTATGGGGTCTTTACGATCCTTGCGATCTTAAATCAAGAGCTAGGTGTTCATACCGCTGTGCACTGGTAGAAGCGCGTATGAATTGCGTATGTAAATACTTTCATGCCATTTTATTTATAGAGAAGAATACTTTCACATATATACATATGCTCCTGACATAGAAGCTTCTTCTTCTTCTTCTGATTCTCATAGGCAGAAGTTTTTACTTTGATACGTTCGTCATTCCCTGCCGGAAATTTTTCCTTCTGTTTTAAGTTGAATGACCTGAGAAACCTACCCGTTACTATAATAAAATGAGTTTTTTGTCTTATTAAGTGCTAAGCCATACAAGTCGCTTATGGAATGCCCTGCCGAACTCCTTATTTCCCAGTCATTATAACTTGCAAACATTTAAAACCAACGGGCATCGGTATCTCTCTTTTTTCTCTCCCTAACTTTCCTTTGCTCGCACTGTGTGCAAGCATTTTAAGTGTACGCAATCCATTGAGTACGCGCCAATTACAAAAAAAGAAAATTAGAAGCTCTACTTCTCCATCAGTCAGTCATGTTTATTTTCCTTAAGATGCTTAAAATCAGACTGATCTCTGAGTTATATATTAGTTGGGAAAGCAAAACGATAGCCTTTTTCCCTGGTTAAAGCACCATTGACAAGCCATTCACTGAAAGAAGGAAAAAAAGGTTCAATGTACGTTTACCTAAAATTGCCAGTAGCCTTAAATGAAGTGATTGAACTCGATTCAGCATCTATTTTTGTCATCTGATGGGCCACACCAATCATTGAAAATGATGATGACGATTTTGTTTGTTGTACTTGTACTGCATCTGTATAATTTTTTAGATTGAAGGTTATTTTTACTGATTTTTTGTACCTCACGAAGGCTGTTTTCTTAGGTTGGATTTTTTCTCTGTATCTTCGCCAAATAAACTTTACAACACATAGGGTGACTTGTTATACACATTACAAACAAGCAGCCCGGCTAAGGGATGTAAAGAATACTACCGATCTGTTAAACACATCTCAAAGCGCTCGTCTAGTGACTGACTGACTGCATCCGGAAAAGTCATACCCTATAAGCCCTCGCGAAGTACGCTGCTAGTGCCTGCATAGATGAACCCGAATTCATGTAGCTTTAGAAGCAGGAATTTTGAAATTCAGCCAAATGGAATATCTCTGGAAGGTTAATATCAATCGACAGAATATATCATAATTTCGATAAAGTAGCTCCTAAGTACAGTGTATGGAGATGAATTGTGATTCTTCAGGGTTTTTCATGGATCTATCTTACTGCATAAGCCACATTGAGCTTGTTGGTTTACCACCTTTAATTGATTATCTGAGCTCTGTCTATATATAAATCTGTCTGAGCAGAAGTGAATTTTACAAGATTACCCTCTTTTTTCCAAAAATTCTTTTTAAAATTTAAACCAAACTTCAAAAATGTCACTGAGAAATAAACGTACCCAATACGATGAGAACCACGGAGAGAGAATTTTTTCAATTAACTTTAATTTGCGTGATGTAAAATTATTGCGTGTTCTTAAATGTGATGTGTTATTGCAATATTGGAAGTAAAACTGATGGATTATTTATTTGAATCGTTTCTTTTTCCGGATCAGGGACAATTTGGCATTTAAAATACTTAGAGGAGCCAGCACCCCAGCTAATGCTTGATAAGTACAAAAGCAGCCGTGATTGTGGTAATGATGTCAGTTTTAATGGAAAAATCAGTTATCTTGTTCTAAGTTTTCTGTGTATTTCATAGTATCCTCAATTTAACGTTCTGCCCCAGAATGATCCTACAAATGTAGTGCTCATTTCGCAGGTTCTCTACAAACAATGCCCTTTAAAACTGGATCGGAGCCAAACAAGTGAACAAAACTCTGCCACAATTGACATGACATATTACACACAAACCTGAATTCAGCTTAGTCCTGGTTCCGTAAATACACTTACCAGTTTATCATGTCATTTCAAGTTGATTTAGTTACTTACCACCCAAAGTTATTGATCTTTCCTTTAATTACTTGTATCGTATGTACTCGCAGGATACCTAAATCCCTGCCAAACAAATGGCAAAATTCTGTTGTAATTCATTTTATCTACTTCTAAACATAGAATGTTCGACAAAAATACATTTCTTCTTAAATTATTTGAAATCTATGCCAAAGATACACGCGCATCTTGCCTTCAAATCTATTTTTCCACCTCGCAAAATGCTCGTGCCTGCAAACAATAATTTTTACAGCTATCTATTCATAAGCTGCACGATGTATCTGTAAGCTTGCCAAATTGGCAACTGAAGTTGAAAAATAAAATAAAATGTATTTGGCTGACATTAAGCAATAGATCGACTAATAATGTAATGTACTCGAAACTTTTGTAAAATGGCGCGCATTTGCATTCGAATCATGCACTGATTTGTGCACAGTGCTCGCGTACTCGCCCACATGGTTGTCGGGAGAATTGTTCATACAATAAAATATCATGAATAGTTAGAGAAGAAAAAATAAGAAAAATTATTCGGTAGCATAATGATGAGAAGAAGAAAAAAACATTCAGCCATTCCGCAGATCATGTAATCGCCTGAAATGCAATTCTAGTACTTCTCCCATGCGATCATGATGGGGTCGTTTGGTTAGTAGAATTGGAATTGGAATTGCCTGTACCAGCTGTTAAGTCGCCGCTCCCGTTTGTAGGTAGATTATTGGTGGCAACTACTAGTTTTGTTTTGCTATCAAATGCAATTGCACTTGATTTTTAGATTTCTTTACAAGTCTATCACTACAACTGAAATGCGACAGCATATGGATACATGCATGTTGGCAGGTGCATTAGGGAGTGATACATACAAAGCGATTGCGCATTTCTGGTTTTATCATGCAATAAACTTATGTAAATTTGAGCTGAATTGATTAAGAGAACGTTGATTCATAATTATGTCGTTATATCTGGTAAACGTAGGGATCGGTTGTTATTGTGCTGAATTTATGTAAAATTATGATAATGAGGAGAAAATATAAATATCAATTGTCATGATATTGTGGTGTCCCACAAGGTTCCGTTTTATGAGGTGTTGTGGTTTAGCTGTCTTAAAGATCAAAGTAACTTGAGGTAATGTTGGATTAATAGCTTATTTTGAATTTAAATGGAAGCCAGATGTCGACGTAATAATTATAAGTGACGTAATAATTATAAGCACATTACATCTGTGGACTAGAAATTAACTCAGATGTATACAAAACAGCTGTTCTCCGGACATATTTTTCGATTGTACCTACAATAGAGCTTCTTACTATTACGTTGACATTGGTTTTGGTATTGAGGCATGCAAAATGTGGATTGCGTTTAAGAGGTGCAAATGTCGGGTCTGCTGATTTTCTGGTCATCGCCCGAATCAGAGCCCAAGTGTGTGACGAAAAAAATCTGATTAAGGCGCAGCATCATCCGTTGACAACCAAATAATTTTGTTAAAAAAAATAGCGTTCTTCCGGAGGTTGTATGAGAAGGGCAAGCAATTAGTAGCGGACCTTAGGAACAGATGGCAGACTCTTAGCTGTTTTAATAGAAATCTTTTCGTCAATACCTAGGTACACATGGATTTATATAAAAAGCATTTACAGCAGCTCATTAATGTACAGACAGTCCGACGAAGGTTGGGTCTAGCAAACTTAAGTTTTACAAGACGAACTGAAATAATGAGAAATAAGAATTTGATCCTACCAGGACGATAAGTAGAAAGGAAGTAACCCCTCTATATATACTAGGTCTTGTGTAAAATATTTGCGAATAAAAGAATCGTTAAAAGAAGAAGATGCCTTGTTTTAGCATCAAAACAATCGAATGGATGGGCTCAACTTCTCTGAAATAGCCCCTCATTATAGAATCTTTTAAGATGGCCACTGGAAGACTGGTTTGTTGTGTAAAGAAAGTTGAAGGAAACCAGAATTATTCTGAACAGTTCAATTACGAATATGGGGGAAGACTAAACCTTCAAAAAGAAAAGAAAAAATGATATTAGGAGCTGATTTAGATTACCAAAGTCGAAAAGAGCAAACCACCCATTCAGTGGAAGCACTCACAATCTGAAAGCATCTACACTGAGTTGGAAACATGATATGTAGTATGGTCGGAACCCACGCCCCATTTAATCTGATCAGAACAACAAGTTCTTATTGCTGAAGCAGCAAGTGTGATGACACAACTCACAATTGCTGGTACCAGTTCTTCGACTGGGATGAGACCATCAAATACGATTTTGCATTCTTTTATGGCTTTTCAGCAGTTTCACTGTAAAGAGGGGAAAGGAGCTCGCGCTAACACTTCCAAAAAATCTCTCCTATTCGACTGTCACTGGACTATATTCCCAGTGAAGGATATGGAGGAGTAACCGTTAAGCATTTTCATCAATATTGAGGGCGCCTTCCACAGCGCAGTTTTTGACTGCATGTGTAATTCGTCCAGACAACACGTCGTAGACGAATCACTAGTTTTTGGTTTCAAATGATTACTCTGTTAATGTTAATGGCGAACAGGAACGACTGCTGATCGGTGTCCTGTTTCCATAAATATGGCACATGTTAGTTGACTCTTTACTTAACGTTCTCAATATTTCTAACGTTTTTGATTTGGACTCGATATATTAAAAACCTCCATGTCAGCGTCGGCTTTCTTGCCGATTTCAGGAAGCTTTTGGCAAGTCATGGGGCTTGTTACTTTGACAGGAGAGTCTGTAAACTGCTTACTGCCATCAAAACTGTGATGACGATACTCTGAAGAACTTCATTTCTGGGGCGATGACTGATCTTTCTATGAAAAATTGAGAAATTTTAGTAAAAGCAACAAAGAAAGAGAACATAACTAATCCATGTTCCTTTGAGTGTTCTGTTCCTACAGAAAAATATTAGGTTATATACGGATCGACTATCCAATTTTAAAAACAAAATTTCACTATTCGTATTGATTGAGACCAAACTGACAGGATCGCCCAGAATATTGCCTAGACTTAGTAACTTAACCTTTCGTAAAAACTGCCCAAAACTATTTAATTAATTTTCTTCGCTTTGTTTCCCTTCATTTTCAGACAAAATTCAAACCCCTTCTATGTACATAAAATAAAAACAAACACAAGTAACAAAAGCTACAAATTTTCCACAAGACTGAGATATAATATTACAACAACAAACAAAATTTAATTTATTTTGAAAGATAAACGCCAAGAAATTAAGAAAATAAAAGAAGGAAGAAGCTTATAACCACAAACTGATCTCATTTAACAAGAAGAAAAAAATAATTTAAAAAAAATATAACCAAAGAAAAAGCAATTTAAAAAGAAAAAGGAACTCCACATCGACTGTGATCTTCAGTTTATAATAAAACGAAAACTCTTAGTTACTTTGTGGGATCGTTTTAAGAAAAAATCTCAGCTGCAAAAGGACTACAATTCAATCGAACCAACTTAATAAGGATATTCTTAAAAAAAAAAACATTAATTAATCCTTATTAATTAAAGGGAAAACCGATATCTTCTTTGAGCGTATAATGTTTAGTAGTCTTGCAAACCTACTATTTGGATCAAACACTAATACGCCTACTTATCCTCAAAGTACTAATAGAACCGAAGGAAACTTAGAGAACCGATCAAGTAATTCTAACGAAGCAACTTCAATTGGACGGATAGATAGTATCAATCAAAGTGTAAGTAATCGATCGATTGACGATCATTCGAAGCAGCATCTAACATCAATCGATAACAACGACGACGACGTCGATAAAAAGGAAGAATACGACGACGACGAAGGCTGGTTATTGGTCAATAGAGAAGACGGTAAGTCAATTGTTGTAGAAAATGTAGTAATTGAACGTTGAAGTAGCTTACTAGGATCTTTTTCAAATGTTTAGACGAGGGGAGTTTACCTCGCACCGACTCCGAAGAGGAGCTGCCATTTGTTGAGATCAAACGTAGTCCAACCTTTCAGCAAAGACCTCGTAATACCAATCATCATCATTCCCTTTCAGCATATCATCAGAGAGCGTTAGCCCTAAGATTTGACGATGGCGGTGTTACACAATCCCTCTATGCTGTACCATCAACCGCCGATGCTATCGGCGGTCAGCAATTTAATAATTTACCTGCGAACATCACTATGGAAGAATCATGGTTCCTGACACCGCCACCATGTTTCACTTCAACTGGACCCATAAACATGGAGACATCTCCATTTGAGAATCTACTGATAGAACATCCAAGGTTTGACTTTGAATTGGTCTTGTGTTGTTTGTCCTTAACTATTTTTTTTTTTATTTTTGGAATGTAAATAGCATGTCAGTGTATCATAGTATTAGATCAGCACAAGGGGCTGACGAAAGTTTTGTTAATCTTGGTCTCAGGGTGGACGAATCTCAAAATGGAGAAAGAGCCGTTGTAGAACAGCCAACAGTAAGGGTGAGTTTTTCTTATAAATATATCTACGAAATTGGTAATTGAAGAGTAAAATTTTTTTTATTTTTAGAACCCATCTGTCCCACATCGTGCTGCCAGCAATCGCTTAGGAGGCACTCAGAGCAAAATGGAATACTTGGCCCGCACTTCACAGAAGGTAATTTTTGGATATTTTTTCTGTGGTTCGATCACTTAAATGCATGCTCAATTATGACTATTCAATTTTGCACTAACAGAGAGGTTCAGTACGAAGTTATTCTGACGAACTATGATCCTGACGAATTCGTTAAAAGAAATATGATATCAATATACGATTTTGTTTATCCTATCGTATTCGCCAAAGGCAATGGTCTTCATAATATCTGGAATCCTATCGACATTGGTATGCCCCTAATTCAAGACATTTTCTATCAACGAATCCAGACTCGATTCTAACTGATTCTCTCAGGCGAGTCCTTTCTAGTACTGTACAGTAAGGACGATGCTGGATAGGGTTTTTAAGTGTCAGCACTTTGGAATTTTTAGATTTAGTAACACATTTGCTTGTCATAAACTAAATTCAACTAGTTTTGTAATATTTGCACTTCACTAGAGTGAACAACTAAGTGGATGGCACCATTGAAGCTATACGAGATATACGCAGCTGAACTCTTGAACATTTCGTACTGTTTATCAAAAAGCAGCCTATGAAATTTTTTTAGATGACAGACCACAGAGACATTGGGAAGTTACGTGGACAAAATATTATAGCATAGTATCCGTGGTCGAATCACTAGCATCTGTGATGGCTTGATCTTGGAGACTAGTGATTGCCCATACGCTGGATGTTTCCAAGCCAATGTTGACGCCGTGCTCTAGCTTTAGAGCCTATTGAGTTTTTCCATCTAATCCAGAAGTTATCCAGGACAGTTCCTTATTTGTCGACAAAACGCATATACATATATTTGGTTTTTTATTTGTGTATCCTGAAGTGATTGAAAAACAACATATTTGGTTTTGTTTCAAATACTGTGAAAGATTCAAAGCAATGGTCAATAATATCTGCATATGTACATATATACTCGTAGTTTGCGTAGGCTAGTAGCTCTCATTTTGAATATATTACTCGTACATTCTGCACTACCAACTGAGTTATGCAAGTTAATTTACTCACTGTACTTTAGGTGGCACTACAGTCCAGGTTGGACCTGGGCCTCGACCAACAGCGAGATCTTCCTTTACTATATTGTCTCTCCAGAGTGGTGGTGTTCATTCGCTCAGCATGTCCTAGCCATTAGAACCGATTAGCCCATTAAGTTCGTTGTTGTGATCGACACAGCAGAACACAGCTGTTCTGCTCCATACAGTAGGATTGGAAAGATAAGAGCCTTACAAAGTGTCTTTTGGTAGTTCGTGAGGGGGATCTATTTCTAGATTCTCTTCTTAGAGCAAAGAAGCTTCGATTGGGAAGAGTGATTTATTACGGTCAGTGTCATTGTTTAAATTCACCGCCCGCGAAGTGTAGCTAAACAAAATCTTTTACCATCTGCCATTGTATCTGATCTTTTAGGGTCGTATGTTTTTTTCTTGTCGACAGCATGTTCTTTGTTCTGATCCATTTACAACTCGATCCATCTTTGTTTTAGGGTCGTATGTTTTTTTCTTGTCGACAGCATGTTCTTTGTTCTGATCCATTTACAACTCGATCCATCTTTGCCTTTTCTTCAATGGAGGGCAAACGCTACAGTAACAGTTCGCTGATTTCCTCCCATAATATAAATGTCGCCAGCGCATAGTAGCATTCGAAATATTGTGCCTATGATATTGGGCTATAAGTTTTGCACGCAAGTATGAAGCTAAAGAAGCCACCTGTTAACGCGTTACCTTGTCGAAATCCTTTTATTACATCAAATGCCTCTGTGTTGTTATTGTGGACTTTTATGGAGCTGCGAGCATTCTACATTGTCATCCTACACCAACGGACAATTTCGGCAATGATGCCAAAACTTGACATATCCCTACATACATGTCTTGTCTCGATGAAAATAAGGGCTTCCCTTCTTGGGAATCAGGCTGAGATTCCATTCACCGGGTATAGATTTATCCAACCATATTTTGCAGATGAGTTGGTGAATGCTCCTTACCATTTCAATTCCTGCTAATTTAAATAACTCGGCAGGTAGTTCGTCTCCTACTATAGCCTTTCTGATCTGTTTTTTTAGAGATCGCTATCCAAAACTCTTCCTTGACATGGTGTTTTCACATTTTGGTAGAATTTCGTAATGTCATTTCTGCAGGCGCACTTCTCCATGTTCTCGGTCGAGCAGATCTCTATTTTTTTATTTCTATTTTTGAGAAGCCCATGTGCCTCCCGTTTTCTTTACTCATAGGGTTCGTGAGCAGCTCTCGTCCTTCTTTGCTGCGTTGCCTTGTATGCATTTACCGATATTCTTCGTAAGCTAGGAGGTGTGGTTATGGTGTTTGGGTGAAACGTGGCACATCAGATGAAGTTTCTCTAATGACTTTTTACGATTAAAGATTATATTCTGTACTTGATACTGGCAACATAGGATTCTTGAAAGGTTTCAGAAGACTCGATCAGAAAAGAAGGTAGTGATCTGAGTCAATGTCCGGGATATAAGTGTTGTGTCTTGCATCGATCGAAATGTGAGCAATCTGGATACCATATTTTGAGCAGCTCCCATTGTTGATATTGAAACGTGTGCTAGCTATGTAGACATTTCGCTTCGCCATCGATCATGCTAATTCTGTTTGCGAAACTGGTGTCGTGTAGGCTACTTTTTTTTAAAACTGTGCCGCTAAAGATGCTCTCCTTCCCTTATTTTGCGTTAAAACCAAAAACTGTGACCTTAACATCATTCTTAGGGCATTGCTCATACGCTGGTTGAGGACTTCACAAAAGCAATCTTTGGCAATCGGGCGATATGTCGTCATGCGTTTGCTCAGACTTGTTTTCTAATGCTTCTTTGATAACAAACCCAATTTCAAGTAGGCGCTGCTTTTGCCCTCTACACCAATCACAATAGTAGTCGTCGTAGTTTGCCAGTCCTCTTGTGCCCGGCCCATCTCATAAATAGACAAATATCCAAGTTAAAAACAAAAATTCTTTACTATTATTTCTGAATTGAAAAGGTGATATTTATTTTATATTTTCTTAAATTTGTAGATCCATGACAAAAAGGAGCGTCAAACCATATGTCGCGGAGCTATTAAACGAGCTAACAAAGTTCGTGAGGTTAACTGCAAAGGTAATCGTCAGCGCCGTTCCGACATGCAACACTGCAGAATCATCAGCGGTGCCAACAATAACCGCAAATGCTAAATATCTTTAATAATTTCCAAGGCCCACTTGATCTTATTTTTCATCAATTGACGCTCCACAAATGGCAAAAAAAAATAACAAAACAAAATACATGAGGTAAATACGCACCCCAAAACAATAAATTAAAAAAAAAAAACAAAAAAAAAATCATTATCTTAAAATATTTTCAATTAAATTTAAGAAACAAATTACATTTAAATGCATAGATAAAGTAGAGTTAAAAAAGTAAAAAACGAAAAAAAAAAATATCTGTGACAAATAAAAAGAAAAAAACTAAATATTAAAAAGTCTATTTATTTAATTACAATTTATTTTCAATTTAATTAAAACAAATGTATGTACTCGTGTGTATATTACTGTTAGTTGCCTCATTACAACAAAACAAAATGAAAAAAAAAACAATACAAAAAAAAATAGACATAATTATATGTATTAACACCAGCTCCTCTCCGTATCCCTATCCCTCACGCCCATAGTCACATTTCACCCAAAAACAAAAATAAAATATTTAAATTAAATTGTATTGTATTTACATTACATTTTAAAAAAGAAAACAAAACGTAGAAAATCATTGTGATACTGTTGCGCAAGAAAGTACGAAAGAACAAGAGAGTAAAATAAAAAATTACTACTGAGCGTATGTGTGTTAAAAACAAAAACAAAAACAAAAAAAAAACATTAAAAATTATAAAACAAAAATAAAAAATATAAAAATAAATATTTCTCCTCTCTCTTAAAAAAAAAAATAAAAAAAAAATATGAATATTTATATATATATATGTATATATATATATAAAGCAAAATAACCATATAAACTTCTGTATACAATAAAATAATTACATAACTAGTACAGTGTGCTTAACGACGATCAGGAAGTGTTGCGTGTGCATAAAAAGAAAAACTTGAAAATTATATCCAATACAGTAAATCAAGTTTGGCGAAAAAATAATAATTTTTTTACTACATGGGACTAATCGTAAGGGTAAACAGATAAACAATTTTACATAGAGATGATGATAATAAACCCTAACATAATAAATACTTTTTTAAGAAGAACTAAAACACAATGGAGCAATATTTTATAAAGCAAACCACAAAGAAAAAAGACACACATCGTCCTATAACTAAAAGAAGTAAATCGTCTAATATATTTTTGGTGCAAGTTTTTAAGAAAAGAAATAAAAATTAAAAATTTACTAAATTTTCTAAAGCACATTTAACATTATCCTGAAAATCCATTTAACAAAATTTTATAACAAAAACCGAAACAAAAAAAAAATAAATGGCATTATGTAATTTAATTAACAAAAAGCAAAAACACAAAAGTTTCTACAATATTTCGTTGGAAATAAGTTTTTATTTGATTTTATCTTATTTTATTCCTTTTAGAATTTTTTAAAGTTTTGATAAAAACAAAAGTGAACACTAAACATAATTGGAAAATTTTCTAATCACAAATTAAAATATAAGTACGATATGTAGAATTACTTATAGCAATTTGAATTTCACTATAAACAAAAAAATAAATAAATTTATCTAAGTAACTCATGTGTTCAATAAAAAAAAACAAAAAAAGGAGAAATCGTTCATTACAACAATATTACATTTAATTAGACAAACAATTATTAAAAATCTATTCAAATTAAACAAATAAAAAACAAAAAAACGAACACAGGAATACAGCCCGTGGGGTGTCTCTAATAAAATATTAAAATTAAATAGACCACCATTTTTAAATTTGCTATTTAAAAGAAAAAATAATTTATAAAAGTATATGTATATGTATGATAGAAAAAATAAAAATAAATCAAAATAAAACAAAGTGCTTCTTTCTGTGACATAAAAATAATAATTTAACAAAAGATAGTAATTTCTTTGCACATTGTTTTTCAATTTTAAATTACTACAAGAAAAAACAAAAATATATCTACATAGTTGATTCACATGATGCTGGTAAAATAATAATAATAATAAAAAAAAAAACCGGTAACAAAAAAAGTTATTTAACATTTTATTGTACTATTATCTAAAACTAGAAATTAAGTTACGAAACAATTAATTCAGTTAAGTACGTAGTAAGTTTAAATGGTTAATTTAAATTAAATATACAAAATGAAAAACAATTAATGCGAAAGATTGTGCAAATTGTAATAAAAATAAAAAACCTGTTAATGAGTGACAACAAAAATGCAACAAAATGAAATTAAATAAATAAACGTAAAAAATGATGACGAAAAATAATAAACAAGTTGAAATGGAAATAATTAAAGTGAACATTGAATGAAATTTTTGAGTTATTTATTTATTTCTTATTTTCAGTATTGCTTACTTGACCTTTTGTACTTAGCACGAATTAAGGCCGACCAATTTGAACAAGTATGTTCCATTTTAACAGATTAAGCTAATGCTCTTGTCTAGACAATATTGTAAAATGTTTGTGTGGGTACAAATGATAGAACTTATTCTTTTCAATACAAATCGCTTTATTCAGTACAGTTACAATTCGCTATTTAATTGTTTCTCTCAATACAATTCAATTTCTCAACCGCTTATACTTTTCTTATCTTTTACTTAAACCACTTAATCACTACTCCTAATTAACATTTCAAATTCAACTCATGAACTGACTTGCATACCTTGGCGATGCTAGTATTTATATTCAAATGGCATACTCCGAGAACAATCCTCGCCATCCAGCGTCCCATACATTTTCCAATTTGCTAGAAAATTCGATTCCACTCTCGAGTGTCGTCCCTCGGATTTAGAATCGAAGGCACTTATTGCCGGAGCTCTGGTGTTCATTTGCTTAACATGACCCAGCTATCTCATACGTTGGATCCGTAGACGCCTAACTAGACCAATATCACCGTATAGCCCTTAGAGTTTGTAGTTAAATCTCCTGCTCCATTCTCCGTCAATACAATCGGTACCGGAAATTACACGTTATATATTTGTTTCGAAACGGCCAAATAGATCGAGATGACTTGGGTCTTGAAAAAAGCCTTACGAGAGAGGGCTCTCTAAATCAATTGCCTCCTGAGCCGGAAGACACAGCTGGCAATAATAATTCTGCGACAGATTCCTGTACGTATGTTGTTGCTGCTTGTAACTGTGGAGCTAAAGGTAGACGAAGTTCTTAATTACCTCGAAGTTATAACTACCAATAGTGACGTTGTGGCTAGGCCGTTGACGGTGTGCATCCTTTTCTGATAAAAGCGTGTGCTTTGATGGGTGCATGTACTTGTTTTGCCATCAATACTCAATACTCACGAAATCTTAATTAAAAGCTCGCTGCGTGCATCCAATCACATCAATATCATCCGCATACTCAAGTTATAGCGAAGACTTAAAAAAGATCGTGCTTCTTAAAAAAAGGCAGATTCCAGCGCGTTGCCTTGTCTAAAACCTTTCTTGACATTGAAAGTTTCGGTTAATTTATTACTAACCAGGCTTCTTGTGCAACCTGACGAATTTGGCATGGATGTCAAAACTAGACGTGACGTTTTGTAGTTCTCTCCTATGCCAGCTGTCGATCTGGGGTGAGATGATGTAACTTTGTTTCGACTTCAAGTCGTAACAAAATTAAAAGTCGGTTCAAAATCGAATCAGTGTCATGTATCATCTTCGGCCTACGCCAGCGTCATCTGATAGTCAATGAGCTGAATTTCAAAACAATTTTGTTGTTCGATAAGTAAAACAGAAACTGACTATCGAATTTTGCTTGACGACTGAATTGGTGTCGAAACGACTCTAAAAAACAAGTAACGTGACCTGTCTGTCTGACACCGTCTTTTCGAAATTTTACCGAAATGTGAATACTTGATCGACGGCAGACTTTCCTGGCCTGAAACCGCATTGGTTTGGCCTAACCAGACTGTTCATGAACATGAATAGTTTCCGAAGCTCACATAAAAAAAAAGATTTTGTTGGCGATGTTTAGGCGACTTAATCGGATAAACGATGCTAAGACTGCTGCGGAAATTCTTTCCTCACACCATATTTTATAGATGAACTGCTTCAAATTGCTAAGCAGGAAGTCCGTTTGCGCCAGCTTCAATATTGCCCTCGATCTCGGATGCTATTAGTTGTTTTCAAAAACGTCATATGTACATACTAACAAGTTGCGTTCAATAAATTCTGATTTCCAATAATTTTCAAGTGTATCACCTTGTGTTCATAAACGCCAACATTCGTCATACTTGTGCAGATTAAATAAGCAAATAGAATAGAAATATGATAATATGTAATAAAAATAAATAATCTTTTTTTATTTTGCCAGAATATATATTTGCTATTGGTTGTCGAACTGATTCCATTACACCCCTTTGAATAAATCTTCTTTTCGTCAAATATAGATTGGGGCTGTTCACAGTTAAAGGGTTATCACAATACGTTCAATAATTTTGCTGTTACTGCTAAAAAGACTTATCAGTCTGAAGCTATGAGGGTTATCTGGCGGTTTACCCGGTTTAGAAATCGGTATCACTTTAGTTTAAGACAGGAATCAACTATAAATGGTCAGAACTGCTTTCCCGATGTTGGCTAGTTTTTCAAGTACCGATTTTTGATGACATTGATGTAACATAAACCTTCCGTTTTCCTTACTTGAGGGCTTTTTATTTTTTCTTTTCCTTCATGATTCTTGTACATATTCTACTATTTCTGTCGTAGACTCTTCATGAATAATTTGAACTACTCACTACAATTAGTAACAGCGTCGCCTAAGTTTTGAGAAACTTCGTAATTTTTAACAATAATAATAAGGCAGATACGTTTACTTTTTTATTGTCATTGCGAAACATATTGTTAAAAATACGTGGAGTATCTATATCTCTATATCTCCAGTAAGAGATTTCCTTTACATTTATCAAAAGAACATGTATTTTTAACAAAATAAGACTTCTGTTGGTTCCAAAGAAAGAAGTCGCACAAGCGTTAAGTCTATCTAAGCCAGGAAGCTTTTCCCGGAAAAGACCAATTTCGGAGAGCGCAATCAATTCATGATAGCAGCTACATCCGCTGCATTTTCATTCATTCATTTTCAACATTCTTGGATTTTCTAAGACCAAAGAGTGGCAATTTTGCCCTTTATGTAACTATGAAATTACGTTTAAATTATTGATCAATTTCATATATTTCCAATACCTAATAGCATTGTATATGAAATTCAATAGATAATAGACAATGTTGCGATTACGCTGATAGTCGACAAGCCTAAGAACTTGCGTCTATTGAACATATTAGGCTTCAAGACCCAAGTCTGTTGGCGAAATTCAGTGGTGGCACTGACACTTACGTGTCTCAATAACTGAAATTTCTAGTAAACTTTAGACTTTTCGAATTGTTTTCGTAAAATGTTCACCGTTTTCATGGAAAATTTTAACAGTATCAATGCGTTTTTGAGGCGTGCCTCGTTTCATTTTTATTAATGACGTAGTTCTTACTTTTCGGCTGACAAAATAGCAGACAAAAATAACAGCTTATAGTGAAAAATGCTGATCTTTTTTAAATGGCGCCAGACTCTGCTATGGGCTTGGTGCTATAGAAATAATTACTGCGGTCTTTGCGCACTTCGGAATGGTATAGGACCCAATTTGACTCCTCTACTAACTTGTCAATCCGTGTACCAAGGGGAAACTCTTCAGTCACGAGCTTTGGTATCCACTCGCACTATATGTACGTATGTCCTAGCCAACTGCGCTCTTTTTGACAAAATCAATGTCGCCCTACAGCTTATGCATATGCACAAATCTCTCAAAAGCCCGTCAACACAAACAGAACTAAAAATCAATCGAAGAATCTTGCGTTCAAAACCAAAAAACTTCTTTACTTTCGCTAGCGTTTATGTTTCTGCGCAATAGAGGCAGGGTTGGGATGATTTATGTCGAATACTGGGCTTTCTTGGTGTTTCCTGATAATATATAATCGATAATATTGCTAACTCTCATCCCAGGCTACAGAAAAAGCGATTGGCAAGTGTAACTCTTGGTTTCTTTCTTGATAAAATATAAAAGTCAGAGTTAACAACTATAACTAACTACCCTCTGATTTATTGTAATGTTCTGTCCGATTCTTTGATGTTTTGTCTCTATTCTTATTGTCAACATAAGCCTGGTTTTGTTGTCGTTTGCAGCTATTTTGCCGCTTCTGTTTCAATATTTACGACACCCCACTACGTTCTGCCAATTTCTATATCATCAGGCCATGCAAGTATTCGAATCATTTTGTCCAGTATAATGATAAAGATATCACATGGCAAGACACCACATTGTCTAAACCAAACCCTTTTTGAGACGAATAGCCTCAATGAGATTACGTTTGACTTTTGCTAAGCAACGAGCGTCCTTCTGACGAGTTCGACAGGAATTCATGACTCTGTATGGCTCATCTCCATAGATGCTGTCATACGCGGCTTTAAAATCGTAAAAGAAGTACTGGATATCCATCTCGACTTCTTAGGTTTTCTCTGCGATCTGTTGTATTGTAAATATTTGGTTAATTGTGAACTGATAGAGAGCGATCTGATAGTTTAAAAATGGTATCAGTTATTCTTTGCTGATGATAGTATCATGATAGTAGTATCAGTATTCTTTTCGAGGTATTTTTTTTCAAAAATAATAAACAATCAAAATATTCAATTTTATCGGGTTATCTTTATTATCATACAAAAGAGCCATTCCTTGATTTTGGACTTTACGTAGCCCCAAAGGAAAAAGTCTAGAGGTATGATGTCACATGATCTAGGTGGCCAATTCACCGGTCCAAAGCATGAAATTAAAGCATGGAATCAGGGGCTATCTGGCAAATGGTGCCGCCGTCTTGTTGGAACCAAATGTCGTCGAAAGCACAGTCTTCTGTTTCAGGCAGCAAACAGTTCGTTATAATGGGCGTCATTCATAGTTACATTCTGGCCGGCCTCAGTTTTGAATAAAAATGGACCTATGATTTCACCAGCCCATAAACGGCTGGTGAAATGGCGGCTTTTGAATCTCTTCGGGTTACTCCGCACCCCAAATATGGCTATTTTGCTCATTGACGTAGCCATTAAAACAGAAATGGGCCTCATCGCTGCACAAAATGTGAATCTTCTCTAAGCGTTTCAAGAGCCCAACAACTGAAAGGGAGACGGCTAGCTGGTCGGCCGGCTTCAGTCCTTACAGGAATTGAGTTTTAAACCAAGATCCTCACATAAAATACCCCAAGTTAGGGAACAACCAACATAATGGCGTTTAATGGTTCAGAAAAAAATGCTGCCGTTAAAAAGAAACGACCATCATCTATGAATCGCGCTTGCATCTTCGTAACCGAAAAGCTTTATTTTCTCGGTATGTGTGTTAACAACAACCTATATTGGAATGACCATATACTTATTCGATGTCATCAAAAATGCTGGACATGTTTAAGTTTATTCATGCTACGCACGAAATATTTCACCTCCTCTGATCAGGCCTCAATTTGAGTACAATGTCCACACGTTCTCATTGTTGAACAATATTTCAAAAATAATGAAGTTCGCAATTTTCGTACAAAATATGGTCGGAATAGTGATTTGACTCCATCAACTGTGAGATTAATTCAACAATTCAGGGTGACTGGATCCATCGTTGTTGAACTTTTTCCTTTGAGCTTTTTTGAAGTCAAAATCAACGAATTTCCACCGCATTTCCACAACTGTCATGGAAAATTCCGACAAAAGTATGCATATGTGCCAGGAAATCCGTGGATGCCTTTTACCCGATATGCTATTCCATACATAACCCTATACTATATACTTTATGAATTAATAAAATATTTACAAATTTAAATTAAAAGACTGAGTTTTCCATCAAAATAATTTCTTGTGTGAAATTCATGAACTATTAAAAGTAGCATGAACGCCGAAGAGCTGTCACGATGTTGCATATATTGTAAGAGCTTAATCATCTGCGAAAAGATGTGAAGTCGTTCCGGACTCGTTACTGTATTGCGTCATGTGGAATTTTAAGTCCATTAATGAGCCACGTGCAGCCAAACAACTAGCAGAGGCCCTGGACTGCTGCAAAGCAGATGTTACCGCCATTCATGAAGTGCAATGGGATGGCCGGACAAAAAGAGGATGAAAAACTGTGACGTCTACTACAGCTTGTTATTGACGGCAAAAGCAGTGCCGGATTTATTGTTAGAGGCAGACTTAGGGACGAAGTCTTGAGTTTGTGGCATGAGAAAGATAACGACACCAAAAATGCCTAGCTATGACATTAAAACTGTCCACAGCGACTTTAATGCAGAACTAGGAAGAGAGGGCATCTTTGGTAGACTGCACGACACCACCTCCGATAACGACATTCATATTCATAAGAGGACTTGGAGAACTCCTGATCAATCAACCGTCTACCAGATTGACAACATTGCGATTGATACATGGCACTTCTCCAGTCTTATCGATGTCCGAACGTTCCAAGGGCCAACATCGAGTCGGACCAATACCTTGTTGTAGCCAAGATACGGTTGCGAATATCGCGAACATAAGAAAGGCAAACTAATACTGTGAGGAAGTTCGACGTTAGACGGCTATAATCACAAGAGATCGCCAAATCCGTTTCCTATCAAGTCTCCCTTAATCTATTAAGAGGTCTATGCCGCCAGCATCAAGTATCGAAAACCAGTGGAAACATTTCCACAAAGCCATTAGAGTTGCTGCCTCTGATGTGCTGGGTTTGCCTACCTTAGTTTGACGACGAGTGCCGACAAGGACATGTAGCTAAGCAGAGGCATACAAAGCGGCGCTGCATAGAAGAACTAGAGCTGCTCATTAGCTCTATGAGCAGAAGAGAAGAGCAGAGTGAACAACACCGGCTTCTCACTAGGAAAAAGAAGGAGCATAAGGAGAGTGCGATCGAGGAAATTGAGAGATGCTACTCCAGCAATGAGATTCGGAAATTTTACCAAAAGGGAAAAAAAGCCGACACAAACCCCGAACCGAAGTCTGTAGAGATGAACAAGTAAACATAGTAGTAGAGTCTTAGTCGATGCTGTCGATTTGGAAAGATTATTTTTGTAGACAGCATAACAGCGATGATGAACCAAATACCGTTGTCAGACAGAATGAACCTTTCAACCTGGATGACGTAGACCAACAATTCGTCCAGCCGACCTGGATGAAGTGTAGACATCCATATGGCATTGTGGCATCCCTGCCAAACTCGTCCGTTTGTGCAGGATGACGATGGAGAATGCACGCTGCTCCATCAAGATCGGTAAAGAATTCAGCAAGACCTTTGATATCAAGAAAGGATTTAAACAAGGCGATCCACCGTCATGTGGTCATCATTCTTGAAAGAATAGTGCAAAACTCACGCACCAACACAAGAGTCACAATCTATCAAAAGTTTGTCCAATTAGTAGCATACGGCGATTATATTGACATAATCGGAAGAAAGCAGTGTGACGTCAGTGGCGATTTGGCGAATATTGAGATGAATGCGGCGAAGATGGGTTTAGCGCTCAACAAGGACAATAACAAGTATATTCTGCCAACAGGAAAGGATACCCAAAACCGACATCTCGGACGGAACGTCACCCACGGCAGATATAACTTTAAGGTAGTTAAGAGCTTTGTCTGCTTAGGCTCCGCTATCAATTCAGAAAACGACACCAGCGCTGAGATCAAGCGAAGAATAACTCTTGCCAATTGCTGCTTCTTTGGGCTAAGAAAGGAATTGACTAGCAAAGCCCTCTCTCGAACAACAAAACTGTCTATATTTAAAACCTTAATAATCCCAGTCCTGCTCTATGGGGCATGGGCAAATTCTTCGGGTGATTTTCGGTCCAATCTGCATAGGCGGTGAGTGGAGTTACAACGGCGAACTGTACAATGACATCGACTTAGGCAGAGGAGCCGGAAGAGTGAAAGTCCAACAACTGAGATGGACACCAATGCTCCAATCTGAATAGTCTTCAAGTCTTCCCCCGGGGATACCTCAGTAGATAAAAACCGCGACATAAGTGGCACACGTAAGTGGAAGGAGACCTCAGCCTACTTAGTGCGCAAAACTGGAGACAGTTAGCTAAAGATCAAGCTGGCTGAAGACGCTTGTTGGCTGAGGCTCAAGTCCATCCACGCGTTCTACTTTAAGTACGTAAGTATAGGGTTTTCCAATAAGGACTTGACAACTTTTTTTTTTAAATAAAACGCAAACCATTTGAGATATTTCAAAAACTTTGTTATCGGCTTGAAGTACAATCAAAACATTTATGAATGGAACTCGACTTCGTTCATATGGCCACCGCGGGCACGTTTGCAGATTCGTTGGACCCAATTTTCAACGACTCGGCCACACATTTCGGCCGAAATGGCAGCTATTTCGCTTTCAATGTTGACTCTGAGCTCTTCGTCGGCGTATTGGCATAAACCAATAACTTAACGTAGCGCAACAGAAAATAGACAAGCGGCGTTAAATCGCACGAACGAGGCGGCCAATCGACTGGCCCATTTCTTGAGATAACACGCTCACCATACTTACTCTTCAATAAATCGATTGTAGCGTGTGCTGTGTAGCTTGTAGCATCATCCTGTTGAAACCACATGTCGTCTAAGTCCACACCTTCCAATTCGGTCCAAAAATAATCGGTGATCAAGGCGTGATAACACTGACCATTCACAGTAACGTGACGATCGTTATCGTCAACGAAAAAATATGGCCCAATAACGACGCCGGCATGCAAACCACACCAAACAGTTATTTTTTGTGGATGAAGTGGTGATTCATGAAGCACGTGTGGATTTTCACCCGACCAATAACGCATATTTTGCTTATTGACGAACCCATTAAGCCAAAAATGAGCTTCGTCACTGAAGATGATTTTGCGATGTAATTCATTATCTTCTCCAGAACCCAATCGGAGAAAATACGTCGCTTCCAATGTCCATCGGCTTCAATTCTTGAGTCAGCTTGATCTTCTATGGGTGTAAACCAAGATCCTTATACAAAATACGCCATAATGTAGTCTGAGCGATGCCCAATTCTTGAGAACGCCGTGGAATTGACTGATTTGGATCGTTTGCTACGGACGCCTGAACGGCAGCGATATTTTTGACACTTCGACCAACTCGTTGTCTCACTGACACGACAACATCACACAACGAATATTACTCAAATTTTTGCACTAAACTTGTTATTGCCTGTCTACTAGGCGAGAATTACGACCAAAAATTGGAGTTAACGCTCTTAAAGTTGCAGTCACCGACTCCGAATTTCGGTAGAAATTTTTTATAATTTGCAGACGTTGCTAGTTCGTGTACTTTACCATGATGAAAAAGTTGAGTTTACTGAATAAATTGACAGTGACAGTTTTATGATTAGTGAAAGAGTACGTTCACAAATTAAATTCAAAGTTGTCAAGTCCTTATTGGAAAACCCTTTATATTAGTACAGATTATACCAACGTTCGGAAAAACGACAACCTTGCAACAACTGATTCGTAATATTATGAACTATCATATTAAAAGTTGCCTGAAGGGCTGTCACTATTCTGCTTATAATAGCGTAATCATCTGCGGAAAGATGTGAAGTCGTTTCGGACTCGTTAATGTGTTGCGTCAAAAGAAAAATCTTGCGTAACGTTGAAAAGCAACGCACTTTGTATACTGTCTTAGTGTATTCCAACTTTAACTTTTAGTTCGCCATCCATTTTAAGGTCGGCGTACATATCGTGTACCGTTTTTAGACACATATGTAATTAGAATCTCGGATACATTTCGAAATTTTAGCGCCGTCCAAATGCGATCTCTGAGAACTCTGTAAAGCACATATACGTATATTTGGATGTGTAGTGCTGTTGTTCTGTTTCATTATTCGTAATCTTTGAATCGCGCCATATGTCAATCTACTTCCCACAAAGCCGCATTGACTGCAATGAAGTTTAATAATATGTGTTGTCGATATATACAATCTTCATAGCACGCAAGATCAGTTTCACCAATAGGTAGTTGTTGCAATTTCTCGTGTCGCTTTTGCCTGCATACAGTGAAACAAAAAAGTTTTCCTTCCACTGGTTATGTAATCAATTACCTCTCATCATTTTATTTAACGAAATCGCAGGCCATTTAAAATCAAGATTTATGAATTGTGCCCTATTCTTCGAATAGTAGCCCGTTAAATTACTCCTTCTGTCTTGCACGAATCTCGTTGTTCCCCGTTTACAGATATCTCTGGGCGTTCCATATATATTTCGGCTATTGAAACTGAGTTTATTTTTCATCATGCATCATATTAGTTCGTTTGCCTATGTCGTAGTTGTACTTCATATATTGTTGCCACCTGCCTTCAGGTTCTGAGGGTGCTTTTTCCAATTCCCGATGCCTTTATTACAATCGCATGTGGTCTAGGTACGGCCTTTATTCGCCAATCCCGCTATACTTACGACTATATGGTAGACGCTTTCGACCTTTCCTTTCCAGAAATGGATAGCGAAGACTCCAATTTATCCGAGGCGACAACTAAGCCAGCGGTCTCCTTTTGTGACATTTTGTCGGAAATGGAAATTGATAGAGAACTAAAAAGAGATCCTTTACGATTAGATTAATCTCCATCACTCAAAAAAGACTTCGGCCGCACTTATTCTGAGTCTTTCCAAAAAACGCAGAAGACATCATCCTAATCTAGGAACCATTGATCGTAGAAGGCGTGGTTCGTGGACTTGATACACCTGTATAGCTCCGCTCTCTACAAGAAGCAAAGGTACGATTAGAAATTGTATATTAGTGAAACGTAGCCTTAATGCGGCCCCGACATGACCATTGTCAGACTAGAGACTGCCAAAGGCTCCCACTGGCTGCCATCGGCATATCTTGACCATAATCATGTAGGCCCTCTCCTTGGTGATAGCCTAGAAAGGGTGGTACTGGAAGCTGGAAAGCTAAAACTGACCTCACCTACCTACCTATTCCACGCTTGAATCGCTATTTTCTCATCGTTTCACCATAATGTTTTCTTACTTGAGTGGAGCCGGCCTTTAGAAACACCACGCAGAAATTTTGCACTTCTCTTACATTTATCTTCGAAATGGCTTCACATACCTTGGGCGTTTAGTTCTTCTTTTTAATTTATGGCACTATAGAGCCATTCTCGCATATTAAACGCCCAGAGCTGGCCCTTTTCCTTATTTTAATTATGACAGTTTATTTTCTCTAATTTATTCACGAACAATTCCGTCAGCGCAGCTTTACATTTTGCACGCTGTCGCTTACAAGTTCAAATAACCATCCTTCCAACATTTCGCCATATGGGTTCTCGAACTCGTATATCGGTTTTATGTTACCGTTTCTATACGTTTTCTAGTACGAAATTTTTGAGCACCATTGCATCGACGTTTCCGTGCAATATATTATTGCATTATATTGTATGGAGATTGTTAACATGAAAAACTGAATTGGAATATAGAAAAGGTCACATTGCCTTCAAATCCACAATAGTTTAGCACGATAACAAGGTAGGGAAACAACTTAAAGGTCACATTTTGGACGAACTATCTCCTTTCTGTCTTTCATTTTACCACTGACGCTATTTTATTTTCAAATCAGTACAAATCTAAAGGCCGTTCTTGTATCTAATCTTGAAATCCACACGTTTCTTGCTCAAAGTGCAGACCAATTAACTTATTCTCACATAAAAGAAAGTAAAATATTTTTTGAATTCGAATAGACTTGATAGTATCTTTTTATAAAATAAGAAAAACCCAAATCTATTGCGCGTCAGAACAAAACTGATTATAATTGTACTTCCAGACAAAGATAAAAATAAAAAATAAAATAAATAAAATTAATCTACTGGATAGACGCACTATCGATAAGATGATCCCTACAAGAAACCTATAAAAGCTGATAGATATTTGAAATGGTAATTAAAGAACTTGAAAACATGAAGTCGATAATAGCTTTGTCATTGTTGGTTGCTTGTGTGTCAGCTGGCACCGTGCTTAAGATTGTTCCATTTTCGGAGCTCAACGATCGTATTACAAATGGAGATATTGCCCGTAAGGGTCAGTTCCCATATCAAGCCGGTTTGCAATTGAAAATTGGTGACAAAGGTGCTTGGTGTGGCGGTACCTTGATTTCGAACCGTTGGGTTCTTACTGCTGCTCATTGTACCGTCGATGCTAGTGGTGTTACTGTCTACTTGGGTGCAACCAATATTAACAACAACAATGAAGTAGGACAACAACGAATTTATGTTGACAAAAGTGGTATTCTAACTCACGCCAACTATGATGCCTCAACAATTTCCAACGATATTGCTTTGATTAAACTGCCAGCTCCAATTCAATTTAACGGTAAGTTGAGAAATACGAAAACAAAATACACTCGTACATATAATCTAACCGAAAGAAATTGTTGATCCTTTTTAGAATACATTCAGCCAGCAGCGTTGCCAAAGAGGAGTAACTCATACTCAACTTATGAAGGTGATGCAGCTATCGCATCGGGATGGGGCAAGGACAGCGATGGTATGTTTCACAAAAAAAAAAAAAAAAAAAAAAAAAAAAAAAAAACCCATTTGCAAGGACCCTAAATTGTTGAATTTTATGTCTTTTTTTTTGTTCAGCTTCCAATACCGTTTCGGAAGTGTTAAGGTACATCGATACCACTATCATTAAAAACTCATCATGCAACCTTCGATACTTTGGAATGGTTAAGGCTAGCAATATTTGCATTGACGGAAAAGACGGACGTTCAACTTGCAACGGTGATTCTGGTGGTCCATTGGTGTATAAGGGTCAAGGACAAAATATATTGATTGGTGTCACTTCCTTCGGTATTGCCTTGGGTTGTGAGAAGGGTTGGCCAGGCGTATTCACTCGTGTTACCTCGTTCTTGGACTGGATCGACCAAAATACCAAATTGTAATCTTTCTTTCTTTCTGGCATGTGATTTTTCTGTTCAATGAAATAAAATAGTGGTTTTATGTAAAAAGGTTTTGATGAAATTTGAACATCGAACTGGCAACGATCGCAGTAACAGCGTCGGTTTGTATTGTAGCTCTATTTTATAGTTTTCTTCTGTCTTGAGGTAGATTCTCTCTAGCACTAGAACGCTTAATCAAGTGCTTCATGGATTTGATTTAATCGACTTCGAACAAGCATTTTCTATTTTGTCGGTTCCCCTTGAATCCAACATAAAGAGGTGGAGCTGGTCCAATATACGAGTATGTTCCTTTTGTTGAAAATTTTCAGTTTTTCGTACAAAAATGATAAATCGCTTCAGTGGAAAAATTGTCTAGAAAAACAGCATCCACCACACCAGTGCAAACTGATTTGGATTTTGGATCATCACACTACCCAGGATATTCACAATAAGTTTGCCGCAGTCGTCACCGAAGCAGTGTTGGGCCTGAGTAAAGTTAGCACATTGACCCCACGAGGTCCGAGATCTCGACACCACAGTATCAAAGGAAGAGGTGGGAACAGCTGCAAAGGGCAGCTTCCTAGAATGAACTTTCCCCGAAGTGGTTATCAGACTGTCCGCCGCTACAGTCAGGGGGAACCGGGTTGCCTGGGAGGATACTCCGGTGTCCACCGCGGAGATTTCTGATAAGAGAGACCAACTCAGAATCGGCTGGGTAAACTGTAGGATTCGACCCAGAGCAAGAACGGAGCGCTGCTTGCTAGATCAGTTTTCCCAGGACCGAGAGGTGAAACTGCTCACATTAAATGAGCAGTACCGTGCGAAACGCGACTGGTGCGCGATAGTGCGGGCACGGCGGTCGTCGTGGTCTGCAACACCAGAAAACTCTCCATTTCGGACATCGGAGCTGGACAAGTGTATGCGTGGATCAGAGCTGGCGGCGTGGCATACGTGAATTGCCATCTATCCCCCAAATACTACGATGGGCGTCTTCCGGGACTAGCTTGACTGCCCTCGAAGATGCAGCCCGTGAATTGGGGAAGAGAGAGGTGACGTCGCTCTCACAGGTGATCTCAACTCCAAGGCCACCGCATGGGAGAAACTAGAACTAATCCCAGGGATGCACGCCGTGCAAGCGCCTTTGCCTACACACAGAGCGTCTCAACCGAGAAGTACTTCGTAAAGCTTTGGCTTATGCACCGCCCCCTGTCGATTTGAATACAAGATCAAGTGTGTTGGAGGCCGAGCAGCTGGTGGACCACACTATTCGCCGCGTCAAGAAATGGTGCAACGCGCGTTGACGCGACCCAAGCTCAGACTAGAGACGAGTTAATGGTGGAATTATTTAATTTAAATTCACTTTAATTGTTTAATTAAAATCAATTATGAACAGTACAAATAAGAGAAACTAATTACACTTTTTAAAAGAACAGAAACTGCTACCGCAATGTGTGTGATGCGTTCGAGATGAGTTTACTGACTAAATCTCATTTGAATTCAACACTTGGAGAGATAATAGTGAGGGAGATTAAGTGCGATTAGATCACAAAAATCTGTCCGATCACACCATTTATTTTCCGTATCTGAGACTTAGACATTCAGAAATCTGCAAGCGGCGAATTAGGGTTCTATATCTCCATACAATAACATCTATCTGCAAGGGGATAAGCAGCTGATTCACCACATTGAAAAATTATTTCCCCTTATTTATAGTATTTAGAAGTTTAAGGGATTTGAATTTGAACAGGATCCTGTTTTTTTTAATTTAAGCACCAGATAGAACGAATACGTTGATGCGGTAGTGGTAAAAATCTACCTATTTCGATGAGCTTAAGCCGAATAACAGCGAGCATACCACGGTGGTTCTTTATGATTGCAATCATGGTTAACCCCATGCACTACTCCTAACCTGGAGGGTCATACCCTTTTTTCAGCAAAACGTGTCGAATATTTCGGAGCCAGTAGCTCGGATTAGGTTTATGAAATCTGCTGTGGGCCCATTAAGAGTAATTTTTGTTAGCTCGCTGGGTAGTATTGAAAATTCTTATTGACCATTACCGGCTTCAAATACGTTGAAGCAGCTCATATGAGGAGTACGAAATGCTAACTGTTGGCGCCACCATTGATTTAGTCATGCGAGTTCATCCACCGTGTTAGGTTTGGTATTGTAGAATGTTTGGGTGGGTACGTATGATAGAACTTATTCCTTTCAATATTCAACTTTATTCAATACAGTTACAATTCACAATTCAACCGCTTATCTCCACCACTTTTACTTTTCTTTATCTTTACTTAAACCACTTATTCACTCTCTTAATTCATTCTTCAAGTTCCGCTTTTGAACTGACTTGCATATTTTGAGGGATGCTGATATTTATACTCATCTGTCATCTTTCGAGAATATTCTGTACCATCCAGCATTCCACACAAATTTCCATTTTGCTGGAAAATTCGATAAAAATATAGATGACGCTGTTCACATTCAAATGGATATCACACTGCTCTTCGTCCCGAACATTCAATGTTCCGCTGAAATGACACATTCTATCCAAACGAACCACCTTCAATTTTCCTCTATCCCAAGCTGGATCCGGTAGACAACGTCGTCAATGCGGGTTATCACCTTTTATGGACCTTCCCAATCTTGTTGGAATTTTGGTGGTTTGCCTTTCTTACGTAGAGGATTATACGGCCATATCAGATCCCCTTCTCCGGAAGATTTCTGTGTTGAACTGTGGTCTGTGTCTCCAGTCCTTCTGGCAGTTGCTGACGGCCTTAGACAGATGCTCATTGGAGGTCCTGTTGAATCGCTTGACCATTCCATCAGATTGAGGGTGTTATCCTTGTCTTCCTTATTCCCAGATATTGGTGCACTTCCTAGAAGACTTTTGATCCAAAGTTTCGCCCTTGATCAGGATGTGGCTCCATTAGGATCCAAATCTGCTCACCCAGTTGTTGACTATCTCTTTTGCCACGGCCTTAGCCTTTTGACTTGGGATTGCATACACTTCCGGCCACTTACTAAAGTAATCCATGACCACGAAGGTGTATCGGTTTTGGGAAACCGGTCAGCGATGTCGTCGGCTATTCGTTCGAATGGTGCTCCGACATTGTGTTGTGACATTCGTCCCTGTGGCTTTATTCTTGGACCCTGGATAGCCGCACACCTTGTGCACTTTTTGCACCAATTCTCTACATCTTGATCCGGCCTGATATCTGCTGCCCACTTGGTCTTTCTCCATGTTCCAGGTCAATATTGGATCGATGTCATTACCTGCCTATAGGGAAGAACGGATTTCGTCTCCAACCCTCTACTGGTGTCGAGGTTTCTCTTATTCAACTCGAATTTGAGTTGGACGAGGGTCAACTGCAATAGTTTTCAACCCATTACAGCTTACACAAACAATAAATTGACAGCTGTTTGAAGTATTGAATTGACAGCTCTGAACACTGATTTTGCCGCTACATAACTCCCCCCGAAAGGCATTCTACTTTGGAACGAAATGTACTCTCCTTGACTTGGCTGCACGTAAACGCACGACTTGCAAAGCAAATTATCTGCAAAGCACATGTAATAGAGCAGTTGAAACGTCAAAAGCATATGTTTGCATTACAAGTGTTAAACGTTTATAAACGGATAACTTATACAATTTTCATTTCTCAATATATTAAAGCATGATTGTTCAACAAAGTTTTGTACTTATTTTAAACAGCTTACTTAATGGTTGCTAAGCTACCAAATACACTAAAAAGAACAAAAACACATTGAACGCCATTTATATGCAAGTATGTGGAAACAGCGTTATGTCCCAAAATATGGTTTAAATTATTTAATTATTTATTAAATTTGTAATAATTTTGTATATATTATATTATTTGTAACGTACATTTTTCAAAATATATATAGTCCATCAATCAATTTGCGCGCCCTCTGTAATTTCTAGGTAGCATTTGTAGTACTTTGAAAATAAATTTTCATTCCGCCTAAACTCGAACTGGGCCTAACTTCGGGTTGATCGTCAACACAAACCAGAAGAAGAACCAACTTCTATTTAGAGTCAGTTCGGTAATTCCGTTTTCAGATTGAATTATTCTATTCAGATATATTAAAAACAATTATAATTGAAATAAATAAAAGCTAAAGAAAATATTAGTATTAAATCATCAGGTGTGGGGTCACACATAGACTGACGATAAAATCGACATCATTTTGTCGAAAAAAAGGGATAAAAAAAAACACGTTGAAAATGAGCAAAAAGCTCACAAAGACACAATTATTCGAGGCACTGCAGGCTGCCGGCTTCCCAGCACCACCTTCTGCTTCCCTAGGGTAGTTGCGCTCACTGTATGAGCAAGAATTTCGTCTCCCAGTGCTGGACAATATAACTTCCGAGGACATCGAAGCGGCCTCACCTTCTGCTCAGCCGCCGTCCGGAGTACCCACCACTTCCGAGATTCCTTCAGATGCTGCGATTTCCGAATTCTGTGCTAATGCAAAAACTTCTGCGGCGCCGGGCACACTAACGACGTCCTCATCAGCAATTTATTCCAACGAACACGTGCGCGCTTCTAGTGGGACCGCAGCAACCAATTCTGATGCCGATGAGGAACTGGAACTAGCTCGTCTTGAAAGGCGCAAGCGTATTGCCGACCTGCGACGAGAATTAGCCGAGTTTGAGCAGAACACTTCTCCTGGAAAAAAATCGACTTCAGAGACATCGAAAATGCGGTTCCATCGTTTTCTGGCGACGACTCGTATGGGGTACGCAATTGAGCTGCGGACTTCGAGGATGTAGAGCAATCGTTAGGATGCGATGACAAATCCAAATACATCTGTGCCCGGAGGCTGCTGCAAGGAACAGCGAAGATGCTGATACGGACCGTCCGAGTGGATGCTTGAGGCTCTTTGAAGCATCTCCTTCTGGAAGAATTCGACAAAAGGCTAACCCGTCAGGAAGTCGGGTTGAACCTCCGAAAACGCAGTCGTGAAGAAACCCTCCTGCATTACGTCCTATCGATGCAGGAAATCACCACACACGCAGACATCGACGAAGTCGACCTCATTGATGGCCTCTCCGACACTTCAGCCAACCTATCGATCTTATACGCTGCAAAGTCTCTTTCCGACCTTAAGAGTTTGCTGCCGCGGTACGAGAAGAGATGTTCGACTATGGCCCTACGAGCCACCAACAAACCCAATGTTCCTCGCCCATTGGTAGCCACAACTTCCGTAAACAAAGCCTCCTCAGACACTATTCCTTCAGAAGGCCAAATAAGATGCTTCAACTGTTCTTCGTTTGGCCACATCGCCGCCAACTGCTCCAAAGAAAGAAGATTTCCCGGATCATGCTTCCGCTATGTAGACCCTGGCCATGTTTATAAGCAGTGCCCAATGGCACCAAAGAGACGAGTCGGCGCTATCACTATGGACCCTAAGGATGAAGAATTTGACGAAGATGAGTTAGAAGAGTCATTGAACGCCGTATAATTGATAAGTGTCGCCCCCTTTTTAAATGAGTTAAATTCTCTTCTTGACACCGATAGTCCGGTTAGTTTCATTCAACAATCAATTTTGCCTGAAGAAATCCAAGTCGGTGATCTATCGTATTCACATTACAAAGGGATAGGAGATATCAAGAACTATACTTACGGTACTATCTTTTGCCACCTTAAATTCGCTAAACAAATGCATAAAGTATCCCTTCTGATTATTCCAGATGGAATCTTGCCTATGCCTCTGCTGATCGGTTGTGACATATTACGGATCTTTAATATTACCTTAAGAGTGAACCTCGGTATTTCTTCAGAGCAAAAGTGGTATAACAACTAAGAATAAAAGATTAATATCGAATCGTTTACATTTGTGCACTTATTTTCCTTTGTCAGTAGATTGTAAAACAACAGTGATAAATAAGCGAAGTGACTTGAATGGAAATATACTCGGTGATAACGATTTGTCCGCGAACGTTAGGGATTTAAGCAGGGAAAAGGTGAGCCGCGTCGTAATTATTCTGTTCTACCGTCCATGGTTATTGATAGTGACGTACTCGAAATATCCGCTATTGGGCTCAAACTAGAGCAATCCCGAATTAGATCTGGTGACTAGGGATAGGGTGCTTAAGGTTGTGAAGGACAGCTATACGAATTTTGACCAATCGAAGTGACGCCTTTGGAGTTCGAAATGCAAATTCGACTCACTACACATACTCCGTTCTTCTGTCCCCCAAGACGGCTGTCGTTCGCCGAGAAACAGGAGGTAGACAAAATTGTGAAGGATTTGTTAGCGAAACAAATCATAAAACATAGTGACTCGCCTTATCTCTCGGCCATCGTTCTGACGAAGAAAAAATCTAGGGAGACGCGCACGTGCGTAGACTATAGGGACTTAAACAAATATACTGTTCGTGATAATTACCCACTCCCATTAATAGAAGACTGCCTAGAGTACCTCGATGGAAAAAATATATTTTCACTGCTCGACCTTAAGATTGGTTTCGTATTGTTGTGTATATGGATGACATAGTCACAGCGAGTGATAACCTAGCCGACCATCTTCAATTACTCGGTGAAGTTCTACAGTGCCTTTCAAGAAATGGACTTGAGTTGAAGCTGTCTAAGTGCCGCTTTGTTTATCCTGCCATAGAGTACCTAGTATATAATGTAACTGAACATGGGATCCAGCACGGCGATTCAACTGAGGGCCATCCGGCAGTATCCCGTGCCAAAGAATAGCAAAGAGCTACACTCTTTTCTTAGCCTAAGCTCGTACTTCTGGCGGTTCGTGAGTTCCTTTTCTAGAATAGCCAGACCACTTTAAGACCTTCTGAAAAAAGACAGGCCTTTCGTTTTCACCCAGGAATGTGAAAAAGCCTTCCGACAACTTCAAAATTGTCTTACTTCTGCGCCAGTATTGGCCATTTATGACCCAACTCGGGAGAAGCAACTACATTGTGACGCAAGTTCACTGGGCTATGGTGCCGTGCTTCTTCAACGGCAAGATGACGATCAATTTGACCCGGTGGCATATTTTTTAAAAGTACAACCAGTCAAGAATCCAAGTATCTTAGTTTTGAGGTTGAGACCCTAGCGATCATATCCGCTCTGCGATGATTCCGAGTATATTTAGAGGGGATTCCTTTCACGATAATTACGGACTGCAGTTCACTTACCCTAAAGTTAAGCAAAAAAAGTGTAAACCCCCGGATAGCCCGATGAGCTCTAGAACTCGAGAACTATAACTATAAAGTGAAGCACCGAAGTGGAGCCAATATGGCCCATACTGATGCACTTAGCAGACGCAACGTGATTTCCGTAATAAACTCAGAAGACATTGACTTTCAGTTGAGGGCTGCTCAGGGTCGTGATCTGATTATTTCAGACCTGAGGGAAAGGTTAGGTTTCGAGAATTCCAATTTATACGTTTTACAAGATGGGATTGTCTTTAGGAAAAACCGTGCCGGTGGACTTTGCCTATATGTCCCTTCGGAAATGGAAGTTAACCTCATCCGGCACATTCACGAGAAGATCGGTCATCTAGGTGTGACAAAGTGTCATAACCAAATTCGCGTGCACTATTGGTTCCCTAATATGCAAGAGAAGGTAGGCCAATTCATAAAAAATTGTATTCGCTGTATAATGTACTCCTCGCCCGTACAATCGCGTGAAAGTAACCTCTTTAATATTCCAAAGGAACCTCTTCCGTTCCACACCCTTCACCTTGACCACTTACTCCTGGTCGTCGACGCCTTTACCAAATTCATGAAATTATACCCAGTCATATCGACTAGCACTAAGGAAGTGTGCGCCTCCCTTCGTAAGTACTTCGGGTACTACAGCCGAGGATAATCACGGACAGGGGTACGTGTTTTACCTCGTTGGAATTCAGCTCGTTTCTGTTAGACCTGAATATAACTCATGTTAAAAATGCTGTTCATTTTCCTCAGGCTAACGGACAGGTAGAGAGAGTTAATCGAATCCTGGCACCCATGTTAGGAAAGCTCAGTGAGCTATTACAACACGCTGATTGGGTGCGAACACTGTGGCAGGTAGAGTACGCCCTAAACAATACGGTTCACAGGTCGGTAGGCACTACGCCTAGCAAACTTCTATTTGGGATTGATCAGCGTGGCCCTATAGTGGATAAGCTCACTGAATTCCTCGAAGAGAAGGGATTGAACCCCTCCGAAAGGAACTTAAGTGACCTGAGAGAGAATGCGTCTAGGGAGATATGCAAGGTCCAAGAATATAACCTTAAGCATTTTGAAGCACCATCATCCGGCGCGCACCTATGTAGAGGGAGATTACGTCGTTATAAGAAACGTCGACACGACTATCGGTACGAATACAAAACTTATCCATCGGTTTAAGGGACCGTACGTTGTTCACAGAGTTTTACCCAATGACCGGTATGTAGTTCGCGACATAGAAAACTCCCCGATCACACAGTTGCCATATGATGGCGTGATCGAAGCCAAAAATATCAGTTTGTGGAAAGAACGATAAGAAAGTCACTGCTGTTTGGGCGACGCTTGCCGTTGTGGCATTAAGTTAGATTAAGTTAAGTTAAGCTAAAGCCATTGTTATTGATCGAGGTCGATCAAAATGTTAGGTCGGCCGAGATGTAGTACTTTGAAAATAAATTTTCATTCCGCCTGTACCCGAACTGGACCTAACTTCGGGTTGATCGTCGACACAAACCAGAAGAAGAACCAACTTCGGCCATTCCGTTTTCAGATTGAATAGAATAAGGAAGTTGTCAGATATATTAAAAGGAATTATAATTGAAATAAATAAAAGCTAAAGAAAATATTCGTATTAAACATTAGTATTAGCAATCGGCAGCAGCAACAACTTCACGAAAAGGGAAACCATCTTGAAAGGGTCTTTTTCTTTTTCCGGTCGGAGGACAGAGTTGTAGATAGAGAAAAAAAAGATTTTGTGAAACCAAGGAGAAGAAAAATAAAGTCCTTAATTAAAATAAATAAAGCCATCAACCCACCGCAGGTCAGTCCAGCGAATGAGTAGATGAGAGCCTGCCGCCGATGTCCCCGATGACCAGACCAATGCTGGAAATCCAGTCGCACAAAATCCAATTGCAACGGCTACCCACGAGGAGGCAGAGCACTTGGAGGCACAGCTGAGCATCCTACGCATGCGGCGCGATATTCTACTGCTTCAAGAACAAATCCACAAATTGGAAAGCAGTGAATCTCTACCCCAGTCGTTCGGCAGCTCCATTCATCATGTAGTCAATTTTGATCATCTGGAGAATGCTCTGAGCGCATTTACAGCAAATAATTCTTACGACATCCGTAAATGCCTTCAAGAGTTCGAACAATACGCGGCAACACGGGGTTTAATTCCGGACGAAATATGTCTTGGGGTACGCCGGCTGCTTTAGGAAACCGCCAGAGAATTCCTCGGCACTTTGGGCGTCGTCGACTACGACCAGTTGAAAGCCGCTTATATCGAAACATTTGGGTGGCAAATCATGCATCGAGATGTTTATCGGCAGCTGGAACACCCGACGCATTAAACCGGGCGAAACGTGTTTGGGGTACGTTATTTCTATGAAGGCACTTGCATCTAAGATCTCCATTCCTGAAGCCGAAGTGATCACATTTATAATCGATGGGTTCGATGATGGCAGCCCCAATATCACTCCAATCAGCGATGTCGAAACTCTTGGAGGCTTGTTGGCTAAATTGGACTGATACCAGAAGAAGAGAACATTGCATTTGGCACGCAACAGTCGTAGCCAAATTAACCGCAGTCACCCATAAACGACCGCCGTCCACCCTCAGATTTCCGACGTCCGCTGTTATAATTGCTCCCAATTTGGTCATTATAAAAGCAACTGCACAAAAGCTATTAGACCAGTAAATGCCTGTTTCAACTGTAGCAAAGTCGTGCACTTTCATCAGGACTGTCCAAGATCACAGCGGAAACACCAAAGGATCGTTGCTGTTGTCACGAAGGCATTGACCGAGTATCCAGATAGTGACCAAGATTTAGCTGGTACCATCAGCGTCATGCAAAAGGTAAGTGTCCGGAAGATTTCGCCTTGATATCGTACCTAGTCCACATGCGGCTGCTCGCTAACTTCATCTTTTCTCTGGTGTCTTCATGCAATTTACTAATCCTGCTGCGGAAGTTATCCACGTAGTCGTTCACCCCTTTGGGCTCCGTGGGTGGGGATCCGAATTTTGCTTCAACCTAACTGTTTGACCGAATAAGATCTCGCATGGTGTGTGTCCTGTTGAACTATGACCCGCGTTTCGGTAGGCCATTAAGAAGAGGGGTATGTGTCGATCCCAATCCCGCTGGCAGTTGCTGACAACCTTAGATAGATGCTCATTCAAGGTCCGATTGAATCGCTCGACCATTGCATCAGATTGAGGGTGTACTGGCGTTGTCCTTGTCTTTCTTATTCCCAAGTATTGGCATATTTCCTGGAAGACTTTTGATTCAAAGTTTCGCCCTTGATCAGAGTGCAACTCCATTGGGACCCCAAATCTGCTCACCCAGTTGTTGACTATCTGTTAGGCTACGGTCTTAGCCTCTTGATTTGGGATGGCAAACACTTCCGACCACTTACTGAAGTAATCGATGACCACCAGGGTGTATCGGTTATCATTAACGGTTTCGGGAAACGGCCCAGCGATGTCGGTGGCTATTCGTTCGAATGGTGCTCCGACATAGTATTGTTGCATTTGTCCATGTGGCTTTACTTTTGGACCCTTGGTTGCCGCACATCTTATGCACTTTTTTCATCAATTCTCGACATCTTATTTAGCGCTTAGCCAATAGAAACGTTCCCTTACCTTTTACAACGGCTTGTTTATTCCCAAATGGTCAGCGAGTCCCACTGTGCCCAGTATGCCTTCAGAAGTTGGCTCCGATCTGATATCTGTTGCCAGCTTGGTCTTTCATCGTGTTCCTTCCAGTCCAATATTCGCTCGATGTCATTGTCTGCCTGTTGGGAGGAACGGATTTCGTCTATACTCCAACCCTCTATTGGCACAGTCCTGATCATTTGGATAGTGGGCTGTTCTTTTGCTTCTTTACGGTTGCAGTGTTCACATTTTATTCCGCATGGTCGAGCATCAGCATTTGAGTGGAGTTTTCCCTTGTGGTGTTGCACTACAAAGTCGTAGCCCTGCAACTGCTCGATCCATCCACCTTGCCTTCAGGGTTCTTAAATTGGAGTAGCCATTTCAGAGCTGCGTGGTCTGTCCGAAGAATGAACTTTTGTCAGTAGAGGTACTTATGGAAATGCTTCGTAGCCAGAATTAAAGTCAGAAGCTCGCGCCGAGTTCCGCAGTAGTTCCTTTCAGGTCTGGAGAGTACTTTTCTGTAATATGCGACAACTTTCTCTTGACCATCATGAACTTGGGAGATCACAGCTCCGACCCCAACATTGCTAGCGTCTGCGTCCACGACGAATATTTTTCCGGGCGTGGGGTAACCCAGATGGGTGCATTGCACATCTGTCGCTTCAGTTCTTGAAATGCTTTTTCACATTCTCCAGACCACCTGAACTGTCGGCCTTTTTCCGTAAGTTGATGCAGTCTCTTTGCAATACGAGCAAAATCCTTTACGAACCTTCTGTAGTACGTGGCGAGTCCCAAGAAGCTTCTTTTGGGAAAGGCCAAATTTTCACGGCTTCGATTTAGTCAGGATTTTGTCGGTTGAGCTTTAGATGAGCAGTTCGTAGCCTCTCAAACACTTCTTTTAGATTTTCGTGGTGCTCCTCGAACGTATTGTCTATGACAATAACGTCGACCAAATCCACTAGGCAGGTTTTCGAGGTGAGTCCTTGAAATGTTCGTTCCATTAGTCGCTCGAAGGTGGCCGGAGCGTTGCACAATCCAAACGGCATCACTGCAAACTGCCAAAGACCGCCTCCTATAGTGAAGGCAGTTTTCTCTCGATCCGAACGATTTATCTCTACCTGCCAGTAACCGCTCTCCAAACCAGTTGAAAACCATTTCGTTCCAGAAAGTGTCATCGATTCTCGGAAATGGGTAGCTGTTCTTTTTAGTGACATCGTTGAAACGTCGGTAGTCTACACAAAACCTCATGCTGCCATCTTTCTTTTTCACGAGGACCACTGGAGATGCCCACGGACTTTGTGATTCTTGAATCAGTCCCTCAGCTTTCATTTTCGACACCATTTCGGCAACTTCTGTTTGCTTTGCCAATGGAAGACGCCTTGCAGGTTGACGGATTGGTCGAGCGTCTCCGGTGTCAATGTGGTTTTGAACAATATGCGTACGTCCATATTCTCCGTCTTGTGTAGCAAATATATCAGCGTACTCACCGATTAGTTTTTCTGCCAGTATTCGCTGATTTTCGTCCAGATTACAGAGGCTGAGAATTTTGTTCTTGATTTTTATGCTTTGAACTGTTGCGACCGGTGTTTCCGTTGTAATCGATATTTTCCCACTATGTCCCCCTTTTTCACCTTTACTCTGAATGTCTTTGGACTTAGAATCCTTACAGGGACCATGTTGTTCTTTGGCTCCACTAAGGTCTTTTCCACCATGAAGTCTCTTCTATTTTCTGGCTCCATCAAATAAAATCGGTGGCTACCAGGACCACTTTCCACTTTTGCCCACAAAATTGCTTCAGACGAAGGCTCTAGACTCTAATTTCTGCAGATGACGACATTTAAGACTGAGGTATTGGCGTTTCCGTATATCATTGGTATCTCCATGTTTCCGTATTTCAGGGTTTGTGTCCCCAAGTCGACTACAAGTCCATGTTCTCTCATGAAGTCTGTACCAATGATGCACTCATCACATATGTGAGCCACCAGAAACGCGTGAGAGAATGTTATTCCGGTCAGCTGGATTTTTATGCGGGCTTCACCATATACCTGATCAAATGTGAATAAGTGATCAGAGCACGAACGTTGAAAAAAACTAGAGTGAGAACTCGCCTAGATAAAAAGTCAAGAGAATGGCGTATATAAATTAATTAACAATACATGTTGCCTTTGGTTTACGAGTGAAGTGCTGCTGAAGTTTATTGATCCAGCTAAACTTAAAAATCTAGTTTTCCGGCGTGAAAAATTTGTGATTTTATTTCTCCATTGCCCTGCACAGTAAAGTTTCTCTCCTCTCAAGAAATCGTGTCAGCTGTAAAACTACGCTTAAAAGTTGCTAGCACAAAAGGCCTTCCATCTACGCCTACAACTGGCTCTCCTCCCGTCGTGAAGGACAATCAAAACGAGAACACACTCACTGCCAAAATATTGGAGGAACATCTAACTAAGCAAGCGGAGTCAATTAGACTTTGCTGAAGAAATTTCCAAAATGCAGAGTGAATTTTTGCAACGGGTTGAGGAAATTAATGAGAGTTAGGGTCGACGATTTGATGATGTCAACAAAGTAATATCCCACCTTACTGAGGAAATTCAACGAGACACCAAAAGAGCTGTAATAGTGCATAATGTCGAGACTGCATCCATGCAGCAACGAATTAACGCGTTAGAGAGAAAAGAAACCGCTCGTTATGCTGTGCTCTTTGGAGTACCAATACTACCAAACGAAAATCTAAAAAGCCTATTCAACCATCTGTTTCACACAATTAATTGCAAACCCCCTGCTTACTGCATTCCGCGCTCACACAAAAAATCAGCACAACAATGATACCACACCATACCAATCATGTGATGGCAGCCCGCAAGAAAGGAATTCTGTGCTTGCCTCTGGTGCAATTTATCGAAAACAAAATGCATCACAATTACGTCTCAACGATCTTGGCATAGAATCCAACGCTAACTGCTACCTCAATGAAAGCCTAACAAAACGTACTCGCTTTCTCCTAAACAGTGCCATCGAACTCTGGCGAAAAAATCAGCTGTTTGCGGTACACACAAAGTGTGGGTGTGGGTACGTGAAAAAGTTGCTGAATTCGAAAAGCTTTCTTATGGAAAGCTCTGATGAGCTGCTTACTGCTGCTGAGACAACTTAATAACAACATACCTATTCTATGTAACTATTTTGTACTCTTTTTAGTTTTTTTCTTTCATAATTCTTTTTTATTTATTATTTATGTTTTCAACTCTCAATTTAGTTATTCAAATAACGTTTGTAAATACTTTCTGGCTAATCAATTTCTCTAATTTTTTTGTGAATTGCTGTTTCTTACCCCTTTTTTTTTTGATTAATGAAAAACCATTAGATAACACTAATGGGAGTGTCATGGGTGTGGGTAGGAACGAGAACTTGCATAATATGATCCGTGTGCTCTGTGCACAGAAGAATGGATTAAAAATCTGTCATCTGAATGCACAAAATTTACACAATGCATTGAAACTAGAGAAAGTCAAATATCTATTTGACAACATCTCAGGTTGATGTTGTTTATGTGTCTGAGACTTGGTTTCATTCGGATGCCGAAAACAAATTGTATGAAGTGTCTGGTTTTAATGTTTTTCGTGGTGATCGAGTGGGTCGAGTAGGTGGAGGATCTGCTATTTGTTTACCGCGAAGGTTTGCAGTGTACACCTGTTTGTAATTCTATGCAGGACACAGGGCTAGACTATTGCTTCGTCAAAATTGTATGTGAGAGCCAAAGAATTTTATTAGGTACTGCTTACAGGGCAAATCAATCTGTAGACTATATGCCGTTAGTAATCATTCTAGAGCAACTTTCCTCTAGGAGCTCCCATGTTGTTCTATGCGGTGACCTTAACTGCAATTTGTTGGATGTGAACGTTTCTTCTCATTTGTTAAATAACTTTAAATCGCTGACCTTATTCATAGTCTAGAAAGAAAGAAAGACCTACTTATTTCGAAGGTGATTCAAGTACTCTGATTGATCAATTTTTTGTTAGTGACGTTAGTAAGATCCTACTTTATAGTCAGGTTCAAGCTTCTGGTTTCTCGAGACATGATCTCATTTATTGTATTTAACCTTAGATTTTAAAAACAGGCCAAAAGAGATCATCTTTCAGTTTCGTGACTTTAAGAACGCGAACTACAGTGAGTTACTGTATGACATTCAGTGTACTGATTGGAATAGTCTGAGGTGCATGCAGTCTGTTAGCGATAAAGTTGTGCTTTTTCAAGAGCAGATCAGATACCTTTTTAATAAACATATCCCACTAAAAACAAAAGTTGTCCGTAGAACGTGGCCACCCTGGCTTAGCAGCGAAATTAGGAAGCTGATGCTGCAACGTAATACAGCCTATAGTCTTTGGAGACGATATACAGTCGAACCGCTATATCGGGAGTACTGCCGTTTGCAGAACAAAGTGGTGCTAGACATAAGGTCCGCAAAGACACTTTACTATGAAAATAGGTTAAGCCAAAGTTGTTCGTCAAATAATAAATGGAAAACTGTTAAGGAACTTGGAGTTGGAAAAGAGATTCCAAACATAGCCGATAACATTGACTGTGAACTCTTAAACGCTAAATTCGTCACAAAACCATCCTCTTTCACAAATGAAAACGTGTGTAATACATTTGATCCTTCAGACAACTCCGTCTCCAATGAATCGTTCGGTTTCATATGTATTAGTGATCAAGATGTTGTCGAAGCGGTTCTATCAATAAAGTTAAACGCAACTGGAATCGACGGTGTTGATCCCAGGTTCCTAAAACTTCTCCTTCCTTACATTCTTCCTTCCATTACCCATATCTTCAACAGCATATTAACAGCTTCCGATTATCCAAGTGAATGGAAGAGGGCAAAAGTTATCGCAATCCCTAAAAAAGGAAATAACGATTATAGACCCATAGCGATTCTCCCGTTTTTAAGTAAAGTCTTGGAAAAAGTAATTTTGAAGCAAATGAAAGCATATTTTTCTATAAATAAGCTAGTAAGCAGTTGTCAGTCCGGTTTTCGTCTTTTCGTAATTAACCGTCTTTTGTTAAATGCACATGTCTGTTATTTGAATCTTGTTTTCTTCTTTTATGCTTTTTTTTCTTTTTTTATTCAAATATGTATTTTTTGTTGTTTAACCATTTTCTTTTGTTGTTCTTATTTTTATTTTGTTATGTTCAATTTGTAAACTTAATTTTAAGGCTTTCACTATCTTATAAGATTTATCTTACTGTGATAAGCCATTTCAAATAAATCAATAAATACAAATACAAAAAAATACCTTAATCGTTGCTCTTTAGCTGTTCGCAAGCTCCAACTGCTGGTGTTATGCAAACAAGACTTCTGCACAAGATCCTTCCTGATGGTTGAGGCCATCCATTTCTCCTTACCGCTGACTACTTCCACCAGAAGACTTCTATTGCATCGTTTTGCCAGCGAGACTTGGATGGTATTCCTGAGGCCGTCAACTCGTTCTCCCGACGACTGATGGCTTCGGGAAGGTTGACCGGCTTCCTAATAGCTGTTTCTACCGGTTTTTCCCTCTATTTGTTTGTTACCACAGTGAGGGCAGCCTTTTCGTCGCACTGGTTCTTTACACTGCCTTTGAAAATATCCTATTTTATTACATTTCCAACATTGGGGTGGCCGTGGTAGTGGTAGTGGTAGTAGCAAACGCTTCTCACTCGGAGGGTCCAGGTTCGAATCCTGCCCATGGCAAAAATCAGTTTTTCATTGTATAATTGGAACTCAGACAAAAAAATTCTGCGTGTGAAGGCATAACACTGACACGTAGATTTGGCTGTTATAAGAGTTTCAAGCAATGAAAAAAATACTGGGAATTATATCTCGAATCACTCTGAGTGAAGAAAAACTCTCCGTCCTATTCGGACTCCCACCCCTGGAGAGCAAACATAGAAACCAAACACACCTGAGTTTCAAACCACTACAAAAACAATTTTCCTTTCTCCTCCTTCTATCTTTCCGCCCGCGCCCTGGCAACAGTAAAAGGGTATCAACCCCTTAGGCGCGCGTAAATTATAAAAAAAAAAAAAAAAAAAAAAAACATTCATTCTGATTGGCTGCTTCCATCGCCAGAGCGAAGGCAAGTGCTTCAGCAAGGGTTCTTTTCCCGGCCATCCTTACTGCTGATTGTAGCTTTGGATCTGCAATTCCCCTGATAAATGCATCTTTTACCATTTCGTCGATAATTTGCTGGCTTGCGGTGGGGTATGACAAATGTGCCAGTCTACTCATGTCTGCTTGGAGCTGCTGCAGTGTTTCTCCTCGTTGCTGCGTTCGGCTTTGCAATTGGACCTTGTAAACCTCCTGTAGGTGGCTATCCCCAAACCGTTTCTCGATAGTCTGTACTAAGGTCACATAATCTTTATGGTTTTCGATGTCTATTGTTTGCAACAATTCTGCTGCAATTCTGTGCAAGGCCATTGTTAGGGCAAAGCACTTTTCCTCATTGTCCCAGTCGTTTGCACAGGCAGCCATTTCAAACTGCTTCTTATAAGTAGACCATGAGTTTTGGCCATCGAATGGGGGAGGCTTCAACTCTTTCCTCTTTGAACCGCTTCTGCACCGTGTCGAGCTCTTTTGCTAGTTGCTAAACTTTGCTGTCCATTTGTTCGAATTTATCGTCAACATTCTTCTCTATTCTTTCAAATTTGTTAACGATTTCTTCGAACCTTTGATGTAGAACTTTATTTTATTCTTCCAGTTTTTGTTCTAGACTATTCTTTTGTTCGTCGAACTTTTGTTCAATGCTGTTCTTCTGTTCGTCTAGATTTTTTTTCTTTTTAACAAGAGGAGTTGCATCATCGCAGCCATGTCACTGTCGGTCCTTATCTGTTCATCCTCGTCAATATCGAAGGAGTATGTATCAGGATCATGTTCTTCGTTGTTCAAAGCCTCCTGAAGTCGGAACACCAAGTCACTTTTTCCTCCACTGGCGCTGAGACTTCTTTTGTTCAACTCGGATTTGAATTGGACGAGGGTCTACTGCAATAGTTTTCGACCGTCGCAATTTTTTTTTTACACACAATAAGTCCTATCCCACTTCTGACACCAATGTAAAGTGTTTGTGTGGGTACAAATCATAGAACTTATTCTTTTCAATAAAAATCGCTTTATTCAATATAGTTACAATTCACAATTTAATCGTTTCTCCAATTTCTCAACCGCTTATAGTCGTACTTTTCTTATCTTTTACTTAAACTACTTAATCACTTCTCCTAATTAATACTTCAAATTCAACTGATGAACTGAGTTGCATACCTTGGCGATGATGGCATTTATACTCGAATGACATACTTCGAGAACAATCCTCGGCATCCAGCGTCCCATACAATTTAAATTTTACTAGAAAATTCGATTCCTCTATCCATTCACCAATCGAAATCTTCTGCTCTTCCAGTGTCGAAGTCTTCTGCTATGTAAATCTAGATGTCGGTGCTCACATTTAAATGGTTATCACAATAGCCGTGTTTTATTGGTAAGTGGCTATGCAGCTCTGTAAAATATCCCTTCGCAAACAACAACAAAAACGAAAAGTGGCGATAATTAGGTCAGTAAATAAAGTGAACATAGAACTTAGGAATTCTGAAATCCAGAGAGCGCTGACAGGGGTTGTAAAAAATTTTATTTCATGATGGTTGTCGACTTCCTTTATTTAAGGATGTATTCGTTGACTATTATTTTATATAATTTGTGTAAAGATGCATTTGAGTTGCAAGGTGTTTGGTGGCACAGAAAATCGCCAGAAATCCCCGATCGTATGAGAAATACCTTTGTTCAGTTGCATTTAATCGTCGACGGAAAAAAACTATTGGTGCACTTGATTGATAGTGCGCTAGAGTTGTTGCATTCGTCAGCTATTTTTTTGCACTTTTCAAAGGCATCAAAGCTTTCTGCAGTTCATTGGATCTCCTTTCTGTCGCTTTTTACCCACCATTCAAGTATTTGTCGAATTTTCTAGCAAAATGGAAATTGTATGTGACGCTGGATGGCGAAGATTGTTCTCGAAGTATGGCATTCGAGTATAAATACCATCATCCCCAATGTCTGCAAGTCAGTTCATCAGCTGAATTTGAAGTGTTAATTGGGAGAAGTGATTAAGTGTTTAAGTAAAAGGTAAGAAAAGTATAAGCGGTTGAGAAATTGAATTGTATTGAGAGAAACAATTAAATTGTGAATTGTTACTGTATTGAATAAAGCGATTTGTATTGAAAAGAATAAGTTCTATCATTTGTACCCACACAAACATTTTACAATATCCATTCTCCAATAGTTCTGCCTTCTGCTATTCAAATATAGATGACGCTGTGCACCTTCAAATGTATATCACGCTATTTTATCTTGCTTAATATTGCTCTTTTAAGTTTGGCAAGTCCAACGTGGTTAAATCAAACCATTACCCGGTAGCTACAACGAGGAGGAGAAATAATTTGTAGCTGCAACGATCGCCAGCTCGCCAACGACGCGACCGACGTCTCTAGGTTCCGTCCCTAATCAAAATATTATTGTTTGATGGACTTAAAGCTCTCTTCGTGGCATTTGAATAAAAACATTGCTGAATAAAAACCGCAGACTTATACACCACATTTAGGCGCCAAACGTCCATGCAATTTTTCTTGCATCCCATCCATATGCAACCAATTTACAACAATTAATTCAGCTGAAATGTATGCTCCAAAATAAATACACATACATACATCGTTATTTCGGTTCACATTGTTACAGTCAAGCATTGCCAGCGCTAAAAAAAGACACACAAATTTGAAAATAATATTCCCGGAAGCGGATATCGTACGCTGTGTCTTTACTCACGCCATTTTATAAAATTCCGTAGCAGTTTTATATGTGATATGTACATACATATAATAATTTCATAAAATATTTCAAGTCGTGGGTTAGGGTTTGGTTTTGGTTCAGTGGGGCCTCTTTTTCACTATGCTTAGGTTCTTAGGGCACCATTGTGACACCCTTTAGAGTTAACCGCATTCAATTAAATGTCTTCTATTCGTCCTTCCTACGATCATCCAATACTGTCCAGCATAGCTAACGTTCTTAGTTGGACTTTCTGGAGCGTCAAGTTAATGTTAATACATAATAAAAAAATAAGAAACAATAAAATTGCTGCCACAATAGCCCCGATATCTAATGTTACCACTATCTGATTGGTATTGATGAAACTTCGTAAAATGTTATTCCGTTTTCTAGCGACAATGAATGTACACATCAAAATATAACTGCTTGTCTTATTGTTTTAAAGGTTGGAAGTGACTAGATCTATGCAATCTAGGGTTTACATAAGGACAAAGTTTTACCTTCAACAGAAAAATAAATTTACTTCATCATGGCTGGCGGCTCCGTCTTTCCCTCTATCATGTGTTGTGGCTAGCAATCTAAATTAATAACATGTTAGCTGTTCAAAAGACGGGATTGCGATTTCTGCCTTTAGGATGGCGTCATTGATACTATCCACGATCCTAAGTCATTCAGTGAGTACTGGTCTTTGGTTAGTTTCGCTCTAAATTAACATATTGGACGTCTTCAAAACGAAGTTTTTGTTTGATCTTTTCTGCATATATTTTTTTCTTAGCTAACCTGAAATCGTTATTACGGGCGATACCTAATTACAGAATTCTGGCTGGCTTCGACATTCTGGACAGACAACACCCGAAGGACGGCGTGTTGAGATCTTCGCTACGGAAAACAACTTGACGCAGCTTGTAAATGAGCCCACGTGAATACTTGACGTTGATAGTCATACGGCCAACACCCTGGACTTGTTTTTAACTTGTCACCCTGATAAGTACACCGTTGATGTGCTCTTCCCTCTAGGCTCGTCGGACCATTGTGTCATATCAGCTAATTTCTCGTACACCGACCACACAGTTAGAGAAAAAATTCCTAAAAGAACCGTACGGCAATACGAGAAAGCCAACTGGAGCGGTCTTAACAGCTTCTTTAAGACTTTTAACTGGTCGTTATGTTTCCTCGATAACGATGTGGATACCGCTGCTGATATGATCACAGACACCATTCTCTTTAGAATGAGATCCTTTATTACTCACCGGTTGAAGAGCACCAAACAAAAAGGAAAGGCATGGAACAACTGGAGCTGCAAAGAGGCTGTCAGGGTTAGAGAAATTTTTTTCGGTCCTGCATAGGAAAACCGAAAAAAATTCAAACAAGCCAGGAATAACTAAAATTCCAATACGACTAAAAATTGAGGGAAAAATACTACAATTTCCCAAAGGTAGTCATAATTGTTGGTCGTTTGTCAAAAACATTAGAAAAACCGCCTCATCCTCCATCCCAACGGTCATTTACAATGAAATTTCAGCTGTCAGCTCTTTGGACAACGCCAATTTGCTTCCTGCACACTTTGCGACCAGCTCAACACTTTCAGATTGTGCTTTGTCTCCGCCTACACTTGAATGCGTCAAGAGTTCTTAAAGATCTTAACATTCATAAATCGGCTGGTCCAGATGGTATCTCTTCCCTTCTTCTGAACACCTCTTCCACACTGGCAAAACCATTGCGTAAACTTTTTCATCAATCCTACTCTTTAGGACTCTTTCCGAGCAGATGGAAAATAGCATTTGCCTATCCCGTTCCTAAAAAAGGCGAATGTTCTTCTCTCCTTCCAAGGTTATTGAAACGCTAATAAACTGTCACCTAGTGAAATATCTCGAAACACGAAAACTTCTCAATGATCGGTTTTTGTAGCAACAGGTCCACTGGTGATTTGATGGCATGTTTTACCGAAAAGTGGAACCAAAGTAAACACCAATCTGGCGAAAGCAAGATAGTGGCACTTGCTATTTCTAAGGCATTTGACAAAGTTTGGCATCAGACTCTTTTGTCGAAAATACGTGCATTTGGGATCGACGACTCTCTTCTTCAATGGATTAGAAACTACCTTTCGGAACAAGCAATTCAAGCCTAATATCTAAAATCTATACAAAATAAATGCTGGTGTGCCCCAGGGCTCCGTTCTGTCTCCGACACTCTTTAATCCAGTATACTCATAGGTGATTACAATATTAGACAGTCATTCAGCATCCTCGAACACCGGCGTAACGTCCCCTGTCCCACCTTGTTGTATAGCGATTTTCACCACCAGTGCTCCACTGAAATTGCCAGTAGCATTCCGCTCCTTCAAATTTTTAACCACAATACCCGTCGCGCTATGAATGCTCATCAGTTCACCCTCAAGACCAACTTCGACAGTAATCTGAGATTTTGTGATTATTTCCTAAGCCATACAACTCGCTTATGGAATGCCCTGCCAAGCTCCTTATTTCCTTGCCAGTTTAACTTGCAAACATTTAAAAGCAACGCACATCGGTATCTCTCTTTTTTCCCTTCCTAACTACCTTTCGCCCAAGCTATGTATGTGCAAACATCTTAAGGGTACATAAAATGCGCCGATTTAAAAAAAAAAAACAGCTTACTCCCAAAGAGAGTGTTTCGTTATGTCACTTAGCTGCTTGTTGCCACTGAAGTCACGCGAAGTTCGATCAGGTGCTTCCCATGATCTTTTGTGTGCCATGGTGCATTCTTTCCAAATGATAATTTTGCATTCCTTCAACACAGTGCACATTCTAGAATTTTCGCTGATCTTGCACGTTTTGCGAATTTCGGTGAGGATCAAACTGATCAGGAATGTTTTGCCGGTGCCACCGGACGCATCAAGTTGCCATATATTTATCTTCAAGTAAGATGAGTGCTTCATTGAAAATGTCCTTGGTATATTCCTGCTTTGGATTTATTGTCCGTTCGCGCCGTAGAATATCTTCGCTAAGGCGTTGCTTGTGATTTTCCCAAAACGCTTTTGGGTCAGCTGGTACGCAAGTGGTCAAATGATACGCACTCTGTTGCGTATTTGATGTGGTAACTACTTAAGCGCGGCTTCTATTAGAGTTGTGTTCCAATGTTGATCGTCTTCGAGTAAGCTAAGCTTCAAACATGCTTCTCTATTACCTAGTTTATATGACAGGCACAATTCGCCATCTACGGTTCTCAATGATTTGAATGACGTGGGTTCTTCGATTGTGTGAAGCAGCATTAGCAAATAAAAACATTCGGGGTTATTTAGATGGACAGTGTTCACGCGCTGCAAAGCATCCTTCCTACGTACACTAACGTACTCAGAAACAACCGTGCCTCGCTGAACTGCCAGACAGTTGTATAGCGTTCGTGTATGCCGACGCTCAGAATTCACCAGACCGCTTCATTGCTGCTTATGTATCGTCCCATTTGGAATTGAGTGACTTCATCATTTTTGTTAAAGTAATTAGTTTATTTTGTAATTAAATTGCTATTTTGTCATTCCACTATTGCTCTCTTATATTATTACCACTATGAATTCTTATGTAAATGATTGCAGTTTTCTAATGATCTGTACAGTATACTTATTCTAATAGAAATACAGTTCCTCGTCTCAACTTGCAAATGTAAGACGTGTTTTCTCTTAGTGCAACAGGTTATGGGCCCAGTTGCGTGAATCGTCAAAGTCTTTTGGTGCAAATTTATATGTACGTACATATGTGAACGGGATAGTAATTGAATTAATACCGAGAAGCAAAATCAGTTCGCCGACGATTGGTATTTGGGTAAATTTGCTGTAAAAATAAAAAAAAATTATATTCTTTTTGATTTTGACAATAAATACATCTGCATACATATATACTCGTACATAGCGTACATAACTGGTCACTTTGAATTTTTTTTCGTTTAACTCTTTTTTGCCGTCATGTCAGCTGAGAATACTGAATTGAAAATTGAAAAACTGATCAATGGGGATCAGTGGAATATCTGGAAATTTCAAATAAAAATTATTTTGAGTGCATCTGATTTGTTTAAATATGTGATAGGGGATGAAGTCAAGCCGACTGATGTTGAAAAATTGCTGCTGTGGAGCCGTTTCAACAGCAAGGCGCAGAAAGTTATCGCCACTTCGATAGGTTCACAACCCCTTTTGCACATAATAAACTGCAAGTCCTCAAAAGAAATGTGGGACAAACTCCATGGGGTTTATGAGGTGAAATCAAAGGCGAGTATCCACATGCTTCAACAGCAATTTTACAGTTTTAGTAAGGATCCGCAAGATGATATAGCCTTGCATATTTCAAAACTACAGACCATTGTGCAGCAACTATCCGATGTTGGAGAAAAGGTTTCCGATTCAATGGTCATAACCAAAATCTTAATGACTTGCCCGCATCGTTTAGTCATTTCCATAGTGCTTGGGAGTCAACGGCAGTTGAAAAGCAGACATTAGACAATCTTACTGGCAGGCTAGTTCTAGAAGAGGGGCGTATTAATTCACAGAAAATTTTTTTTGAACCTGGAGGGACTAGTGCTTTAGTTGCCAATAAGCCATATACACCTAATAAATCGCATAATAAAACCAGACAGTTTTCAAAGCCAGGAAGATGTTTCTTTTGCAAAGGAACAGGGCATTGGAAGAACGAGTGTCCAAAGAAGAAAGAGAAGCTGTTGGAAAGGCCGAATTCAAGTGGGAAGAGGGGTAATGCTTTTGTTTGTGAGTCGCTGTTAACACAAAGTGAAGCTAGTGCTGATGAGTGGTTCTTGGATTCCGGAGCGAGTGACCACATGACTAGCAGAAAAGAGTGGTTTATAAACTATAAAGTTTTTGCAAAACCGATAGTCGTCAGGTTAGGAGATGGGAACACCATTAATGCATATGGCAGAGGAGACATTAATGTGTTGACATTTAACAACATCAACTGGGAGGAGAACCATTTAGCTAATGTGCTTTACGTTCCAGACATTCGTCTAAATTTGTTTTCTTTGAACTGTGCGTTGGACAAAGGTTTAAAATTATCATCGGACAACTTAAAATGTGAACTTTCCAAAGGAGAATCTGTTTTCGTAGTGGGAGTACGTAAATCCAGATTGTTCAAATTGCTTTTGAAGGTCACAAGCAATTCAATGGATTCTAGTGTTTGCGCAAATTTAGCTGAAGAGAAGAAAGCAACACTACGCAAGTGGCATGAGAAGTTTGGACATCAAAATATTGTCCAAGTGAAGAGCGAATTGAAGGCCAGAGGTATTTCTTTTGAAGATGAAGACAATTTTTTTGTGAGGATTGCCTTTATGGAAAACAACATCGTACAGTCTTTCATTCCAGTGAAAATAAAGCGAGTTGCGTGGGGGAACTTGTGCATTCTGATGTATGTGGGCCGATGCAGTGTTCTTCAGTTGGAGGGTGCAAGTATTTCTTGCTTTTTAAAGACGATTTCTCGCATTTTCGAACGGTTTTCTTTATGAAGGAGAAAACAGAGGTGCATGGTCTAATTGCAAGATACCTTAAATTGATTGAAACTGAAACTGGTTCAAGGGTGAAGGTTTTCCGATCTGATAACGGCTTAGAATACACCAACCAAGGGGTTCAGAAACTTTTAATGGAAAATTACGTCGTTCATCAAAGGACAGACAGTTCCTTACACGCCGGAACAAAATGGATGCGCAGAGCGTGAAATGCGAACAATTGTAGAAGCAGCTCGGACAATGATTCACGGAAGAAATTTGGACATGAAACTTTGGGCTGAGGCAGTGAATACCGCAGTTTATGTTCTTAATCGCACTGGTCCCAGCCCAATAAAAGGAAAAACACCACATGAACTGTGGTATGGAAAACAAGCTGACATAACTAATTTCCAAGTTTTTGGAACTGAAGCATTTGTTCATATACCGCAGCAAAAGAGACGAAAATGGGATATAGGGATATAGGATATAGGATATAGGATATTTTTCTTGGAGAACAATAAAGTTGAAGTCTGTCGTGATGTTCGATTTCATGATTCAAAGGTGATAGTAAGTGAGCACGATAAGCTGCTCCGTGTATTGGATGATGAAGATCTTCAAAGTGAAATGCCCATGGAGAAAAAGGATTCAGATGAGCCGTCCATTTTGAAACACAACGATAATGTTGGGGATGCTATTGGTGATACTGTTGGTGATGCTGTTAGTGTTGATGATGATGCTGAAGGTAATGGTGATAATGATGGTGATGATGTTTATAAAGATGCTGTAGGAGACGAGTTGAACGTTGTGGAGCAACGAGAAACTAGTTTTATTAGTGGCAGATTAAGAAACAAAAGCAGGAAAGCTCAAAGTGATATCAACTGTTGCATTCGGGAGAGTTTTGTTTTTCTGGCAGAGTCTTATACACCAGATTGCTTTGAAAAGGCTATGCAATGTAAAGATGCGGACGAATGGAAAAAGGCAATGGATGAAGAAATTTTTTCGCTGAATAAAATTAACACATGGACTTTGATGAAATTGCCTGGCAATAGGAAGATAGTCGATACTAAGTGGGTATACCAAATCAAGAACTCAACGGCGAATGAAGGTAAAAGGTATAAAGCTAGATTAGTAGCTCGAGGTTTTAGCCAGCAGTTCGGAGTGGATTATTTCCAAACGTTCAGTCCAGTGGCAAAATTCAGTTCGATTCGTACAATTTTGGGTATAGCAGTATCTTCTAAACTACATATCAAACAATTTGATGTCAAAACGGCATTTTTAAATGGTGAAATAAAAGAAGAAATATATGTTCAGCAGCCAAGGGGTTATGAGGACGGGAGCAGTCGAGTATGCAGACTTAAGAAAAGTTTGTATGGGCTCAAGCAATCAAGGTGCTGGAACCAAACTTTTACCAAACTTTTGAAGGCGTTCAACTTTCGGCCATGCGCAGCTGATCCATGTGTTTTTATTAGTAATAAAAACGGGAAAAAGGTGATTTTGGCCATTTATATAGATGATGGTCTAATAGCATCAAGATTTCGAAATTTTGTGAGCATCTTAAACTAAATTTTGAAATTAAGGTGTTTCCAGCCAGACATTTCCTGGGTTTGGAGATAAGAAGATTCAAGGACGGGTCGATTCACATTAACCAATCGCAATATGTGAAAAGATTGATTGAAAAATTTAATATGTCGAATGTTGTACCTGTTTCAACCCCAGCAGAAACTTCAGCAAAAGTGAGCTATTCAGAAGACTTATATGAGGAAGTAAATTTTCCATTCCGACAAGCTGTGGGCAGTCTTATGTATCTAATGGTGGATACACGTCCGGATATAGCTTTTGCAGTTGGATGTGTGAGTCGCTACCTAGATAATCCAAGCCCATCTCATGTTATCATGGTCAAGAGGATAATTCGTTATCTAAAGGGGACAGCTGATTACGGTATATTTTTCCAAAATACTAAATTTAATCTTACTTCTTTCAGTGATGCAGACTATGCTGGTGACGTAGTAACAAGGCGTTCAACCAGTGGGTATGTTTTCTTGTTGGGATCAAGCTGCATCACTTGGGCCTCGCAACGTCAAAAATGCGTTGCCCTTTCTACAACTGAGGCCGAGTTTGTGGCTGCTTGTCAGGCAGTCAAAGAGCTAACGTGGATTCAACAACTTTTAAAAGATTTTCTGGGGCAAAAGATAAAACCAATTCTATACGTCGACAATCAAGGAGCCATCAGATTGATTAAGAATCCTGAGTTCCATAAGAGAACTAAACATATTGACGTCCGTTTTAACCTCATTCGGGAAAAGTTCGAAGATGAGTTTTTTGAGTTGGAGTATGTGCCAACACAAAACCAAGTTGGTGATATCTTCACGAAAGCGTTACCCAAGGACAAATTTCAACGATTTCGTTCCATGATGGGGGTTGTTGCTTTAAGTTGTATAAATTAATTTTGAATTTGTAAGATGATTTAATATTGATGTAATTTTTTTTTACCTTCATAAAAGTGGGAGTGTTAAAGTAATTAGTTTATTTTGTAAAAAAAAGGGAAAAAACCTTTGAACCACCCTGTGTGATTAAATTGCTATTTTGTCATTCCACTATTGCTCTCTTATATTATTACCACTATGAATTCTTATGTAAATGATTGCAGTTTTCTAATGATCTGTACAGTATACTTATTCTAATAGAAATACAGTTCCTCGTCTCAACTTGCAAATGTAAGACGTGTTTTCTCTTAGTGCAACAGGTTATGGGCCCAGTTGCGTGAATCGTTTTTTTTTTGAGAATCACATTATTTTATTAAAGTCAAAGTCTTTTGGTGCAAATTTATATGTACGTACATATGTGAACGGGATAGTAATTGAATTAATACCGAGAAGCAAAATCAGTTCGCCGACGATTGGTATTTGGGTAAATTTGCTGTAAAAATAAAAAAAAATTATATTCTTTTTGATTTTGACAATAAATACATCTGCATACATATATACTCGTACATAGCGTACATAACTGGTCACTTTGAATTTTTTTTCGTTTAACTCTTTTTTGCCGTCATGTCAGCTGAGAATACTGAATTGAAAATTGAAAAACTGATCAATGGGGATCAGTGGAATATCTGGAAATTTCAAATAAAAATTATTTTGAGTGCATCTGATTTGTTTAAATATGTGATAGGGGATGAAGTCAAGCCGACTGATGTTGAAAAATTGCTGCTGTGGAGCCGTTTCAACAGCAAGGCGCAGAAAGTTATCGCCACTTCGATAGGTTCACAACCCCTTTTGCACATAATAAACTGCAAGTCCTCAAAAGAAATGTGGGACAAACTCCATGGGGTTTATGAGGTGAAATCAAAGGCGAGTATCCACATGCTTCAACAGCAATTTTACAGTTTTAGTAAGGATCCGCAAGATGATATAGCCTTGCATATTTCAAAACTACAGACCATTGTGCAGCAACTATCCGATGTTGGAGAAAAGGTTTCCGATTCAATGGTCATAACCAAAATCTTAATGACTTGCCCGCATCGTTTAGTCATTTCCATAGTGCTTGGGAGTCAACGGCAGTTGAAAAGCAGACATTAGACAATCTTACTGGCAGGCTAGTTCTAGAAGAGGGGCGTATTAATTCACAGAAAATTTTTTTTGAACCTGGAGGGACTAGTGCTTTAGTTGCCAATAAGCCATATACACCTAATAAATCGCATAATAAAACCAGACAGTTTTCAAAGCCAGGAAGATGTTTCTTTTGCAAAGGAACAGGGCATTGGAAGAACGAGTGTCCAAAGAAGAAAGAGAAGCTGTTGGAAAGGCCGAATTCAAGTGGGAAGAGGGGTAATGCTTTTGTTTGTGAGTCGCTGTTAACACAAAGTGAAGCTAGTGCTGATGAGTGGTTCTTGGATTCCGGAGCGAGTGACCACATGACTAGCAGAAAAGAGTGGTTTATAAACTATAAAGTTTTTGCAAAACCGATAGTCGTCAGGTTAGGAGATGGGAACACCATTAATGCATATGGCAGAGGAGACATTAATGTGTTGACATTTAACAACATCAACTGGGAGGAGAACCATTTAGCTAATGTGCTTTACGTTCCAGACATTCGTCTAAATTTGTTTTCTTTGAACTGTGCGTTGGACAAAGGTTTAAAATTATCATCGGACAACTTAAAATGTGAACTTTCCAAAGGAGAATCTGTTTTCGTAGTGGGAGTACGTAAATCCAGATTGTTCAAATTGCTTTTGAAGGTCACAAGCAATTCAATGGATTCTAGTGTTTGCGCAAATTTAGCTGAAGAGAAGAAAGCAACACTACGCAAGTGGCATGAGAAGTTTGGACATCAAAATATTGTCCAAGTGAAGAGCGAATTGAAGGCCAGAGGTATTTCTTTTGAAGATGAAGACAATTTTTTTGTGAGGATTGCCTTTATGGAAAACAACATCGTACAGTCTTTCATTCCAGTGAAAATAAAGCGAGTTGCGTGGGGGAACTTGTGCATTCTGATGTATGTGGGCCGATGCAGTGTTCTTCAGTTGGAGGGTGCAAGTATTTCTTGCTTTTTAAAGACGATTTCTCGCATTTTCGAACGGTTTTCTTTATGAAGGAGAAAACAGAGGTGCATGGTCTAATTGCAAGATACCTTAAATTGATTGAAACTGAAACTGGTTCAAGGGTGAAGGTTTTCCGATCTGATAACGGCTTAGAATACACCAACCAAGGGGTTCAGAAACTTTTAATGGAAAATTACGTCGTTCATCAAAGGACAGACAGTTCCTTACACGCCGGAACAAAATGGATGCGCAGAGCGTGAAATGCGAACAATTGTAGAAGCAGCTCGGACAATGATTCACGGAAGAAATTTGGACATGAAACTTTGGGCTGAGGCAGTGAATACCGCAGTTTATGTTCTTAATCGCACTGATCCCAGCCCAATAAAAGGAAAAACACCACATGAACTGTGGTATGGAAAACAAGCTGACATAACTAATTTCCAAGTTTTTGGAACTGAAGCATTTGTTCATATACCGCAGCAAAAGAGACGAAAATGGGATATAGGGATATAGGATATAGGATATAGGATATTTTTCTTGGAGAACAATAAAGTTGAAGTCTGTCGTGATGTTCGATTTCATGATTCAAAGGTGATAGTAAGTGAGCACGATAAGCTGCTCCGTGTATTGGATGATGAAGATCTTCAAAGTGAAATGCCCATGGAGAAAAAGGATTCAGATGAGCCGTCCATTTTGAAACACAACGATAATGTTGGGGATGCTATTGGTGATACTGTTGGTGATGCTGTTAGTGTTGATGATGATGCTGAAGGTAATGGTGATAATGATGGTGATGATGTTTATAAAGATGCTGTAGGAGACGAGTTGAACGTTGTGGAGCAACGAGAAACTAGTTTTATTAGTGGCAGATTAAGAAACAAAAGCAGGAAAGCTCAAAGTGATATCAACTGTTGCATTCGGGAGAGTTTTGTTTTTCTGGCAGAGTCTTATACACCAGATTGCTTTGAAAAGGCTATGCAATGTAAAGATGCGGACGAATGGAAAAAGGCAATGGATGAAGAAATTTTTTCGCTGAATAAAATTAACACATGGACTTTGATGAAATTGCCTGGCAATAGGAAGATAGTCGATACTAAGTGGGTATACCAAATCAAGAACTCAACGGCGAATGAAGGTAAAAGGTATAAAGCTAGATTAGTAGCTCGAGGTTTTAGCCAGCAGTTCGGAGTGGATTACTTCCAAACGTTCAGTCCAGTGGCAAAATTCAGTTCGATTCGTACAATTTTGGGTATAGCAGTATCTTCTAAACTACATATCAAACAATTTGATGTCAAAACGGCATTTTTAAATGGTGAAATAAAAGAAGAAATATATGTTCAGCAGCCAAGGGGTTATGAGGACGGGAGCAGTCGAGTATGCAGACTTAAGAAAAGTTTGTATGGGCTCAAGCAATCAAGGTGCTGGAACCAAACTTTTACCAAACTTTTGAAGGCGTTCAACTTTCGGCCATGCGCAGCTGATCCATGTGTTTTTATTAGTAATAAAAACGGGAAAAAGGTGATTTTGGCCATTTATATAGATGATGGTCTAATAGCATCAAGATTTCGAAATTTTGTGAGCATCTTAAACTAAATTTTGAAATTAAGGTGTTTCCAGACAGACATTTCCTGGGTTTGGAGATAAGAAGATTCAAGGACGGGTCGATTCACATTAACCAATCGCAATATGTGAAAAGATTGATTGAAAAATTTAATATGTCGAATGTTGTACCTGTTTCAACCCCAGCAGAAACTTCAGCAAAAGTGAGCTATTCAGAAGACTTATATGAGGAAGTAAATTTTCCATTCCGACAAGCTGTGGGCAGTCTTATGTATCTAATGGTGGATACACGTCCGGATATAGCTTTTGCAGTTGGATGTGTGAGTCGCTACCTAGATAATCCAAGCCCATCTCATGTTATCATGGTCAAGAGGATAATTCGTTATCTAAAGGGGACAGCTGATTACGGTATATTTTTCCAAAATACTAAATTTAATCTTACTTCTTTCAGTGATGCAGACTATGCTGGTGACGTAGTAACAAGGCGTTCAACCAGTGGGTATGTTTTCTTGTTGGGATCAAGCTGCATCACTTGGGCCTCGCAACGTCAAAAATGCGTTGCCCTTTCTACAACTGAGGCCGAGTTTGTGGCTGCTTGTCAGGCAGTCAAAGAGCTAACGTGGATTCAACAACTTTTAAAAGATTTGCTGGGGCAAAAGATAAAACCAATTCTATACGTCGACAATCAAGGAGCCATCAGATTGATTAAGAATCCTGAGTTCCATAAGAGAACTAAACATATTGACGTCCGTTTTAACCTCATTCGGGAAAAGTTCGAAGATGAGTTTTTTGAGTTGGAGTATGTGCCAACACAAAACCAAGTTGGTGATATCTTCACGAAAGCGTTACCCAAGGACAAATTTCAACGATTTCGTTCCATGATGGGGGTTGTTGCTTTAAGTTGTATAAATTAATTTTGAATTTGTAAGATGATTTAATATTGATGTAATTTTTTTTTACCTTCATAAAAGTGGGAGTGTTAAAGTAATTAGTTTATTTTGTAAAAAAAAGGGAAAAAACCTTTGAACCACCCTGTGTGATTAAATTGCTATTTTGTCATTCCACTATTGCTCTCTTATATTATTACCACTATGAATTCTTATGTAAATGATTGCAGTTTTCTAATGATCTGTACAGTATACTTATTCTAATAGAAATACAGTTCCTCGTCTCAACTTGCAAATGTAAGACGTGTTTTCTCTTAGTGCAACAGGTTATGGGCCCAGTTGCGTGAATCGTTTTTTTTTTGAGAATCACATTATTTTATTAAAGTCAAAGTCTTTTGGTGCAAATTTATATGTACGTACATATGTGAACGGGATAGTAATTGAATTAATACCGAGAAGCAAAATCAGTTCGCCGACGATTGGTATTTGGGTAAATTTGCTGTAAAAATAAAAAAAAATTATATTCTTTTTGATTTTGACAATAAATACATCTGCATACATATATACTCGTACATAGCGTACATAACTGGTCACTTTGAATTTTTTTTCGTTTAACTCTTTTTTGCCGTCATGTCAGCTGAGAATACTGAATTGAAAATTGAAAAACTGATCAATGGGGATCAGTGGAATATCTGGAAATTTCAAATAAAAATTATTTTGAGTGCATCTGATTTGTTTAAATATGTGATAGGGGATGAAGTCAAGCCGACTGATGTTGAAAAATTGCTGCTGTGGAGCCGTTTCAACAGCAAGGCGCAGAAAGTTATCGCCACTTCGATAGGTTCACAACCCCTTTTGCACATAATAAACTGCAAGTCCTCAAAAGAAATGTGGGACAAACTCCATGGGGTTTATGAGGTGAAATCAAAGGCGAGTATCCACATGCTTCAACAGCAATTTTACAGTTTTAGTAAGGATCCGCAAGATGATATAGCCTTGCATATTTCAAAACTACAGACCATTGTGCAGCAACTATCCGATGTTGGAGAAAAGGTTTCCGATTCAATGGTCATAACCAAAATCTTAATGACTTGCCCGCATCGTTTAGTCATTTCCATAGTGCTTGGGAGTCAACGGCAGTTGAAAAGCAGACATTAGACAATCTTACTGGCAGGCTAGTTCTAGAAGAGGGGCGTATTAATTCACAGAAAATTTTTTTTGAACCTGGAGGGACTAGTGCTTTAGTTGCCAATAAGCCATATACACCTAATAAATCGCATAATAAAACCAGACAGTTTTCAAAGCCAGGAAGATGTTTCTTTTGCAAAGGAACAGGGCATTGGAAGAACGAGTGTCCAAAGAAGAAAGAGAAGCTGTTGGAAAGGCCGAATTCAAGTGGGAAGAGGGGTAATGCTTTTGTTTGTGAGTCGCTGTTAACACAAAGTGAAGCTAGTGCTGATGAGTTGTTCTTGGATTCCGGAGCGAGTGACCACATGACTAGCAGAAAAGAGTGGTTTATAAACTATAAAGTTTTTGCAAAACCGATAGTCGTCAGGTTAGGAGATGGGAACACCATTAATGCATATGGCAGAGGAGACATTAATGTGTTGACATTTAACAACATCAACTGGGAGGAGAACCATTTAGCTAATGTGCTTTACGTTCCAGACATTCGTCTAAATTTGTTTTCTTTGAACTGTGCGTTGGACAAAGGTTTAAAATTATCATCGGACAACTTAAAATGTGAACTTTCCAAAGGAGAATCTGTTTTCGTAGTGGGAGTACGTAAATCCAGATTGTTCAAATTGCTTTTGAAGGTCACAAGCAATTCAATGGATTCTAGTGTTTGCGCAAATTTAGCTGAAGAGAAGAAAGCAACACTACGCAAGTGGCATGAGAAGTTTGGACATCAAAATATTGTCCAAGTGAAGAGCGAATTGAAGGCCAGAGGTATTTCTTTTGAAGATGAAGACAATTTTTTTGTGAGGATTGCCTTTATGGAAAACAACATCGTACAGTCTTTCATTCCAGTGAAAATAAAGCGAGTTGCGTGGGGGAACTTGTGCATTCTGATGTATGTGGGCCGATGCAGTGTTCTTCAGTTGGAGGGTGCAAGTATTTCTTGCTTTTTAAAGACGATTTCTCGCATTTTCGAACGGTTTTCTTTATGAAGGAGAAAACAGAGGTGCATGGTCTAATTGCAAGATACCTTAAATTGATTGAAACTGAAACTGGTTCAAGGGTGAAGGTTTTCCGATCTGATAACGGCTTAGAATACACCAACCAAGGGGTTCAGAAACTTTTAATGGAAAATTACGTCGTTCATCAAAGGACAGACAGTTCCTTACACGCCGGAACAAAATGGATGCGCAGAGCGTGAAATGCGAACAATTGTAGAAGCAGCTCGGACAATGATTCACGGAAGAAATTTGGACATGAAACTTTGGGCTGAGGCAGTGAATACCGCAGTTTATGTTCTTAATCGCACTGGTCCCAGCCCAATAAAAGGAAAAACACCACATGAACTGTGGTATGGAAAACAAGCTGACATAACTAATTTCCAAGTTTTTGGAACTGAAGCATTTGTTCATATACCGCAGCAAAAGAGACGAAAATGGGATATAGGGATATAGGATATAGGATATAGGATATTTTTCTTGGAGAACAATAAAGTTGAAGTCTGTCGTGATGTTCGATTTCATGATTCAAAGGTGATAGTAAGTGAGCACGATAAGCTGCTCCGTGTATTGGATGATGAAGATCTTCAAAGTGAAATGCCCATGGAGAAAAAGGATTCAGATGAGCCGTCCATTTTGAAACACAACGATAATGTTGGGGATGCTATTGGTGATACTGTTGGTGATGCTGTTAGTGTTGATGATGATGCTGAAGGTAATGGTGATAATGATGGTGATGATGTTTATAAAGATGCTGTAGGAGACGAGTTGAACGTTGTGGAGCAACGAGAAACTAGTTTTATTAGTGGCAGATTAAGAAACAAAAGCAGGAAAGCTCAAAGTGATATCAACTGTTGCATTCGGGAGAGTTTTGTTTTTCTGGCAGAGTCTTATACACCAGATTGCTTTGAAAAGGCTATGCAATGTAAAGATGCGGACGAATGGAAAAAGGCAATGGATGAAGAAATTTTTTCGCTGAATAAAATTAACACATGGACTTTGATGAAATTGCCTGGCAATAGGAAGATAGTCGATACTAAGTGGGTATACCAAATCAAGAACTCAACGGCGAATGAAGGTAAAAGGTATAAAGCTAGATTAGTAGCTCGAGGTTTTAGCCAGCAGTTCGGAGTGGATTATTTCCAAACGTTCAGTCCAGTGGCAAAATTCAGTTCGATTCGTACAATTTTGGGTATAGCAGTATCTTCTAAACTACATATCAAACAATTTGATGTCAAAACGGCATTTTTAAATGGTGAAATAAAAGAAGAAATATATGTTCAGCAGCCAAGGGGTTATGAGGACGGGAGCAGTCGAGTATGCAGACTTAAGAAAAGTTTGTATGGGCTCAAGCAATCAAGGTGCTGGAACCAAACTTTTACCAAACTTTTGAAGGCGTTCAACTTTCGGCCATGCGCAGCTGATCCATGTGTTTTTATTAGTAATAAAAACGGGAAAAAGGTGATTTTGGCCATTTATATAGATGATGGTCTAATAGCATCAAGATTTCGAAATTTTGTGAGCATCTTAAACTAAATTTTGAAATTAAGGTGTTTCCAGCCAGACATTTCCTGGGTTTGGAGATAAGAAGATTCAAGGACGGGTCGATTCACATTAACCAATCGCAATATGTGAAAAGATTGATTGAAAAATTTAATATGTCGAATGCTGTACCTGTTTCAACCCCAGCAGAAACTTCAGCAAAAGTGAGCTATTCAGAAGACTTATATGAGGAAGTAAATTTTCCATTCCGACAAGCTGTGGGCAGTCTTATGTATCTAATGGTGGATACACGTCCGGATATAGCTTTTGCAGTTGGATGTGTGAGTCGCTACCTAGATAATCCAAGCCCATCTCATGTTATCATGGTCAAGAGGATAATTCGTTATCTAAAGGGGACAGCTGATTACGGTATATTTTTCCAAAATACTAAATTTAATCTTACTTCTTTCAGTGATGCAGACTATGCTGGTGACGTAGTAACAAGGCGTTCAACCAGTGGGTATGTTTTCTTGTTGGGATCAAGCTGCATCACTTGGGCCTCGCAACGTCAAAAATGCGTTGCCCTTTCTACAACTGAGGCCGAGTTTGTGGCTGCTTGTCAGGCAGTCAAAGAGCTAACGTGGATTCAACAACTTTTAAAAGATTTGCTGGGGCAAAAGATAAAACCAATTCTATACGTCGACAATCAAGGAGCCATCAGATTGATTAAGAATCCTGAGTTCCATAAGAGAACTAAACATATTGACGTCCGTTTTAACCTCATTCGGGAAAAGTTCGAAGATGAGTTTTTTGAGTTGGAGTATGTGCCAACACAAAACCAAGTTGGTGATATCTTCACGAAAGCGTTACCCAAGGACAAATTTCAACGATTTCGTTCCATGATGGGGGTTGTTGCTTTAAGTTGTATAAATTAATTTTGAATTTGTAAGATGATTTAATATTGATGTAATTTTTTTTTACCTTCATAAAAGTGGGAGTGTTAAAGTAATTAGTTTATTTTGTAAAAAAAAGGGAAAAAACCTTTGAACCACCCTGTGTGATTAAATTGCTATTTTGTCATTCCACTATTGCTCTCTTATATTATTACCACTATGAATTCTTATGTAAATGATTGCAGTTTTCTAATGATCTGTACAGTATACTTATTCTAATAGAAATACAGTTTCTTCTTCTCAACTTGCAAATGTAAGACGTGTTTTCTCTTAGTGCAACAATTTTGATTCCCTATTCCGAACACTCCCATATCGCTGCTCTTGTTGACATACATATGTAAATGTATTTGATCGACTTGACTTGAATTGCAGTATTCAATATTGATGTGTGCTCCATACGTTTTTGAAGGTTTAGTTTATGATCGTATGTAAAATATACAATTTCTTGCATTGATGTATGTATTGTTGCAGTGTTCAACCTGCATCTTTGAAAGCTACTTGTACAATAGTTTACTTTCGGAAAGTGAATCTACGGCGGTATAGACAATGTCAGCATAAGTAATGATGGGCAATATTAATGTTAGTACCGACTTACGTCCAGTTGCCACAGGGGTAAATTACTAAGTTAACCACAATTTAGGTGGGCACCGCGAGCATCGAACTTGTCGAATTGTAGAGGCTGAGTAGGGTCAGTAAATCTCGAGAAGAAATTCTCCAGACGATTCCTGAAACCAACGGATGCTCCCCCCCTCAAAAACTCCCAAAGCACTCCCTTCTTCCCCTGAGCTGGATCAAGGTGTCATACGACCCATGCTGATCAACCTGGCTGAGGGTCCAGTATCTCCAAAAATAGCTCAGTCGTGAACGGCGTATCCCGATACCTGGCGACCTCCGGATTAGCTAGCCTTATCTGTATACAGCGGATCTCTGTACAGATGGACACCCCTTTCTCCGCTACTCGTGGGACCATTTATGGAAAATACAAAAAAAAACAAAAACCGTGGCCGGTACTCCTTCAATATCGGGCGGTAGAACGGTGACTACACTGACTACCGGCAAGGCTCTTGCATTGCCGAGAGGAGGCAAAACTGTGGCAGGCCATGGTGCGCCATCCTCTAAAGGCAAACGCAATGAGCCTAAAAATAAGAATTCAGGAAGTGTTAGGACTGTGGCAAGCCAAGGTCCTATCACTTCCTCCACCCCTAGCAGCAGCAAGTTTGTGGCTGGCCACGGACTTTGCGCTGCTACCAAAACTCCTTCAGGAAGTGTTAGACTGTGGCAAGCCATGGTCCTATCACTTCCTCCGCCCCTAGCAGCAGCAAGTTTGTGGCAGGCCACGGACTTGTTGCTGCTACCAAAACTCCTCCCTCCAAGCAGGAATCTGGAGCTCAGCCGCATCGGCAAGCTCCATCTAAGGCGCTCTATATAAGACGGATTACCCACTGCTTCCACTGCTCCCAAAACGTCAAAAGACTCCTCTAAGCGCCAGAGATCGTTGGAGGAAACCGTACCGGTTTCCAAGAGGCCCAAAACATATAGTTCTACAACCCCTGGGCCATCCAACAGTACATCTCTGAGGTCTTACAATGAAGTCCTAAAGGACGCATTGGTGATCGCGGTGATCGACAGGAACGACACCGACGGTTCCATTACACCGGAACGGTGGCAGCTGGTCAAGCTGAAGCTTTCGAGCAACTTCTTAGCCATCATGCGGGAAAACTCCGGACCACCTCCTATCACAAGCGACGCTGCCTGGCACCAAGGCCATGTCAAGCTCATCGCATGTTCCAACCCGAGATCTCTCGATCTCTTCACCAAGGCCATCGATGGTTTAGGAGAGATTTGGCCAGGTGCAAAATTCGAGGTCGTGTCTAAGGAAGACATTCCTAGCAGACCTCGAACTCGTACCTGGATTCCAGCCGAACCCTCCTCTCCAGAATGTATTCTGGAAATCATCCGGCTCAGTAACCCGACTCTTCCGACTCACGACTGGAAACTCGCGAAACTGGAGGAACTAAGGTGTTCTTATAGATGCGCGTTAATTGTGACCAATAAGGAATCCCTTAATCCTCTGGCGCAGACGAAAGGCATGATTCGATTCGGATTCAAGTCTATACATTTAAGGGTGTACAAAAAGGATGAGCTGGATGCTGATAAGCAACCTCCTCCTCCTTTAATACCTGATATCATAACCTCGGATCTCGGAGCGTCGATATCCTTTCCAGAATTGGATAGCGACGACTCCAATCTGTCCGAGATGACTATCAAGCCGTCGGTCTCCTCTTCTGACACACTGTCGGAAATGGAAACCGATGACGAAGCAATTAGAGGTCCTACACGATCAGAGATAGAAGATGAGCTCTTGGGCACATCTTCAGAATCGGAGGACCTCAATAACACCGTGGTGGAGGCGACTCTGGAAGACTGTAGCAATGATACGGTTTCTCCAGATTAATCTCCACCACTCAGAAACGGCTTCGGCCGCACTTATTCTGCGTCTTTCTAAAAACGCATAAGACATAATCCTAATCCAGGAACCATGGATTGTAGAAGGCGTGGTTCGTGGACTTAGGACACCCACATACGCTCCGCTCTATACAAGAGACAAAGGTAAGATTAGAACTTGTATATTAGTTAAACGTAGCCTTAATGTATTTCTACTTCCCAACCTCAGTGACCCCGACTTAACCGTTGCCAGACTAGAGACTGCCAAAGGCTCCTACTGGCTGGCATCGACTTACCTTGGCCACGACCAAGTGGGCCCTCTCCCTGGTGATAACCTAGAAAGGGTGGTACTGGAAGCTGGAAGGCAAAAAACTGGCCTCATAATCGGATGCGACGGTAACGCACATCACACGGTATGGGGCAGTACCGACATCAATGATAGAGGTGAGTCACTTTTAGACTATATTTTAAGTACTAACCTCTCAATTTGCAATATTGGCAATGAGCCCACTTTTATAACAAGAAACCGACAAGAAGTGTTAGATATTACTCTTGTCTCCGACAGCATCACCCAAAGGCTAACAAACTGGATGGTATCGTCTGAACACTCCTTTTCAGACCATAGATACATCCAATTCAGTCTGAGTGATGCTCCCCCCAGCCAACCAGCTTTCCGAAATTACCGGAAAACTGATTGGCCAAAATACAGAGGAATACTGCCAAAAACGTTATCCTCTGAACTATCAAGTCCCCCGCGTGACACCAATGAGCTTGAGATGAAAGTCAGGGAATTTACTCTGGCTCTCAATCAGGCTATGGCTGCTTCCTGCCCTCTTATTCAACCAAGAAGCAAGAAAAAGCCACATTGGTGGACATCGGCACTGGGACTTTTCAAGCAAAAAGCACAAGAAAAGTGACCGACTGGGACTCATATAAAGAATCCCTCAAATTATACAAAAAAGAACTGAGGAAGGCAAAGCGACAATCCTGGAGGTCATTCTGTGACAAAATTACAGAAACCTTTGAGGCATCGCGGCTAAGAAAAATCCTCTCCACAAATCCTATGATGCCTAACTGTTTGAAAAAAACCGATGGCTCTTGGACAACCTCAAGTGATGAATCACTCAACCTGCTTCTGGACACCCACTTTCCAGGTAACTCCCAACTCGCGGCCAGTAGCAGCCCAAACAGGCCTACTGCAACCGTGACCAAAATTCATGGTCTGATTACGAGAGACAAACTGCTCTGGGCGCTACATGGCTTCAAACCATACAAGTCTGCTGGTCCTCAGATATTATTCTACCAGTGTTAGAAAATATTATGAGGAGCTGTGTAGAACTTATCCACATTCCACTGTTATGGAGAGAAGTCAATGTAGTATTCATTCCCAAAGCTGGAAAATGTTCTCATGTAGTCCCAAAGGACCGCAGACCTATAAGTCTATCATCATTCCTTCTGAAAACTTTAGAACGACTGATTGATATCTATATTCGAGCTAAAGTTGATCCAAGACTTCTGTCAACGGCTCAACATGCCTACTGTAAAGTAAAGTCGATGGAAACGGATTTGCACTCTCTGACTAGCCACATCGAACGATCCCTATAATATAAGGAGTACAAAATGGTTGCTTTCCTAGACATAGAGGGCGCCTTTAACAACGTCAACACATCCACAATCACGACTGCGCTGTCAACTCTACAGGTAGACGGCTCACTTGGGGAGTTGATCGGTCTAATGCTAAAAAGCAGGATAATCAACTCCAAACTGGGTGAGACTTCTGCTAAAAGATATGTCAGTAGAGGTACGCCGCAAGGCGGTGTCCTCTCTTCCCTTCTCTGGAACTTAGTAGTTAACGAAGCGGGTGGTAGCAGAGTGATTGCCTATGCAGATGACGTTGCCATAGCCGTCTCAGGAAAACATCTTAATACCATTAAAGAACTCCTCCAAGTAAATCTCAACAGATTAACCCGCTGGGCAGACCGTTGTGGATTGGGAATAAACCCCCATAAAACTGATCTTGTCCTCTTTTCTAGGAAATATAAAATTCCAATCATAGACCCTCCTTCAATAAACGGTACCAGTTTAGTTTTCTCCGATACAGCGAAATATCTGGGTCTCATTTTTGACAGGAAACTAAACTGGAAACCTAACATTCAAGAAAGATTCAATAAAGCTATAATAACTTTATTCTCTTGCAAGAAAGCCATTGGGAACAAATGGGGCCTTCAACCTCGTATAACCCACTGGCTATACATCTCGGTCATAAGACCGATACTTACTTACGGGGTGGTTGTCTGGTGGACGGCCTTGGAAAATGCAGTCAACCGCATTAAACTAAGCAGAGTCCAAAGAACAGCATGTCTATGCACCGGCGGAGCCTTGCGGTCTACCCCCTCTGCGGCATTAGATATTCTGCTTCACTTGGCACCCCTCGACATTTTTAGCAAGTAAGTAGCTGCGACTGCAACTATTCGCCTTAAAGCGACTAAACAATAGACAAATAATTCATTTGGCCACGCCTACATTCTTAATACATTAGGATCCTCACAGAGAACATCGATTACACCACACCTGAACTTTGGTTTGACAAAAACTTCCATGTAAGCTTCCTCTCTAAATCATTCTGGGAGGAAGATGCTTTCATGGAGGACAAGTCAATCCATCTCTACACAGATGAACCTAAAACCGATAGCGGGAGTTGGTGGCGGTGTTTTCTCAGATCAGCTAAATCTAAGCCTCTCTTTCCGTCTTCCAAATCACTGTAGCGTGTTCCAGGCGGCAATTTTGGCGATTAAAGAAGCTCTGTCCTGGCTGAAGAAAAACGTGATATCTGCAAAGGATATCCGCATATTTTCGGATAGTCAGGCCGCCATCAAGTCCCTGGACTCGGTCTCATTATATTCTAAAACCGCCCTTGAATGCCGATCATCTCTCATGGAGATGGCAGAGCAGTTCAACATTCACCTCTGTTGGGTGCCGGGCCACAGAGACATTACAGGGAACTGCAGAGCCAATGAACTCGCCAAAATTGGAACCACTCTACCTATCCTACCGGACAAAGGTAGTATAGGTATACCAATCGCTACGTGCAAACTAACACTAAAGCTGGATGCCAATAAAAGAACAGACCTTATGTGGACTGCTGGGCAAACATGTCTAGCTACCAAACAGATCTGAACAAGGCTGGATCTGAGTCACTCGAAGTGTCTGATCCTTTTAGATAGGAAACATCTCAGCGCCATAATAGGTGTCATTACTGGACACTGCCTCATAGGCAAGCTCGCAAGAAGGCTTGGCGCTTTTACTAATGATTTCTGTAGAAGCTGTATGGACGAGGAAGAGGAGGAGACAATCCTCCACCTACTCTGCACATGCCCAGCTCTCTCCCAGAGAAGGAAGCTTCATCTAGGAGCTTTCTTCTACAACGACCTAAACGATCTAGAAAAATTAGACGTTAACAGTCTCCTACGCTTTATTATAAGCTCAAACTGGTTCCAGTAGTAAGAAGATCATAGATCCACGTGGCATTGTGATGCCAATATTCCTAAGTGGGTTGGTATTTCCAACAGCCACTCTTACCTAACCTAACCTAGGTAGGCAATCGTAGATACGACTAATAACCGTATTAGTGTGATTATAACCTAAACCAGTGCAGCGTCCAACAGCTTTCAACTTTGACAGACAAAAATGTCTGGCAAAGTACTTAGACCAAAATTTCATTTATATATGTTTATTACCTGTGATTTGTCTGGGTAAAGAAGTAACCCATTATCCACGGACCAATCTGAAATTCGGCTGAGATCCTCATTAGCGAGGAGAGCAACTTTATCGATTTTGACAAAAGGTTTGCCTCGGTTAAGTTGAATGTCATCAGTAGAAAGATGAACTGAGGTGTGGGTACAGACTGATGGGAGATCGTTAATAAATATCTACAATAATATTCCCCCAAGAATTGACCCTTGAGGAACTCTTTGATTTAAAGCATTTAGTGAGAAGGATCTGTTCCCCGACATTACTCTCTGAAATCTGTCTGAAGTAGTTTTCGGGCTTTCATCTAATGATGATGTGATTCACTGATATGCTGTGTTTCGTCACGAAAAGTGAAAAGTGCAGGCAAGCACATGTAATAATAGTGCTCGCCTAAAAAGCATCGCTTTATAACATAGAAGGACAAGGGAAGAGCACTGTCCTCTCAGAAGGAAAAAGAAAAAGCTGAGGAAATGGAAAGCTGTGCTATTCTAAGAAGTGTACCAATTGGGAAAAAGAACTTATCTAGTCGTCAAGGAAATTTATTAGTCACAGTCGGTGCTGAGGATATGTCCACATCTACGGACAATTAAATTTGAGGCAGAAGGAGATGACTGCGAAAAGGACATACGTCAATTCATTCCCAAGATTTGTTCCGATGAATGAAGCCTGAGTATCTTTCGCCGGATGTGACACAGTGACACGACCCTCTAAACCGCACCAACTATGAAACTTCTTATCAACGATTTATAGTATTGGCGTTTATCGGTGCGGTTTAAGTCCTGGTAAATCCACAAGTGATACTATCACTTCTTTATCGATTTTATGGCCGCATATGATAGCATCCTTAAAGAAAAATTTGGTAGCGATCTTACTGAGACCTTTGACGTCAAAAAGACATCATTGGCAGAATGTAGCGAGCTTGATGCGTTTGTAAGTATAAAAATAGAAACGGCAAAATTACGTTAAAGTACATTCATATAACTTCGAAGAATCGTATAGAACGTCTCAAGACGCCGTTATAAGGTTGGTGTAGTTAGAAATATTCGCTACATCGACTCCACTATCAGGCCGAAAAATGACTTATAGAATATGATTGGTCATAATGAACGCATTTTGTTTCCATTTATAATGATGGGTTTTGAAGGAGGGGATAAAATAGTGAACCCTACAGGCCACATCGGATTCATCAAAAAAGTGTGCATAAGTCTGAAGTGGCCCGAAGAGATTTCGATTCCTACCCGGATGGATAATGCAGTCGTGGAAGACCTCGATTAGCCGGCGCATTGAGATGTCAGGGAACCACAATCAAATTGGAATTCAAGTCCGGATTCACTCCTAACAGTTCTGACATCCAAGTAAGTAAACAAATAAGCTTCTGCTAATTTTCCGAATGTATATGGTCTTTTAAAGGCTTGAACATTCCATATATGTGGGATATACTCGTATATGTACATAGCCGAAGTTCGTTTAGTGGAGTCTTCAATATTAAGACCAACTATGGTATTTGCGAGGCTGTTTTCATCACGTCACAACACATAGTTCAATTGGTAATTAGGATATATACGCCTAATAGGTAGTATGTAGTTATAGTTGGAAGACCAGATCTTTTGATATTGTTTTCGACCATTTCTAAGTAAAGACGAATTCCAAGATGTCGAAATAGTAAATATAAGACCTACGTCGTTATACACTCCTCAATCATTTCTCCGCTTAGCCGTCTGTATCGTGTCTTTGCAATGAAGTTCAATCGCGATAATTTGACTGTTCATTCCTACTCATATTTTCACTGTCAAACCTAGCATTTACGAGTACCTTCAAAGTAGCGCCGATGTAATACTAACCGGTTTCCCTCTTTTATCCTCACCAACGAAGAGCTCAATATTATAACGACTAAAGATTATCAAAGGTTTTGTTTCAACATTTCGGAAAATTGACATTGCTAACAACAGACAAACATATTTTGCTTCAACTCATGCTCTGTCTGAACAACTAACAGAGGGTTTTTAGCTTCACGCTTTCACGAACTAACACACTTAAGTGTGAGAATCACAAGGAAGGAACACTTAAATTGTTTGTCCTATTCAACTCTACACTCTCTTTGGTGTTATCTGCACCGAAAGATTTACTAGCATTGAAGATGGATAATTTTAGTCTGCGATTTTTACAAAAATCTGTCAAATTTTATGCTTTGGATTAAAGCTAATCAATTTGTTTTCAGTGTAACTTAAGAGGCGCCCAAATTATTCTAGCTTACAGGCAAAACTCTGATTTGCAACCGTTTTATCTTATCAATTAATATTTTGATGGCATTATTAATAATAGTGAAAATGCGAAATTCAGGCGCTTTCTTGTACAAAAGAACCATTGTTCTTTAATGGCTCAAATCTTTAATATCAAATTAAAATTAACAAGGATCAGAATCTAATCATTGACGAAAAATAAAATTAAAGAGTTTGCTACTTCGAATGGTACTCGTATATAAGGTGAAGACCTAAATAATTTGGGCATCAGTTGTGCTCACATCTAGTAACGGAACAATGAAATTAGTTTTGCTATTCCTGTTCGCCATTTCTGCGGCAAATGCTGCGAGCCTTGTCGAAAACGATGGAAATTCTATCATTTATCATTTGAAGCCGGGACCTGCTGAAGATCGAATACCGGTTTCCGAACGCAAGTATAAAAACCTAAATATTTTCAAGTCACCAGCCGTCGAAGTTAACCAAGTTAATGAGGGAAAGATTGTTGGCGGTAGCTATGCGTGGGACACACTTTTACCATACCAGGCTGCTGTCACAATGCATTACGGTAATGGCTGGTACGGAATTTGTGGTGGTACCATCATCGGAAACGAATGGATTGTAACTGCTGCTCATTGTGTCGATGGGTAAGGACATGCATTGTACTCTTTCGAACTTAGAATCATGGTTAAGAGTGTTTTCCTTATAGAGGTGCACAATCTATTGAAGTCGGCTTGGGAAGCGTCAGTAGACACAAGGCCTTACTTACAACTTGGGCTCATACAATTTACATTCCCGGGGGATGGAATCTAAGTAATTTGAATGCTGACATTGCACTGCTGAAGGTCCAACGGTTTGACTATAATGAAAGAATAGCACCAGCCGATCTTCCGGCTCGAAATGGCCAATACACGTCATATGTCAATAATTGGGTAACCACTTCTGGATGGGGTGGCACCAATGACAGTAAGGCTTTGTCAAAGTAATATTTCAATTCATTTCATTTCATTTATTCCTTTGGGAGATGGTGAATTTTCAAACATTTTGAAGTACGCTGACATGGTGGTTGCTGCAAATAGCGTTTGCTCTAACAGCTATGGATCGGATCTGGGAACTAATTCTTTTGTTTGCATTACTTCAAAAGGACAATCGACCTGTAGTGGAGATTCTGGTGGCCCATTAGTTATAAAAAACACACGTTTACTGATTGGTGTAACATCATATGTGGCAGCTGCTGGTTGTACTTTAAACTTTCCAATGGGATTCACTCGTATCACTACCTATATCGATTGGATATATAGTGTGACTGGCCTTTCGTGGTAAATTTCTAATGAGTTCTTTTTTTTTAATTTTTCAAACGTACTCGTATATTTTGAATTAAAAACAACTATCTTCTTTAAAACGCTATAAAATAAAGTTAGAAAATGTTTGTTTGGTTAAGTTGCTAGCAATTTACGAGAAGTGACATTGACATTGACATTTTTTTTATCTTCTTTTTTTTATTCATAATTTAGAAAGAATAATTATTCATAATCAATTTTAGAAAAAAAAGAATACAATCAAATTCAACTGATTTGAGTTGATAATTAGATTTCCTTTGATATCTTTGGTGTCGCTAAGAGAAGATTAAAAAAAATGAAATACCGCAGAAACCAAAAGTGTTTTTTTTCTTTTTTAAAGATAAAAAGATACAGTACAAGAATACGTCTAAGATAATTTCAAGGATGATTCAAAAGATAATCAAGCCTGTCCATCAACTCAAATCAATTGGAAATTCGTTAACATCGCAAAATAAAAACTTCTAAGAACATAAAAAAATATTTTAAAAGAAAAATATAAAAAGGTAATGAATTCTAACTATGAAATCCAACTGGCAAAGAACTTACTTAATCTGATAGATAACGATGAGTTTTATGTCGATATTGATCTGCAAAAGATAATATCAAAAACCAATTAACTAAACAGAAGTGAATAGGCAAAAATAGGTAGAATAGGTCAAAGATAGAGATTTAGATTAAGGTCTTATGGCATGGAATTTCGTTTTGTTCTTTCTTTTTGAGACGTCTACTTCAATTTCTTGACGTTTTGCTATAAAAGTGCAGGCTGAAAGCCATGACATAAATGCGGTAAAACATTGATACTCATGTCATGTTCTGAAGTTTATGTCTGTCAAACTTTACAAAAAAGTGGGGGAGAAAAGATGAAAAGAAAAGAAAGAAAAAACTCCGAACCCATTGTAAAATGTTTGTGTGGGTTCAAATGATTGAACTTATTCCTTTCAATACAATTACAATTCGCAATTCAATCGCTTTATTCAAACAGTTATCTTTTACCTAAACCACTTTATGACTACTCGTAATTCACATTTCAAATTCCACTTTAGAACAATTTGCACACTTTAGAAATTGGAGAATGCTGATATTTATGCTCCCCTGACATCTCTCGACAACATTTTGTACCACGCAGCGCAGCGTTCCGTACAATTTTCCATTTTGCTAGAAAATTCGATAAAATTTTCCGCTCTCCAATGGTTGAGCCTTCTGCTATTCAAATATCGAAATCTTCTGTTAAACAAATATATGTAGATGACGCTGTTTACATGCCTAAAGTTTTTCCTTACAGGAATAAGGTTATTCTTTGGTTATACATACTGCGATAACCATTTAAATGTGAGCAGCGACATCTAGATTTACAGAGTAGAAGATGTCGATATTCGAAGACCAGAAGATTTGGATACTTGAATAACAAAGTCTCGACCATTGATGACTGGAGAATGGAATCGAATTTTCTAGCAAATCGGAAATTGTACGGGAAATTGTATTGTACAATCGAAGTATGTCATTCGAGTATAAATACCAGCATCCCCAAGGTATGCAAGTCAGTTCATCAGTTGAATTTGAAGTGTTAATTAGGAGAAGTGATAAAGTGGTTTAAGTAAAAGATAAGATAAGTATAAGCGCTTAAGAAATCGGATTGTATTGAAAGAAACAATTAAATAGTGAATTGTAACTGTATTGACACCCGGTAAAGTGCTTTCAACGCCCCTTGGTGGCATTTTTTTTACCTCCACGGCTGTTTAATTTCGGTGTGGAACAAAATAAATAAATTAGTTAAAGAATTTATTTTTGTCTGATAAGCATAAAGTTGAAATGTCGAGAAAAAATAGGCGAGTTTCGAAATTAGTGCTTGTGAAGTGTTTAGATGGGTTAATTTAAATAGAATCGTGCTTAAAGAAATGTAAACATTGCATCTGGATGATGTCCTTCGTTGTTCAAAGCGTCCTGAAGTCGGAGCACCAAGTCGCTTTTTCCTCCACTAACGCAGAGGCTATTATTTCGTTCAACACAATCGTTTTATTCAATACTGTGATAACCATTTAAATATGAGCAGTGTCGTCTAGGTTTACCAAGCAGTAGATTTCGATACTCTAAGAGCAGAAGATTTCGATACTTGAATAACAAAGTCTCAACCATTAGTGAATGGAGAGTGGAATCGAATTTTCTAGCAAAATAGAAATTGTATGTGACGCTGGATGGCGAGGATTGTTCTCAAAATATGTCATTCGAGTATACTCGTAAATATCAGCATCCTCAAGGTATGCAAGTCAGATCATCAGTTGAATTTGAAGTGTGAATTAAGAGAAGTGATTAAGTGGTTTAAGTAAAAAATAAGAAAAGTATGAGCGATTGAGAAATTGGATTTTATTGAGAGAAACGATTTAGTTGTGAATTGTAACTGTACTGAATAAAGTGATTTGCATTGAAAAGAATAAGTTCTATCATTTGTACCCACACAAACATTTTACAATAAGTTGAATTGGATTCCATATGAAAATTTCTAAAGCAACGTATCGCTCGTACTCGTAGTTAGGCAAAATGTAAACGCCTTGCTCTATAATACTCACCATTAAACAAAGACACAGACCGGTGCTGTGCAAAACTTCTGCAGCGGCTGTTGATAGGTTATGATGCATTGATGATTTTCTCTATTCGATCGAGATCAGTTATTATGTTGCCCCTGTAGTAGCATATCAAGCTATCTTTGATAGCTGGTCGCTTTTGTATTCCTCCATTGCACAGTGGTTCCGTTTCCTAAGAAAGGCGGTCATAGGGGTTTCGTATGGACGTATCGTAAAATAACATAATTGTTCTTAGACGTAAAGACAAATAATTAGCAATTATAGAGTTGCCAACTTTGCAATAAAAAATGTTTTTTTAGGCTGATTAACAGCCATAAAGTTCGATGAACGAAAAACAAAGAAACCTATTAAAATAATATTTTTTTTCGTTTTGAAACTGAAGCAGTGAACCTTTGTTGCTATTTTACTGACATTTTTTGACTTTACAATTTTTTTTTTTCGTGTGAAGGGCCGCTTTTTATTGAAATAACCAACCAGAAAATAAAATTTAAATATCGAGCTAATTCAAAATTAAATGCTATCGTAACTATAACTAATCTACTACTAAATTCTTTCTTTAATCCTTTTTTTTAATTCTTTAATTCTTTATTCCTTTACAAATGGTAAATACAATTCTACAAATTCTTTGAGATACATTATAAATTATAGATTTGTAAAGAATAGTTAGTACAATCTGTTGTCAGAAGACAAGAGGCGAGAGTACATATCACTTTATGTGTATACAAACTAATAAAAAGATTATTGATGGGGAAATGAAATACAATATACAATTAATAGAGAAGTGATAGTAAATAACAATAAAAAAGATAGAAAATTCATTTTATACCAATGGATTAAAAAACAAATCGATTTCATTATGATCAAAGGAGAAGAGCCATTTTTTAACATTCTTCAAAAATACTGATTTCTTTCTCTCACACCTAAGGTTTACAGGTAATAAATTAAATAAGCGGGGCGCAGTAACGTAAACGAAACGGGAGAAGTGAGTTTTATGTGTAGTTGGAATAATGGCGAAGTGCATGGTATTGATGCGTAGCTTATACCTATCATCAAGCCTTACGTTGTAGTATCCGGAGTTGTCAAAAAATATTCTTAATACCTTATAGCAGTACAGATGTCTCAGAGGGAGAATATAAAGATATTTGAACAAATCAAAACTGGGTGTTCTACGATTTACTTTGGTCATAATCTTTATTGCATGCTTTTGCTTAATCAATAATGGTTCTATTTTATTATAGTAAGCACCACCCCAGCAAGATATACCATACTGTAATTTAGATTTAAGTAAACCATTGTACACCATTTTTAAAATTTGCGTATTGCAGTAAAGACTAAGGTGGTAAATCTGTCTAACGACCTTAATTAAATACTGTTTTATATAAGTTGTGTGATTTGTCCAAGATAGCTTATAGTCTAAAACAATACCTAGGTATTTAAAACTATCAACACACTTAATTCTAAAGCAATCCTTACTGCAACTTATATTTTCATTAAATGCCGGTAAACTACCTAAAAGTGAATCAGCTAAACAGAACCGTTGACAATATGGTGAGTGATAATATAAGGGCAGATCTTTGCAGATAAGACCCTTGATATTAAACATCATAAATTTAGTTTTATTACTGATTACCAATCTATGTTTCTTGAACCATCTTCTTAAAATGTCTAAATCCCAATTTACATCTGATAACAAACTATGATAATTCATATTTGAATAGGAAATGGCTGTATCGTCAGCGAAAGCTGTCATTTTGCCCCGAAAATGCTGAATGAATAAAGAATTCACATATTAAAGAACAGTAATGGACCCAATACAGATCCTTGAGGAACACCTATATTGGAAGGACGTACGGAACTAAATACGTTTTTAATCTTTACCACTTGTTTACGATTCAATAGATACGAGGTAAACCACTCAAGAATGAAGCCCCTAAAACCTGCATTAAACAATTTATTTAACAGTATACGAGTAGTGTGGTTAACCATGTCGAATGCCTTTGTAATATCAATAAAAAGACAGGACGGGATTTGTGAGTTATTCAAACTATCATATATTTCCCCAGTCAGCTTTAATAATGCACTTTCTGTAGACTTACCACCTCTGAAGCCAAACTGGCAGTCACTAAAAAAGTGGGTCTTGTCTAGAAAAGATAGCATTCTACGTTTTATACCCTTTTCAAAGATTTTTGAAAAAACTGACAAAAGGGAAATAGGGCGATAGTTATTCAGTTCTCTGGTATCACCCTTTTTGTGGAGAGGAATTACCACCGCTGTTTTAAGGCAATCCGGAAAGACTCCTTTACGAACACAATTATTAAAGATAAAACATAGAACGTCAGAAATCTGAAATGAAATATTTTTCAATATGTTGCTTGAGATATTATCATATGAATGTGAACTAGAAGCTTTAAGGGAATTTATAATTTTTTGAATTTCAAGTGAAGTAAATTCCTCAAAGAAAAAACTTTCTGGTTGAAGGCTCGATTCCAGTATGGTATGCTCGCTAAAATACAGAGAATTGTCATAAGAGTTAATGTGATTATTATTTGAAAAGAAACTAATAAATAAATTGGCAACTTCCAAAGGCTCAGAAACCTCAAGGTCATCATTTAGCAAGACAATATCGACGCTGGATTTATTCTTATTAAGTTTTTCGTTGACAACCTGCCATTCTCTTTTAGAGTTGCCAATATTATTAGCTAATTTACGGATAAAGTAATTATTTTTGCAAGTTAAAATGTCAGATTTAACTTCCCACAGATCCTCTCGTAATACCGATTAAGTCTGGCATTATTAGGATGTTTCTGAATAAGTAAACAGATTTTCTTTTTCTTATTAATTTTTTTAAGAAGTGGGATGGACATCCAATTTTTTAAAGGCTTTAACTTACTGTCCCTTATATTATTCTTCTGGCAAGATAAAGTAATATAGTGCTTTAGTCTTGAAAGAAACAAATCAAAAGCGATATTATGGATCAGTAGCATTATAAACTTCATCCCAGAATTCAAAATTCAGATGTGTTCTGAACGGGTAGGCTGGTTAATTAAAGATTTAAAACCAAATGAAGACATCAAAGACATATAGTTATCTACATCAGAAGAATCAGCTAGGATATTAATATTAAAGTCACCAAATAAGACTATATTTTTATTTTTCATACTTTCTAAAAATACTAAGAACTCATCTACAAATGTTTTTATAGTACACTTATGCAATCTGTAGGTACAGATAAAACAGAAATGGACATCAGAAACCACGCAACTAACACTAATAATATCTGCACTTGCTAATTTATACTTTCCAATTACACATTCTTTTATCTTATTACTATAAAATACTGCAACCCCGCCAGCCGCATAATCATCATTACAGACAGCATCGAATGTGAAATTTGGAATTACGAGTATATTAAAATCTGACATTTCTTCTTCAAATATCCAGATCTCAGAAAGAAAAATTAGATCTGGTAAGTGATTCAAAGGTGTGATATGAGAGAGAAAAGTATTAAAATTAGCTCTTAGGCTGCGAATATTTTGGTGGACAATTGAAAAACCTGAAGACTGTTCATTATCGTGGTCAATGCAAAGACAATTACAACTATCAGAATTAAGTAAGGAAACATTTAAATTAATACTTAAATCATTAAATTCATTATGAGGATCGGCAATTAAATTATCATTTAAACTACTTTCGAACATGATTTGGAAAGGAAACTGGAAATTGGAAAACTTCCAATTTGGAGAAGTCCTCAAAAGAATTAATTTTCATTGTTCTGTCGCCCTCCTTTTTTCTGATAAGAAGAGACGATTCTCTTACCCAAACATATTTATATTTGTTTTTGCGTTTGAGATCATTAGCCTTTTTTAATAATGACCTCGTATAATTGGTGAGACTGTCATTGATGAAAATCTTGCTGCTGTTGTTATTGCTGCTGCCACTGCCACTGCCATTGTTGTTGTTTGGTTGACCGCCGAAAATATGCGGTGAAATTCTACGTTTGTTTTTACGCATCATTGTCATTACATCATTTTTACTCCTAACATTAGAAAATTTAACACAGACTATCGAAGATCCAACTGTGTTGTTGTTGTTGGCAGGTTTGATGCTCTTTAAGTAACAGGAGTCGATTTCATTATCATTGAATTCTTCTCCCATAACAACTGTTAGTAATTTATTTACATTCCGTTTCACATTTGAATTGTTGACGTCAGGAATTCCAATTATATCAACTAAACTCTGTTTTTATTACTCTGACCCTGACTAACTCCTGCAATGGCAGGAGAATGCAACACAGTTTAATTATCCCAAAACATAGAAATTCTGAGCTACGTTTTGATACCAAATTCAATCCTACAACTACACACAAATATGAGTAAAATGAAATATGTCGCCGTAATGTGATGATCGAATCCAGGCCCGTGTTGATTGCACGTATTGATTGCTTCCGCCTTTAGAGCATTAGAGCAGGCGTGGTTGAGTGCAGTAGTTACGCGAACAGAATGGCTCCACACAGTTCTAAATGAACCACCCTTGTTTTCGATGAAAGCAAGTGCATGTATGTGTTTCCTTTCTCGCCTAATACCCGGAGGTAAACTACGGCTGCATATGACTTCTTAGAAGCGTCGCGAAACATATGTAGTTCCATCGTCTTATTGGAATTTTCAGTATGGATCCGTTGTGGGATTTTCGCCTTCGGCAATTCTGACAGATTGCTATACAAAATAGACCCCTCCTGCTTTATATCAGATGGGATTGGTTTGTCCCAGTTTAGACCTCTTCATTTTGACTTTTACTATATAATCTTGCAATGGACGTCAGCAACTACCTTTTCGTGATGACTTGTTCCTCGTCATTCTTTATTACCTCCAGTGTAAATCAATCCGAATATGGTAACTATTTGATACCCAGCGCTTTGACGGTGACGGTGAACTTTACATCCCTCTGGTTCGTTGGTACACAATGGAGGACTTTCTTATTGTTCTTGATATATTTACGAAAATGGAACCCATCTGTTGCCAAAAGATTTGTTACCCCTCGAAGTTTACGTTCGGATTCTTCAACAGTAACTCCACCACTAACAACACCATCTACTTAAGTCTCCTCTCTAATGTTAATTGTTGCCATAGGATACTTCTCTGTTTCATTTTTCGTCAGTTGTAAGATCACCCTGACCGCCAAATAAAGGGCTGACGCAGTACCGAAGGTGACTATTTCTGCTAAGCTGCTCACCAGGATGTTCTCGCCATAGTAATAGTTGGTAGTACTAATCTGGTTTATAAACACTGATATGGCGGTACATTTTCTCTACATCGAAAGTGAAAGTATACTTATATTTACGCCATCTCAAAATTATATGGATGGCGTTTGTTTGAACCTTTGGGTCTGTCATCAACTCGTTATTCAAAGAAGAGCCAAAAAGAGTTTTGAAAGTTGCGTCAAACGCAAATCCCATCCTTGTGGTGGTACTGGATTCTTTAATGACCGAGTGATAGGGTATAAAATAGTAAAAAGGTGTGTTGAGATCTTCATCGGGTGGATCCATTGGAGTCATGTGTCCGAACTCTGTATACTCTGGAAAATCTGGTAACGGCTGTCAGGTAATCGTGATTCGTCTATGCCGTGCTGTCTACCCGAGTTACACATGCCGTCAAAAGTTGCAATGTCGAAAGCACCCTCCACTTCGATGAAAATGCCGAAGGCTTTTTCTTGTCGGGTGCTGCTTCAATTCTGCCTACCAGATTCTGAAGCGCACTCTCGCACTCGTGTTACATCGCAGAGAGAAGATACATACGCAATGCAGTTTTGCGCACATTTATCTCGACCATTGTCCCGATGCTTTTCAACGTGAAGGAAGTCAGACTTATAGATCTGAAGCTCATGGCGAGCGTGTAGTTCTCATTTCTGATTTTCGGTATCAAGCCTACTTTCACTGTCCTGAGCTTAGGGGGAGCACTTTTGTACTTGTTGAACTCCTTCTTAAATCGTGTCCAGTTAGTTTACGGCGAATTCCTCCTCTTCAACAAAGTGGAGACCACGCATCTGATTCTGAATTCGATGTACCTATGGTCGGTGAAATCCCTTAAACATCCGAAGCACAGAAAGTCTCCTTACAAGCACAGTATATCAAAAGTTTGTGCAACTATTACTGTACGCCGATGATATCGAGAACTCAGCGGGCTATCACCGGTGCATTTGCTGGTATTGAAATGGAGGCTACCAAGATGGATTTAGCGGTAAATTAGGGCAAAACCAAGTATATGCTGTCAATAAGAAGGGACACACAACATCGAAGAATTGAACATAACGTCTTAATCGATAGCTGTAATTTCGAAGTAGTGAAGGACTTTTTCTACCTTGAATCTGCTATGAATTCCGCCAACAACACCTCAGCTGAAATACATAAAACGAAGAATTAAGCCCCATTTACAATGCTCCGAGATCCCATACGTTGTTCGAAAAAGAGAGCGCATGAACTGTCAAAAATATTTCCGTAACATGTATTTCAATGTGTTTGTTTACAATGCGAGTCTATAGTTTATCCAAGAATAAATGTCAGTACAGTGAAGAAAGGACATTTGCCTCTTACTTTGGTTGCAATAACATGCATAAATGTGTCCCTCTTTAAAGCTCTCATAGGGTTTCCATGGTGTATATGATGAATCACCACAAAGGGAAAGAGCATTTCGCTTAGGGTTACCATCTCCCCATTTAAAATAAACAAATAAAAATATTGCAGAACGATATAAATTTCATTTATCTTTTTCCTCGCCATCCAGCGTCCCATATAATTCCCATTTTGCTAGAAAATTCGATTCCACTCTCCAGTCATCAATGTGAACTTTGCTATTCAAGTATCGAAATCTTCTGCTCTGTAAATCTAGATGTCGCTGCTCACATTTAAGTGGTTATCACAATATGATCACTTATTGCACTGCTTTGTTGCAATGCATTAAAATAGCGCGCGAATAAAATTTAAAATACAAAGTCGAAAAAAATGGTTTGACTACATTTTAACGGTTTCTCAAAAAGAGGAGAAAAAAACGCAAATGACAACACCACCACACATATTATTACACACAAATTCATTTTTGTGTTCTCAAAAGCTTCAAATCGAATAACAATAACACTGAAAAATCAGTAACGATGTGCTAACATTTGAGAATGGTAACACTGCTTGGCGAATGGTGATTTTATGATCATAAGTAAGTAAGTAACACTTAAGTGTATTTGTCCAATTCAACTCTACACAATCTGTTTGGTGTTATCTGCACCGAACGTCTTACTGACATCGAAGATGGATTGTTTTGGTCTGCGATTTATACAAAAGATTGACAAAGTTTATGCTTTGGACTACAGATAATCAATTTGTTTTGAATGTACCCTAAGCGGTGGCCAAATATTCTAACTTTTAGACAAAACTTTGATTTGCAACCGGTTTATCTTATCAACTCCTATTCCAATGGTATTGTTAATTAACAGTGAAAATACGTCATCCAATCCAATATTCAATTAAAATTAACAGGGATCAGCTTGATTGCAGAATCTAATCGTTGGCGAGAAATAGAATTGAAGAGTTTGCTACTTCAAATGATATAAAAGGTGGGGACCTAAGTAACGTTGACATCAGTTGCGTTTAAGTATTGTAACGGAACAATGAAATTAGTCTTGCTACTCCTGTTCGCCATTTCTGCGGCAAATGCTGCGAGCCTTGTCGAAAACGATGGAGACTCTATCATTTATCATTTGAAGCCGGGACCTGCTGAAGACCCAATACCGGTTTCCGAACGCAAGTATAGAAACCTTAATATTTTCAAGTCACCAGCCGTCGAAGTTAACCAGGTTAATGAGGAAAAGATTGTTGGCGGGAGCTATGCGTGGGACACACTTTTACCATACCAGGCTGCTGTCACAATGCATTACGGTAATGGCTGGTACGGAATTTGTGGTGGTACCATCATCGGAAACGAATGGATTGTAACTGCTGCTCATTGTGTCGATGGGTAAGGACATGCATTGTACTCTTTCGAACTTAGAATCATGGTTAAGAGTGTTTTGCTTATAGAGGTGCGCAATCTATTGAAGTCGGCTTGGGAAGCGTCAATAGGGACAATGCCTTGCGTACAACTTGGGCTTATACCATTTACATTGCCGGAGGATGGAATCCAAATAATTTGAATGCTGACATTGCACTGCTGAAAGTCCAATGGTTTGACTACAATGAAAGAATGTCACCAGCTGCTCTTCCGGCTAGAAATGGTCAATACGCGTCATATGTCAATAATTGGGTAACCACTTCTGGATGGGGTGGCACCAATGCCAGTAAGCCTTTGACAAAATAATATTTCAATTCATTTCATATTTGTTCCTTTGGCACGAGTAGATGGTGACTTGACAAACAGTTTAAAATACGCTGACATGGTGGTAGCTGCTAATAGCGTTTGCTCTAACTCCTATGGATCGGATATGGGAAGTAATTCTTTTGTTTGCGTTACTTCAAATGGACAATCGACCTGTGGTGGAGATTCTGGTGGTCCATTAGTTATAAAAAACACACGTTTGCTCATTGGTATCACATCATATGTGCCAAATGCTGGTTGTACTTTAAACCTTCCAATCGGATTCACTCGTGTCACTACCTACATCGATTGGATATATAGTGTGAGTGGCATTTCGTGGTAAATTTCTAAGGAGTTCTTTTTTCTAAATAAATGACATGTTGACCGAATTTCTTTTAAGAAAAATGGAAAATTCTTTAGGACAGGCATTTCTCACAGGCTGATAAATCGCTTTGGAATTAAGCCCCAAAGACGTCCTGACTAACGTTCAACTGCGTAAAAGTATAGTGGTGACTCTACGGGGCAATACTCTAGTTGATTTTTACAATAGCTATAGTCCAGCCATGAACTTTTCGACTTCATGAGGCCTAAACCAGCATATCAAAAAAAAAAAAAATAATGCAGAAGTTCCCAGATATTTCGATTCTGATGAGTCATGCGGCTATTTCTACAAGATGTTCAGTAGACTGCGTTGGAATTATGGAGAGTGCACCCTGTCACAGTTGAACTAAATCAAATTATACTGTAGTATATACACAGTAATGCTTTTGAAGGCTCACTTCCTCAGTGGCGGTGGAAATGTGGAAACATCCGGCAGAATTCAAGCCCATCAAGCTCTCGGAAGTAAAATTGCATCTTTTTCCCCGTCTTGAATAGGGTCAAGAGCACGGAAACTTCTGGAACTAGAGCTGTTTCTATGTTTAAGGGCTTTCATATCACTATATTACGAGCGGTCGAATAGACCGAGAACTTGTCTTTATGTGCTGAACTCACTCTTACCATCTAATCTTGGGCAGTTTTGCAATCAAACTCAGTTGCTGCAGACAAAGGCCACGAAACCAACGGAAAATAGCACAAATTTGTGGTTGCATTAGTTTTCGCCTTACGATTCGGAACTATCGCCACCACCGAAGGCGGTAACCGAACTCATTGAATACTGTGATTGCAGGGAGATGGCGCTCATCACATGCTGAATTGCTAATGGTTAGAATGTTTTTTCCGAAAATCGGAAGAGATGACTACACGCTGTCTTCCTTAATGTTGAAGAGCACGGAGAGGAGAGTCGAGCTCTATGTATAACCTGACCAGACAACATGGCATAGACGAATAGAACGTGGACGGCTGATGAATAGGAAACTAATTAAGGCTACTGACTTTGGTCAAAATGTGCCGCCGCCGGGGGTATACAAGGATTGCCTGCTCTTGGTCGACTCACTGCTTAAGGTTCTCAATAGTTATTTCGCCTATGCTCAAGCATATGCATGTAATATAGATTTACTGTCTGCTTTAAAGCGCAGGCAGCCTTAAACGTAACCGACCATTGGTGCTGTAGAAATAGGACTTTGCGAGCAGAATGAAACTGAATGGTATCACCATCCATCGTTCCAATGGATGTGATGCCATCCTGGATATCAAATTTCTTTGAACTAAACGTACGGCTTCAAATACCTCCAAGGCGCTATTGGTTCTTTACAGGCAGCGGAAAGCGCCTGCAGTGAAGTGACACTTGATTCTACACGGCTTTGATAAGAACAATACCCTATGTACTCGAATACCCTCTAAGTCGGTTGTAGAGGTTTTCCCTAGAGGGTCTAACACTTCCCTAGACGCACGGATTGATGTTTACCTAGTAGGGATATCGTAATTCTGATGGCAATGAACTGCATATATTATTAAAAATCGGTGGAGGGGGAGACTTTATTCAATCTACGCTTAAATCATTTATTAACAGTCCTACTCTGGTTCGAGAAGGTAGTCAGAGGCTTGAATTACCTGAATCTTGTATGGTTATCAGGTGACAATGGGATTGTTTATGAACTAGCTTGACAAACCTCAGAGCTTCCATTGACAGCTGGGATTCGTGTGGGGATAACTGGGAATATCATGACTCTCCAGAATACCAGCAGACCAAAAGAATGCTTCCATATGTCTCTAAGAGGCCAGCGACATTCCTGATGTGAATTTGTGGCAATTAAAAGTCTCATTGTAAGTCTCGGATCCAGCTGGATTAAATCTGTTTTTGGTTTTGTCGATAACATTTAGACTGAGCATGAATTCACAAGGACCAAGTGAATGAATGTATAAGGTGGTTCTACATTTAGCAAATTTACCAGCTTTGCAGAACCAGAATTTTCCAGCTATTAAAGAACAGATTTGCCAAGATAAACGTACCTACATACGAGTATGTATATGATATTGTACAATACTGGCACTAATCAGAAATGAGTGGATTTTATCTCGACATATCAGTTTCTATCCAGTCCTTCCTGCGTAGGGTTTTGACACCAATGCAATTGTCAAAGGTAGGGAGTAGGTTTGGTGTCATCAATCCTATAAATAAAAGTTTTCTTTTGGATTTCAAGACGAACGAGTTGGCTTAAAGACGGATGGCAGTGTAAGCTGTCCCTTCCCTGAGTTCAGAGGCAGTAGGTGAAATATCAAATCTAATAAAGCAGTGGGGTGGTTCTCAAGAGCTTGATCGTTGTTTCATCCCTTGGGATAAACCGGTAACACACGCTTTTTTCATATGAATGCAGCCATCCAAGCTTTGCTCATACACTACTGGACATATGTGATGGAAAAATAATTTCGGGCCGTGTGCCCCGTTTGACATGTTAATAATTTTCCTTGAATGCATTTTATTCTCAAACTACACGTCTTACTTCCGCCTCCGATTCGACATTCCTACCACGCTCCTCAAGATTTAAAGTTTTGCTCTTTCTTAGTAAATAGAGAAAGGTTTTTACAGACTTTTCCATTCATTATGATATCTAGGTCAAGATTGAATGTATCGCCTTAGCAAGATGGGTACCTCTTACAAAATGTGACTTAAGAAAAGAAAAATCAAGGCTTTCAGTTGACAATTCAAAAGGTAGTGAACAAGTTTATTGACAGATAATATTGTAACGGTTATACATGGTGTCTGCCTATGCACATAGGGCTACTCAATCCACCTTATTCATCTCAGAGCTCGAGACATTTTTTCGATTCCTGAGGCTGGAATTGGAAGACAACTATTATATTATCGGCGGAGATTTCAACGCCAAACATAATGATTGGGGAAATAATACACCAAATACTAGAGGGAACCTACTATTCAATTGGTGGGGTCAGCACAGTATAATGTATCGACTCGGGCTTAAGGCCACTGATAGTCTGTCGTTTCCCAGACACGGGTCCTAGTTGGATCTTCTGCTTTTCGACTCACGAATACAACTGAAATGCACTAACCAACAAACTACAAACGATCTAAGCACTTTCGTCTATGACAGTGACCATTGCGGTCTCAGCACAGAAATAACTGTTCCCAACGAAATTGCGGAATTGGATGAGTTTGTTCAAAGGCATTCCTACAATTATAGTAGGGTGCGTTGAACACACTTCACCAGAACGCTGACTAGAGCTATCTCCTCGAATTCGCTCTACCCACCGTCCAACAGTAATCTGTCAAACGAGGACATTGACAGGTATCTAAGACTAATGGACGAGACAATCAAACGAACAATGGACAAAACGATACCTCGGTACCAACACACTGACGAAGAATACTTATTCCACAACGCAACTATTGACGCACTGCATCGACATAAAAGTAAGTTGCTGTCAAGACTAAAAACCTTGTATAGACAGTTTACTGGCACACATAATCCGGAGATCATGACACTGAAGTCGTCGATTAAAAACCTCCAAACATTAATAAAGGAAAATTACAGAAATTCTGGAAGTTTGTATTGGAACAATAAAATTCGGGCTATAAACACCAGCAACCCGAATATGTTCCCGCAAATAAATAATATCTTTCGGAGAAATAATCAGAACGACCTTCCATGTCTTAAAATCGACCGAACGAAACGAACAAATACTCGTAGCAGCAGGCATAGATCCAAATGAGGCTGTTGATGATGACAACTTCTTTGTGATCGAGGATCCGCAGGAGCAGGTAGAGTCAAATAATGTCATCACCACCGATAGGGTACTACCCCCGTTCATTTCGAAGGAAGAGCTCCAAACGATCTTCGAATCACTTAGAAGTAAGAAATCAGTGGGAACCGAAGAAATACCGAACATTATGCTTCGACATCTCCCTTGCGTTGACAAAATTAAGCGATATTGCGATGACTGGAAGTTGAAAATCAGCATTCAGAAGTCGGAAACCATTCTTTGTCTGAGGTCTCTAGGGATACCAGAATGAATTGGCGAAAGTTCTCAATCGTGGGGCAACACGGGCAGCCACTTGCTTGGCGAAATGTAATCAGACACCTTGGGATCTGGCTAGATCAATATCTGTATTTTAATAAACAGATGTTGCTCTGGCCAGAGCCAAAGGTGCTTTTGCCCTTACAAAGAGACTGTTCTACAACCGCCAACTCGATGTGAGCGTGAAGATGATCTGCTACATGGCCCTTATCAGGCCTATATTCGTATTTGGATGTCCCGTGTGGTTCAACGTGAGAGCAAGTTTATTGGAAAAGATTCGGGTATTTGAGAGGGCTTGTCTTATACAATAGGGCGAACCTAATAAGAGTGGACAATTTCGTCATTAAGTTGACTCGAAGGCTCGTTGCAAGAGCAATGACCTCATCGAAAAACCTGATCTCCGGGGTTTACTACCCCAATTATATGTATCATGAGAGAGTTCGATTTGACGGCTTCATTCCTCCAGAAGCGTTCCTCTATCTAGATAGCAAAAGTCTGATCCGGGATAGATTGGCGGTGCCGCTAATCTTCCACGTCGCTCGAACAGCTGCGGACAGGCGACACAACTACTACAGTTACGTCGCACGTGGCAGTGCGGAGCTTCTCCGGTTCAGTAGGGCGGTAGGCATTTGCGACATGAGGGATGTTGCTCGGTAGTAGTAGTAGTTTGTAGGTTTAGATTTTATTTTTATAGATAAAAAAAAGGTCCAGACACTAAGTTTTTTTAATTAAAATTTATTTTCTTAGTTTTAATAAATGTAAAAATAAAAATAAAATTAGACTGTAAGATTGGTCGAAAGACATAGTTTAAGTGTCAGGTTTAACTTAGAGTGCCCGCATGGGGCCAGTACTGCATGAACAATTGAATGAATGTAATAGAAAGTGATCAAGACAGAGATTACATAAGTGATAAGAATTGAAATTCAATTACATAAAGAGCCTTAAAACAAAAAAATAAATAAATTAATAGAATTTCTTAACATTCCTCCTCAATTTTGAAGCTAATGAGTTTTAAAATTGCATTCCCAAGGCCTTGGTTAGAGCATCAACTGGCATTTGATCTGTTTGAAAGTATTTAACTTAAAGTGAATCTTTTTCGATTACTTCTCTTATAAAATGGTATTTGTAATGAATGTGTTTTGTTCGGAAATGTCTTCCGCCATAGTTAGCTATATGCTGTGCTCTTTGACTATCGCAAAATATTGTAGTCGGCTCTTTGCAGTCAACATTCAACCCTTTGAGTAAAAAACGGAGTGAATACGCTTCCTTTGCTGCTTCTGAGAGTGCGATATAATCATCCTCGGCACTATAGTTTATCCAAGAATAAATATCAGTACAGGGAACATAGGACATTTGCCTCTTAGTCTGGTTGCAATAACATGCATAAATGTGTCCCTCTTTAAAGCTCTCATAGGGTTTCCATGGTGTATATGATGAATCACCACAAAGGGAAAGAGCATTTCGCTTAGGGTTACCATCTCCCCATTTAAAATAAACAAATAAAAATATTGCAGAACGATATAAATTTCATTTATCTTTTTCCTCGCCATCCAGCGTCCCATATAATTCCCATTTTGCTAGAAAATTCGATTCCACTCTCCAGTCATCAATGTGAACTTTGCTATTCAAGTATCGAAATCTTCTGCTCTGTAAATCTAGATGTCGCTGCTCACATTTAAGTGGTTATCACAATATGATCACTTATTGCACTGCTTTGTTGCAATGCATTAAAATAGCGCGCGAATAAAATTTAAAATACAAAGTCGAAAAAAATGGTTTGACTACATTTTAACGGTTTCTCAAAAAGAGGAGAAAAAAACGCAAATGACAACACCACCACACATATTATTACACACAAATTCATTTTTGTGTTCTCAAAAGCTTCAAATCGAATAACAATAACACTGAAAAATCAGTAACGATGTGCTAACATTTGAGAATGGTAACACTGCTTTGATGAGATTATTTTCAATGCACAGCCAGCAGTAATGGCGAATGGTGATTTTATGATCATTCTGCCCACTAGTGATGTGCAATTTGATTACTTTTGAGTAAGTAATGATAACTGATTACTTCAAATTCAGTATTCGGAATTTGGTATTCGATACCTAGTACTTGGTCTCCCAGTTAAAAATCAATTTCCGGAACAAGAGTATCAAGTATCATTGCACTTCATTTTATTTCGTCTAATTTTCTTGTAAAATAATAAAATAAATAAATTCACAGTTAATAATAATAATTATAGAAATAGTAGTAATAATAATAATAAATAATTCTTAAAGGCTATTTAGTATGTATTTCGAATTAGTGTTTAAAAATAAAATTGTTTGGACATTTCGGCTTTTCAGTCTGCTTCTTTTATCTGAAATTATCAAGCCAGCCTTTGAAAAAATCCTTTCGCTAGGAACTGATGTAGAGCTACAATACTTAAGTATTTTTTAGCTAATTTTGCCAGATTTGGATAAATTATTTCCCGCGATTTCCACCATGCCAATGCGTTCTCTTGTCTAGGAATAATCTGTTTCTCGGTATATTGCCTCATTTCTATTATTCTGCATACAGTGGAGTAGATTGGACGCATCCCGCATCATTATCGAAATCTCCCCATAAAAGATGCGGCGGAGTGTAACGTGTTAACTTATAAGTTCATACATACTCGTATGTATGTTCAGATTATCTATTAAAAATAAATATTTCCTGACCTATAACATAATAGCCTACATTTTCCTACTCGCAAAAATGTTTAAATTTTGTACCTACATGAAATGTATCTACTCGAAATAAGTAAACTCAGTAATCAGTAATTATTCAACTTAAAGTATTCAGGAATCAGTTAATACCTTGTGAATACAATTCACAAATAAACCAATGAGTCCTGACGGTTGAAAAGTTTGAGTGGAGAAAAGTAATCAAAGTAATCAAATTGGAACTGTATGATACGAGGGGCGTTCAACATATTCTCGGTATCGGGGTGAAGCTGTGGTTGTTTATATATACATTGACTTATTTATCAAGTAATGCTATTATTTTAGTGCATTCATGTAAAATTTCATATAAATGTGATTATTAATTCGCGTTTTATCTCTAGTTAAACAGAATCATAATGGCAACTGAGACGATGATGGTGAAAATTGAGCATCACGCTGTAATTAAATTTCTCACTAAGCAAGGAAAAAGTCAAAAAACTATTCATGAAGAGATGGTGGCTGTTTACCAGGGTTCCGGACCTTCATTATCAACTGTGCAAAAGTGGTCAAGTGAGTTCAAGAGAGGCAGAGAGAGCATTGAAGACGACCTCCGCTCCGGCGTCCCGGCTACTGCTTGTACGGGAGAAAGCATCAAAGAAGTCGAAAAACTTGTTCTTGAGGATGCCCGAATAAAGGTGAAAATGATGGCAGAGATCACCAAGCTTTCAATTGGTACCATTCACACCATTCTTCATGACCATCTTAACCTTTCAAAGGTCAGTGCAAGGTGGGTGCCACGAATGCTCACAGCGCCTCAGAAAAAAGTGAGAATCGCATGCTGTAGAGAGCTTTTGGAGATGTGTAGTGAGAACGCGGACGGTGTTATGGATCGAATTGTTACTGGGGACGAAACATGGGTCCACCACTATGACCCTGAAAGCAAACAAGAGTCCATGCAGTGGCATAAAAAAGGAACAGACCCCCCGAAGAAGTTCAAAGTCACTCCGTCTGCCGGGAAGCTCATGGCCACAGTTTTTTGGGACTCAAAGGGAATCTTGCTCATTGAGTACAAAAAAAAAGGTGAAACCATCAATGCCACATCCTACGCTTCCACTTTGCATAATTTGCGGGAGGAAATTAAAAAGAAAAGACGGGGTAAACTCGCAGCGGGTGTGTTGCTTCTTCATGACAACGCTCCTGTTCACACGGCGCGAGTTTCCAAGGCTGCTACGCGAGATTGTGGTTTCGAAGAAATCCAACACCCACCCTATAGTCTAGACCTTGCCCCTAGTGATTATTTCCTGTTTCCGGATTTGAGAAAATGTCTTCGTGGAAAAAGATTTTCGGATGATGAAGAACTCAAGTCGGCAATAAATGGGTATTTTGCAGAGAAAGAGGAAATTTATTTTTTTGAGGGTTTAAAAAAGCTTATCTCAAGATGTAACAAATGCATTGATGTTAGGGGAGATTATATTGAAAAATAAAAACAATTTAAATTGAATTCGCATTTTCCTTCATATCGATACCGAGAATATATTGAACGCCCCTCGTATATGGAACATCGTGCGACTGTGACTTGTGGGACGTTTGATGCGCCGATACAAGAGAGTGCTGTAGAAGAGAAAGAAGAGAAAAATGGAGCAGTGTTCAGTGTACAGTGTACACATGCATATGCTATGCAATGTAGAACATACTGAAGAAGGGAAACGAGACGTTCTGCTGCTGTTAGTTTGCTGTATATTTACATTTGCATATGTATGTGTATTTTATATTGCTTCTTTGGTGTTTATCAGCAAATGAGTATCAGTATTCAGTATCGAATACTTATTTTGAGTAGTATTCGGTACCGATAATCATTTCAAGTATCGAATAGTAAATACCGAATAATTTCTTTTTGCACATCAGTACTGCCCACGGCTATCGGGCAAGCAAGTCATAGGGTGGCTGTGGTTAAATCTGAAAATAATTACAACAACAATTGTACACAAAGTTCAGTGGCTTCCTTTGTGTTTCAGTGGTAATGTGCCATTGAGTCCACCTACAGGCACCACTGTTAGAAAAGAAGTCCTGTACTGACATGTTTTGTTGAATAAGGTATAGATGTTGCTACGATGCGCTGTTTCCTCGACTCCCAACTAGAGCCCTGCATGGGTGGAGCCAAACTTCACATAACTCAACTCATTTAAAAATGACTCTTAATGAATTATATGTCTCACTTTATGAGACAGAATGAATCGTGTGATTTGACATGATTCAGTCTCATTCAGATTCATTTTTACGTCTGTCATACCTCACAGTTTGAGATTCGAGCAGTAACTGCAGTAAGGAGTTATATTTCGTGTGTTGTGAGTGGTATGATTCATTGTGATTCATTGTGATTGCATTTGATTCGTTGTTTTGAAAGATGGTCGGAGAAAACAATAAGTGGGAATGCAAAATATGTAGCACGTAATGAATATATGTACATATTTTCAAGGAATATGTTTACTTACTGTATACTGATATATGTATATTATTGTGTATAATGTCTATGTGTGTGCATGTGTGTATTGTGTGTGTATTTGTTTTTTGTTTTTTTTTGTGGGGTTTTATTTAGTGCTTTTTTTATCGTAACAGTTTTGAGTGTATAATGCAATAAAAAGGATTTTCTGCGTGTATTCAGTTAACATTTTCATCGTTTTGATTTTTTTTGTGTGCATTTATAAAATATTGTGTGTTATTTTTTAATGCGGCAATCATATTGGATCCTCGGTCAGTCACACATATTGGGTCATCAATATCCAAATCACATCCAAATTCGCGTAGTTTCTTTGAAATTTTATCTTTTACTTTTGCACCTGTGCATGTTTCACTTCTCATGTTTGTCATTGAAAGTAGACGGCTTTTCATTGTATTTTCCTTAATGTAGTGAATTGTTATAGCTAAATAACTACTTCGTAGAAAATTGTCTGTCCATATGTCGGATGTTATACTATATCCACAAAATTTCGTTGTTATAATTTCTTGTCGAATTTCTTTAAAATGTATTTCATACAACTAAGATACATTTCGGGATACGGTTGTCGGATGAGGAAGCAGATGATTGACGTTAATGTTGCTTCCTAGTTCCGATCCTATTTTCAATAACATGGAAGCCACTTTTTTTAATCCTGAATCTTCAACAATAATAAATTAGCGACAATTTTCCACTGTCCATTCTGTTACTGCACGCGTAATGCTTTTCTTAGTGTCGGTATCTATAAAAGTTTCCGGTAGATTCTCTTGACCAATTTTATTTTTCTCTATCTTATAACACTTATGCCGAACAAGATTCGAAGTACTTTTTGAAAATTTAAAAACGTTGCTGCAAATTCGGCATTCCACAATATTTTCAACCTCAGTTCCATTTTCCTGGATCACCTTTTCGAAAACGTTCCACACTTTACTGCGACCAAGTACATCACTTACTTTGTATTCTCCTGTTTGCAATTTCACCTTGACGAATCCGGGATCAATACCACCGTTAGAGTTTGTCAAATTGATCCGTAAATAAAAAAAAAATATTATAAACAATAAGGTATTTTACACATCAAACAATTTAGTACTTACATTCTCAGTTAAACTTATTTCCTCCATTTTTCTTTCCTTTTAAAATGCCAAAGAATTGTCAACACACTTAACACAACACTGCTTAGCACAAAAACTTTTTTCCGTATACTAAATTTCTATAACAAGTTATTATCTTTTATATGAAAAGGAAACACACTAATTAAGAATTGCAACAAAAAATAACAATACAGAATCTCCGGGTTAATTTTTGCAAAACACTTTCTTTCTACTTCCTACTTCAATTACAAAAACTGAAAGTTTCCTAGAATTCCTGAATGAAGTTTTTTGAATTTTACGACCTAATTGCCAAAACCTCATTCGTTCCTTCATATTTTTTATAAGTGGAAGAAAATATAATTAACTGGCCTAATCATTATCCTTCCGGAAGTAATAAATAATAAAAAAAAACTGTCGTAATAAAACGCAACAATTAAGAAAAAGGAAATCCCAAAAATATACATACATACGAGTATGTACATATGTTGCTTTTAAATGCTTCAACACATAGAGAACAATCAAAATCAAAAAAAAAAAAAATAAATACAAAAAACCCATTTCAATTGGAGTACATGATTTACTGTGATTTACTGTGAGTGAATTGATACCGCACATTCTAAATCATGAAACATGATCCACACGAGTCATAGGAAACTAATGATTCATTCGGATTCATTCATAAGCATGAGTGATTTGTGTTCATAGCACACTATATGATTCATTAACTCAAAGATTCATATTTTACTGTGGTAGGATTCATGAATCTGAATCAGAGTGAATGAGTTGACTACTGTGCACAGTACTTTGACTCCACTCATGCAGGGCTCTACTCCCAACTAATTGTGGCCCCTGCAGGTAGAAAACAAGATGCCCCTTGAGATTTCCTATCATTACTAGCATCGACGTAGCCCTTTAAAGAGGATGAAGTCTTTTTATAAACTATTTTTGCGCCTTTGGTAGTATTTAAATAATGTAATAAATAAATTGCAGCATTCTAATGTTTTTTTGGATTTTGTAAAAATTGAGATAGAGAACTGACACTAAAAGCAATATCACGTCTACTAAACATTGATAGATGCATCAGTGATCCAATTAACTCCTGATATTTGTGTACGTCGACAGCTACTCGCTCCTCAGCTATAGTAGGTTCCTTTTCCAATTTAAGCTTAACTTGCATAGGTATTTTAAATGGTTCACTGTTCTGCATATTGTATTTTGATAAAATCTTATTTATGTAATGTGTTTTACAAATAGAGAGAGTTTCAGGATTGCTTCCTATTTCTAGTCCAATGCAAAATCAATTGCAGTCAATTCTGTAGTATATGCATAATTTGATTGTTTAAAATTCATAAAATTTTGTGCCATTACCTGCTTGCTTGTTTTAATCCATATACAGCTTTGTTAAGTTTACATACTTTATCCTTTTTACTCATATCAACAAATCCTAATTCTTCTAAATTTCCGTTTTAAAAAGCTGTTGATACACCCAGTTGATGAAGTTGTAAATCATTTTGTACAGTTAAAGCATAGATAAGTCGAAGTGAACTCTGTCGAATAAAAGCCGTGTACGTTTCCATGTAATCAATTCCATATTTTTGAGAACAGCCTTGAGCCACCAATCTAGCTTTATAACGATCGATTCTCCCATCTGGCTAGCGTTTTGACTGAAATACCCATCGACATCTAATGGCTGTACGAACTACTGGAAAATCACATAACGTCCAAGTATTGTGTTTCATAAGACAGTTAAACTCTTCATTCATAACCTCATACCACTTGGTAGCATACGGCGAGTCCTGAACTTTAATTATTTTTTGGATCTGAAAATAAACTCATTTGGACGGCAATTTCAATTACATTCTCTAAATGCTGCCGCGGTCTAAGCCTGTCCCTTAGATTTTCTTTCATTCAATTTTCCTGTTTTGGTTTCATGATCTCATTTCCAGATTCCGAAAGTATATACACAAAATTGTTTTCTTCTATTTCTTCATTTACCTTTATATGTTTATCGCATTTATAATCGATCTTATCCGTCAGATTGTCATTTACCTTCTCATCATTCAGTAAAAATTCTTAAGAACTATCGGTGACCTGCTCTTTAGAAAAGTCCTCTATGAAACGAACGTCTCGGCTTTTAGCAATTTTTAGTGATTCCCTTTTCTTGATTCCTCTGGCTTGGATTTCTCTGAATGGGCAACTAAAACAAATTCCTCACTTTTTGCATCTAATTTGGATTTAGAAATAGTTTTATTTATTGCAAATGCTCGACAACCAATTTTTCGAAAATGTTCTACGATTGGTATTCTTCCGCTTAATAATTGTTAAGGTGTTCTATTTATATAGAGCGATGTCGGACACTGATTACGTATATATGCGGATGTTGTATGGATAAGTTCGGCCCATAGATACTTTGGTAAATTTGCTTCTATCATCTCGTCATTTCAACCAAGGTTCGGTTCACACGCTCCGTTACACCATTTTGTTTGGATGGATATTCGGCTGATAGTTGATGTTTTATGATATTGTCTCTTAAAAATTCAAAAATTCCGAAAAATCTAAACTCAGTAATTCGCAAGCGTTATCACTGCAAAGTAAAGGGTTTTCCAATAGGGACTTGACAACTTTGAATTTAAATTGTGAACGCACTCTTTCACTAATCATCAAACTGTCACTGTCAATTTATTCAGTAAACTCAACATTTTCATCATGGTAAAGTACACGAACGAGCAACGTCTGCAAATTATAAAAATTTTCTACTGAAAATTACTCCAATTTTCGGTCGTAATTCTTGCCCTAGTAGACAGGCAATAACAAGTTTAGTGCAAAAATTTGAGTCCACATATTCGTTGTGTGATGTTGCGGTGTCAGTGAAATAAGACGTTGGTCGAAGTGTCGAAAATATCGCTGCCGTTCAGGCGTCCGTAGCAAACGATCCAAGTCAGTCAATTCCACGGCGTTCGCAAGAATTGGGCATCGCTCAGACTACATTATGGCGTATTTTGCGTAAGGATCTTAGTTTACGTCCATACAAGATCAAGCTGACTCAAGAATTGATGCCGATGGACCATTTGAAGCGACGTACGTTCTCCGATTGGGTTCTGGAGAAAATGCGCCACGATGATGAATTTCATCGCAAAATCGTCTTCATCAATTTCATTTTTGGCTCAATGGGTTCGTCAATAAGCAAAATATGCATTATTGGTCGGGTGAAAATCCACATGTGCTTCATGAATCACCACTTCATCCACAAAAATTAACTGTTTGGTGCGGCTTGCATGCCGGCGGTGTTATTGGGCCACATTTTATCGTCGACGATAACGATCGTCACGTTACTGTGAATGGTCAGCGTTATCGCGCCATGATCACTGATTATTTTTCGCCCGAATTGGAAGATATGGACTTGGACGATATGTGGTTTCAACAGGATGGTGCCACAAGCCAGACAGCACACGCTACAATCGATTTATTGAAGAGTAAGTATGATGAGCGTGTTATCTCAAGACATGGGCCAGTTGATTGGCCGTCTCGTTCGTGCGATTTAACACCGCTTGACTATTTTCTGTGGGGCTACGTTAAGTCATTGGTTTACGCCAACACGCAGACGAAGTTGGAAGAGCTCAGAGCCGAACGCGAAAAGCGGCCGTTTCGGCCGAAATGTGTGGCCGAGTCGTTGAAAATTGGGCAAACGAATCGACCGCTCCAAACCTGCCCGCAGTGGCCATATGAACGAAGTCGAGTTCCATTCATAAATGTTTTGATTGTACTTCAAGCCGATAATAAAGTTTTTGAAATATCTCAAATGGTTTGCGTTTTGTTTAAAAAAAAGTTGTCAAGTCCTTATTGGAAAACCCGATATTTTGATTCTTTTATTGGTTTGGTTTTCTACTACAATTCTACAATCATCAATAATGTACAATAAGTAATATATCTTTTTTCCTAATGACTCAACAGACATAGGCCCGCATAAACCCATATGGACAAGTTGCAATAAATCATTGGACGATTTTTCTGTTTAGGTTTTAAAGGGTAGCCTCGTTTGTTTTCATATACATAAACACATGTTTTCATTTTAAACACATTAAAATTTGGTAATCCTAGTATCATTTGGTGACCTTTGAGTTTTGAAAACGATTGTGTATTAAGATGGCCATAACTTTTGTGCCATAGTTCTGAGTTATTTTCTTCATGTGATATACTAAATGCTTTAATATTTCCTAAACAGTTAATCAAATACAGATTGCTTGATTTAACTGCTTTCATCAAAATTTTTCTATTTTTCCAAATCATTGCATGTTTTCCTTTCATTAAAATCGTACATTCATTGTCAGTAGCTACATATATTCGCCGAAATCAAACTACTTCTAAGATCAGGTACAATGAGTGTTTTATATCACACAATATCTTTCAGACTACCATTCAAATTATCATTTATCGCTACTTTTCCTATGCCTTTAACCTCGGAAAACTTATCATTTGCTACTTGCACCCAATCTTTATTTAGAACTATAAAAAGCTCTTCCTTACAGCACATATGCACATCAATGTATTTACCAAATGGTTTTTTCGATTCTTGCTTAACGGATTTAACAGTATGAGTAACGGCCCTTTTCTCTTAAAGTTTCCAATTTCATGAATCCGTAATCTTGCAGAAAATCTTTATTTGAAAAATTTGACCTGTGTGACTTATCTTTGGTTAAATTTACACGGCAATCCTTCTTCATATGCCCCTTTCCACCACAACCATGACAGTTACATATATTTAAAAGTAATGGTTAACACACCTGAACATGGTTGTTCATATTTTCTTGAATTGAACTTTACCTTAAACGCGTCATCTCTTCCGTCAACCCAGTTTATCCGACAGCTTAATTTGCTTTGAAGTAATCCGCATTGGTTTAATACGCTCGAATACGCCACTTCATTCAACATTGAAATATTCAACACGCACACGTTCATTCCTGCTTATAAAACGCATTGAAAATTCGGTTACAAATTTGTAACCGTATAAACAATGTCGTATAAACATTTTCATATCGCATAGAAACATTTTACTCTCACGCGCTCTCATCATTCTTTCATCTTGCAGGTATTAGTTGTGTAATATGGGGTTGCAAACGAAATATTTGGAAAGAGAAAGAAATAAGAACAATGTATCAGAATTAGTGTGAAGTGTCAGTTAAACCAACTGTTTCTTAAACTTCTCTCAATTTTCTCTCGCTTATTTTGGATAATTTTATATAAACACCAGCATTTCTACGGGTATTGAACCAATGCGGTTTGTTTCAAGGCAAATTGAGCTGTCGGATAAACTAGGTCACTGTTTCCCTGTTTTTATTAGCGAATTCAAGCAAGGGAGCACGCAGCAGTTCCATAGTGGGGAATTCCAATGATGCGTCAAAAGCTGCTTGTACTTCCTTATATGCTTCGGGTAAACTGTCTAGCAATAGGACAGCCAACAAGTCATCGTCCAAAATGGCATTCATCTCCCGTAATAGAGAAACAATTAAATTGCAACTAATTAGATGAGTTTTTTAGATTGATCAACTTACGGAATTCCTCTACTTTTTGTCGCCTACTCTTTCTTTTATAAGTGTCCTCCAGGAAATCCCACACCCCTTTCGACGTACTTATTCCTTTTACAAGCGAAACCTGTGCGGGTTCCATAGAAATAATAATTTCGCATCTTGCATCCAAATCTTTGTTTTTCCACTCCTCCAATTTCGCTGCATATTCCGGCTTCTTTTCAGCTCCAGTCACCACCTTTAACAGCCTGCTCTTGTGTAGAATTGCCTCCATCTGATGCTTCCATGTGCCGAAGTTTTCCCCATTAAACAATGGGATTTTTCCCGGAGAAGTTACTCTTTTTATAACAATTAACTTATCCATTTTTCCGTATTTTAGGTATAACTGTATTTTAAGAATTCCTTGTTACGGCTCTGGGCCCATAACCTGAATGAATGTAATAGAAGGAGATCAAGGCAGAGATTACATAAGTGATTAGAATTCAAATCTTTATATATAAAAAAATGTTGTCAAAAACGTATGACGCTAATGATCTCAGTTGGCATTCGACCATTTTCAATATACTTTTTTTTATGAAAGATATGGTCGAGAAGAAGGTTTTAAGCTGTATGCTATGTTTGTTTGCATGTTTCGGTCATGTGATCGTTTTATTTCATTCTCATTGGTTGCGCGCCAATTCCTGGCTTCGCTTTTGTTAGTTCAGCCGGTGTATTTCTTTGACATAAACTATTTTGCGTTTGTTCAATACACATCGTTTGACCGCTGAGTGAAAATTCGTTTGTTGCGTAAAAAATTAAAACGATTTCTAAATAATACGTTTTGAATACAATAATATGGTATGTCCACGTAGTAATTTGGGCCGATCAACTCGGAAAGTTGCAGCTAGAAGAGTAGCCAGAGCTGCTCAAACAGATCATGAACGAGCTGATGTTAATGCGATTAATCGGCAGAGTAATGCCCGTGTGAGAGCTGCACAACGAATAAATTTGGTGCGTGGTGCATTTACGTATGATTCAAATCTGAATTATGCTTCTCTTGATGTGGTTTCAATTGGATTAATGACTGTTGTGTGCAGTCATTGCAAGGCATTCAAATTTAAACATGAAACTCCTGGATTGTGTTGTGCAAGTGGTCAAGTGAAATTGCCCGAATTGAAGCCACCACCAGAGCCATTGCGGTCATTGCTCATTAGTGGAACGCCCGAATCTAATCATTTTTCGAAAAACATTCGAAACTACAATTCATGTTTTCAAATGACTTCTTTTGGTGCAACAAACATTGTTCGAGACCAATTTATGCCCACTTTTAAGGTAAATGTTGCACATGACACAGTTCATGTTAATTTTGATGATTGTAACACGTTCGATTGTGAAAATTTTGATATTCAACAGATTTAAGGCCAAGTATACCATCGCCTTGGTTCTTTATTGCCTTTTCCCGATCAAAGTTATCAATTTCTGCAGATATATCTGTTGAAACTAATCGACGTTGTGACATTTCGACAAATTTAAAAAGGCATATTGTTGAGCTATTGCAAAAAATGTTGAGAGATGAAAATCAATTGGTGCATTTATTTCAAACTGCTTTGGATCGCATGCCATCTGACGATTATGCAATTGTTATAAATGCAGATGAAACACCGCCAGGACGACATGCCGGACGGTTCAATGCACCGACCATCGATGAAGTCGCAATAGTTATTGTAGGTGATGAATTCAATTCACGCGATATTGTTTTGCATCGTCGAAATAATCAATTGCAGAGTTTGTGAAACGCATCGTTGCTACGACGCATTACAGTATCCACTTTTGTTTAGCCGAGGAGAGGATGGATATCATTTGAATATTGAAATGAGAAATGCCTCTACCGGTAAGTAATTATATTTTTTGTGATTTTCAATAATTTTTTCAATTTTTGAATATTTAGATTTTAAAATAATAATTTATTGACTTTCACTTTAGGTGTCGAAACTAATAAAAAAGTTAGTTCAATGAATTACTATTCACATCGACTTATGGTGCGTCAAAATGAAGTGAATTACATTTTACATTGTCGCCAACTCTTTCATCAGTTCGTTGTTGACATGTATGTCAAAATTGAAACGGAGAGATTGAATTTTATCAGGTTCAATCAGAAGAAACTTCGTTCTGAAGAATACATCCATTTGCGAGATGCAGTAAACAGTGATGGAAACCTCAATGATTTGGGCAAAATGATAATATTGTGATAACCACTTAAATGTGAGCAGCGACATCTAGCAGAAAATGTCGAAGACCAGAAGATTTCGATATTGGAATAACAAAGTCTCGACTGGAGAGTGGAATCGAATTTTCTAGCAAATTGGAAATTGTATAGGACGCTGGATGGCGAGGATTGTTCTCGAAGTATGTCATTCGAGTATAAATACCAGCATCCCAAAGGTATGCAAATGAGTTCAAAAGTGAAATTTGAAGTGTTAATTAGGAGAAGTAATTAAGTGGTTTAAGTAAAAGATAAGGAAAGTATAAGCGGTTGAGAAATTGGATTGTGTTGAGAGAAAGAATTAAATGGTGAATTGTAACTGTACTGAATAAAGGGATTTGTATTGAAAAGAATAAGTTCTATCATTTGTACCCACACAAACATTTTACATTGGTGTCGGAAGTGGGATAGGACTTATTGTGTGTAAAAAAAAAGTGTTTTCTGACTATTTGAAAAAGCTAGAATGGGTCGAAAACTATTGCAGTTGACCCTCGTCCAACTCAAATCCGAGTTGAACAAGAGAAGCCTCAGCGCCAGTGGAGGAAAAAGTGACCTGGTGCTCCGACTTCAGGAGGCTTTGAACAACGAGGGACATGATCCTGATGCATATTCCTTTGATGTTGACGAGGATGAACAGACAAGTACCGGCAATGACATGGCTGCAATGATGCAACTCCTCTTATTAAAAATGGACGAACAAAACAAAAAAATGGACGAACAGAAGCACAGTCTCGACCAACAAAAGAAAAATCTGGAAGAACAGAAGAACAGTCTGGAACAAAAAATGGACGAACAGAAGAACAGTCTCGACCAACAAAAGAAAAATCTGGAAGAACAGAAGAACAGTCTGGAACAAAAAATGGACGAACAGAAGAGCAGCATTGAACAAAAATTCGACGACCAAAAGAATAGTCTAGAACAAAAACTGGAAGAACAAAATAACGTTCTACACCAAAAGTTCGAAGAAATAGATAACAAATTTGAAAGAATAGAGAAGAATGTTGGCGAAAAATTCGAACAAATGGACAGCAAAGTTGAACAACTGGCAAAAGAGCTCGACACAGTGCGAAAGCAGAAACTGCGAGAATGTTCTTTAAGCGGTCCAAGGAGAAAAGAGTTGAAGCCTCCCTCATTCGATGGCCAGACCTCATGGTCTACTTATAAGAAGCAGTTTGAAATGGCTGCCTGTGCAAACGAATGGGACAATAAGGAGAAGTGCTTTGCCCTAGCGATGGCCTTACGTGGTCCTGCGGCAGAATTGTTACAAACAATCGATATCGAAAAGAATAGAGACTATATGGTTTTAGTGCAGGCTATCGAGAAACGGTTTGGGGATAGCCACATGCGGGAAGTTTACAAGGTTCAATTGCAAGGCCGTATGCAGCAACGAGGAGAAACACTGCAACATCTCCAAGCAGACGTGAGTAGACTGGCACATTTGTCATATCCCACCGCAGGCCTAGAAATAATCGACGAAATGGCAAAGGACGCATTCGTTGGGGGAATTGCAGATTTGAAGCTACAATCAGCAGTAAGGATGGCCGGGAAAAGAACCCTTGCTGAAGCACTTGCCTTCGCTCTGGCGATGGAAGCATCCAATCAGGCTTCCAAAGGAATGCATTTCGTAAGGGAAATAGTATCTGGTGATACTCCTGCTCCTGCTCAAGACCAACTACCATGCAACGAAATATCCCACGGGAGAGACGAAGGATGCGCTGCTGGAACTGCGATAAAGTAGGACATTTGCAAGGGCATTGTAAAGAACCGGTACGACGAGAAGGCTGCCTGCACTGGGGCTACAGGCAAATAGAAAGAAAAACCGGCAGAAACGGCTACCAAGAAACCGGTCAAATTTCCAGAAGCCATCAGTTAGGAAATGCTTACTTCGCGGGGCAGAAGTCTGTAGCAGGAGTCGACGACTCCAGGGTAATTATCCCAGTCTCACAGGTAAAACAATGCAACCAAAGCCTCCCAGCAGAAGTAGTCAGTGGTAAAGAAGCGAAACAACAGGCAACTATCCAAACGATCAGGACTGAGCCAATAGAGGGTTGGGGTATAGACGAAATCCGTTCCTCCCAACAGGCAGACAATGACATCGAACCAATATTGGCGTGGAAGGAACACGAGGAAAGACCAAGCTGGCAGCAGATATCAGATCGGAGCCAAACTCTGAAGGCATACTGGGCACAGTGGGACTCGCTTTTTGTGCAAGATGGATTGCTGAAGAGAAAATGGGAAAGTGCAGATGGGACAACATCTCGTATGCAGCTAATTGTGCCACGGTCCAAAGTCAACCAAGTGCTCCATGAAATACATGACGGAATCTCAGGAGGCCATTTGGGAATAAACAAGACGTTGGAAAAGGTAAGGGAACGTTTCTATTGGCTAAGCGCTAAACAAGATGTCGAGAATTGGTGCAAAAAGTGCATGAGGTGTGCGGCTACCAAGGGTCCAAAAGCAAAGCCACGTGGACAAATGCAACAATACAATGTCGGAGCACCTTTCGAACGAATAGCCATCGACATCGCTGGGCCGTTTCCCGAAACCTTTAATGGAAACCGATATACTCTCGTAATCATGGATTACTTCAGTAAGTGGCCGGAAGTGTTTGCCATCCCAAATCACGAGGCTAAGACCGTAGCCGAACAGATAGTCAACAACTGGGTGAGCAGATTTGGGGTCCCAATGGAGCTGCACTCTGATCAAGGGCGAAACTTTGAATCAAAAGTCTTCCAGGAAATATGCCAATATTTGGGAATAAGAAAGACAAGGACAACGCCACTACACCCTCAATCTGATGGAATGGTCGAGCGATTCAATCGGACCTTGAATGAGCATCTATCTAAGGTTGTCAGCAACTGCCAGCGGGATTGGGATCGACACATACCCCTCTTCTTAATGGCCTACCGAAACGCGGTCCATAGCTCAACAGGGCACACACCATCCGAGATCTTATTTGGTCAAACGATTCGGTTGCCAAGTGAAGCAAAATTCGGATCCCCACCGACGGAGCCCAAAGAGGTGAACGAGTACGTGAATGACTTACGCAGCAGGATTCGTAAATTGCATGAAGACACCAGAGAAAAGATGAAGCTAGCAAGCAGCCGCATGAAAACTAGGTACGATATCAAGGCGAAATCTTCCGGTTTCAACGAAGGAGATCTGGTTTGGCTGTATAATCCTCAGCGTAAGAAAGGCAAATCACCAAAATTGCAACAGGACTGGGAAGGTCCATACAAGGTGATAACCCGCATTAATGACGTTGTCTACCGGATCCAGCGTATGAATCGAGGAAAATTGAAAGTGGTCCATTTGGATAGAATGTGTCATTTCAACGGGATGCTGAATGACGAAGTTGTTCGGGACGAACAACTGTAGGGAGGGAGCAATGTGATAACCACTTAAATGTGAGCAGCGACATCTAGCAGAAAATGTCGAAGACCAGAAGATTTCGATATTGGAATAACAAAGTCTCGACTGGAGAGTGGAATCGAATTTTCTAGCAAATTGGAAATTGTATGGGACGCTGGATGGCGAGGATTGTTCTCGAAGTATGTCATTCGAGTATAAATACCAGCATCCCAAAGGTATGCAAATGAGTTCAAAAGTGAAATTTGAAGTGTTAATTAGGAGAAGTAATTAAGTGGTTTAAGTAAAAGATAAGGAAAGTATAAGCGGTTGAGAAATTGGATTGTGTTGAGAGAAAGAATTAAATGGTGAATTGTAACTGTACTGAATAAAGGGATTTGTATTGAAAAGAATAAGTTCTATCATTTGTACCCACACAAACATCTTACAATATTTCCATTGTCATATCAATATTGCCCGTGTGTTTAACCAAAAGTTAAAGGTGCTGATGAATTTCATTGTGAAAAGCGAAATTTTTGGTAAAGTCCAATGTTGGATGTACTCCGTTGAATGGCAAAAGCATGGTTTGCCGCATGCACATATCCTTATTTGGTTGTTTGACAAAATCACATCAGATCAAGTGGATGCTGTGATTTCTGCAGAAATCCCTGATCCAGCTGTTGATCCGGAATTGTATAATGTTGTTGTGCAGAATATGATCCATGGCCCCTGTGGCGAAAATAACATTCATTCTCCATGTATGGTTAATGGAAAGTGTACTAAACGATATCCAAGAGCTTTAGTGTCGGAGACAGTCACTGGAATTGATGGTTATCCGTTGTATCGTCGGCGATCTGTTGAAGACAATGGTCGATGTATTACCATCAAAGTACGAGGTCAAGATGTTGAAGTCGATAATCGTTGAATTGTACCGTACAGTTCGTTGCTATCGAAGGTATTCAAAGCGCATATCAACGTAATTCTGTTAAATCGATTAAGTATATTTGCAAATACGTCAACAAAGGCAGTGATATGGCAGTGTTCGGAGCTGCTGATCCGGATATAAATGATGAAGTGTTTCAATATCAAATGGGACGATATATTAGTAGTAACGAAGCAATTTGGCGTATATTTTCATTTCATATACATGAAAGATATCCAACAGTTCTTCATCTTGCTGTACATCTTGAAAATGGCCAACGTGTGTACTTTACAATTGCAAATGCTGCTGATAGAGCACTTTCACCACCAAATACGACGTTGACTGCTTTTTTTAAATTGTGTGCAGTTGATACTTTTGCTAGAACGTTATTGTATGCTGAAGTACCAACATATTTTACTTGGAACGCATAAAAAAAAGAGTTTCAGAGACGTAAGCAAGGAAGTCCTCTTGATGGTTATTCGAATGTGTTTTCCAGTGATGCTTTGGGCCGTGTTTATACTGTGCATCCAAACAATGATGAATGTTTTTATTTGCAGTTGTTATTGGTTAATGTATGTGGACCTAAATCGTTTTCTGATTTACGAACAGTTGATGGAGTATTATGTGCTACGTACCGAGAAGCTTGCCAAAAATTGTTGGAAAATGATGTGCATTGGGATGAAACTCTTGCTGATGCATGTGTAAGTGCTCATCAAAATCAAATACGGACTAATACCAATGTTGGACTATACACCAGAAATTTACAATGATGCATTGATTATGATTGAAGATTTGTGTTTGGCCATTTGTAATAAAGCATTAGCACTGTTGAGATTGACATCACCTAATCGTTCTATGCATGATATTTTCGAGCTGGAGTTGCAAAGTGAATTGCGATACGATTGCGTCGAATTGAATACATATGTTGTGGAGAATCATCCGAAATTGAATGTTGAACAAAAGGTGGCATATGATACAATTATTCGAGCTGTTGATAGTGCACCAGGTGGTACTGGCAAAACATTTTTGATTTCATTAATTTTGGCCACGTTCCGTTCTACGAGTATAAATAAAGTTGCGTTAGCATTGGCATCGTCTGGCGTAGCAGCTACTTTATTGGATGGTGGTCGAACTGCACATTCTGCGCTTAAATTGCCATTGAATATTCAAGTTATTGAAACGCCAACTTGCAATATTTCCAAAACATCTGGAACGGCAAAATTATTGCAGTGTTGTGACATAATTATTTGGGACGAATATACCATGGCACACAAAAAATCTGTCGAAGCGTTAGAACGAAGTTTGAGAGACATTCGAAATAATGGTGCATTATTTGGTGGTGCATTGATATTATTAGCTGGTGATTTCAGACAAACATTGCCTGTTTGCTTGAAATCCTCATATCTATGGAGATCTATATCAACCTTGAAATTAACCACTAATGTACGTGTACAATTACAAAATAATCCATCTACAGCTACGCTTACTGAGCAATTGTTAAAAATCGGAAATGGAGCAATGCCCGTTGATGAATTTGGATTGATCACATTGTCAGGTGATTTTTGTCAATTTATGCAGTCCAAAGGAGAGTTGATTGAAACTCTTCTTCCGCATATTGAGCAAAATTATAGAAGCCATGCTTGGTTGAGCGATAGAGCAATTTTAGCTGCAAGAAAAAAGATGTCAATGAATTGAATTTTGCTATTCAATCGAAAATTCCTGGTGATTTGGTTTCGTATAAATCTGTTGATACCGTTACCAACGAAGATGAAGTAGTGAATTATCCCACTGAATTTTTGAAAGAATACCACCGCATAATCTTCGATTGAAAGTTGCAGTCACGGTCATTATGCTACGGAATTTAAATCAACCACATTTGTGCAATGGTACGAGGCTTGCTGTTAAAAAGCTGATGCCAAATATTATCGAGGCAACTATCTTCACTGCCAAATTCAAAGGCGAAGAAGTTTTCATTCCACGCATTCCAATGATACCTTCTGATATGCCATTTGAATTTAAACTTTCCTTCTTCAATTTTCAATTCGTTTGGCCTTTGCCATTACCATCAATAAAGCTCAAAGTCAATCGTTAGGAGTTTGCGGTGTGAATTTGGAGTATTTAGTTTTTTCACATGGGCAATTGTATGTTGCCTGTTCGCGTGTAGGAAAACCTTCGGTTTTGTATATCTACACCGAGAATGCGAATAGCAAAACAAAAAACGTTGTTTATCACAGAGCATTACAATAAACGAGTGTTATTTTTGATTGAATTATAAATTGTAAATTGTTTTATTTTATTTCTATCTTATGCACTACGAAGTGTGCAGGGTTCCGCGAGTTCAATTATATAAAGAACCTTAACACAAAGAATAAATAAATTAATAGAATTTCTTAACAGTATCAATTACCTTTTTCAATTAAAGTTTTCTGCAAGAATGCGAATCTATTGTAGTATGATAACTCAATCATTTCCTGAACGGAATTTGTACTGCAACCATACAATTTGATTCGTTTTGCTCGCAAGAAGTTCGATCGAAAGCAAGAAACTCCAAGTCTTCTTCAGTAAAGTTCTGAATTTTTTAGGGAGCTATCGATTTTCGCTTTTTACATTTGTGACGGCCTACAGGGTGGTTCCTACTTACCTTTAAGAAGCCAACAAGCAGACATTCTAAAGTGCTTATCGTTAGTAAACCACCATGCCACAAGAATGTTATTTGGTTGTTACTGAAACCTAAAAAAGCATCAAAATTATCTAAGAACTGAAAGTACTGTTTTTAAGTGCCATAATAACAAAAATCAAAACAAAACAAAAGCACACGCAAATTCGATAAAAATTCATCGACTAGAGTATCTAGCACTCAATTTTAAAGGATGACTGGGCAGTTTAAGTGGGCTCGTTCCAGGAGGATCACTTATACCGATCGTGCTAAAGATTACGACTATGAAAAGTTCTCTCGCATATAATCACAATTCCAATTTAGATTATCAAGTTCTGATATACATAAATTGAAAAATAATTCGCAAATATTTCTGAAATCTTGTTGCTACTTAAGTTTGAAGATATGACAATACCGGCGTAGATAAGTCAAATCTGATATCAGCATCGCAAAGGTTGACATTTTCAATGGGACACTTGCTTAGAAAGTTTTATCATACGAGTGCAATTTGCGTTTTTCCAAGAGACTTGAAAAATTCATCTCAGCCAAAAAAATGGGATTAAATCGTGTACATTTTCGTGGGAAGATTTTTTTATAATTTATGCCGCAGATTAACTAAACAAAAGAGTGCCCATCAACTCGCTTCGCCCTTTGGTGATAAAGCACCATTCCGTGCTAGCGTGTTTCGCAGGTTTTCCGATTCTCCGAATTCAATCATGGTCGTCGTTCGCTGCAGAACGAATTTCATGAAGGTCGTCCAAAATCGGTTGTTGTGCCAGAAAACATTGATGCTGTGAGGGTATTGATATTGCAAGATCGTCATGCGGCGATTGAGGCATGCTTGGGCATTAGTTTCACTTGCATGCATTTAATATTGGATGAACATTTGAGGGTCAAAAATTTGGCAATCGCTTGAAAAAAGGTTCCTGTCTAATGGTCCGAGGAAATGTTGAAAAAATTCGTCTCGGTTCTTCAAAAGACGTCTATAAGATCGCCACAGGCCACGAATCATGGATCTAGGCATATCAGCCCGAAACTAAACAGCAGTCCACTGTATGGGTCTTTCAAGGCGAGCCAAATCTAATAAAGATTGCTCGCACACTGGACATGTCGCTACCGTGCTATTAGAGTAATGTATGACAGTCAATTAGTAATCGTATGCCACCATTTATTTGTCAGAAGATTTTGGAGAAATAAGGAAAAACAACCATCGAAAAGGAATCATTCTCCATCCCGACAATGCGAGCTCTGACAGGTCGGCTCAAATGAGTGGCTCAAAATTTAAGTAACAATCTACGTACATATGTCGTGAATTAATTGATTGAGAGCAATTAAATCTCAAGTGAATGACGCTTTGTTAACCTCTGTCTTCCGAGCACTGCTCAGAGTTTTGATCAAACCCCAACAGGGTCATATCGATGAGAATGATGTGAAACTACAATCGTTGAATAATCCCTTTCTTGAGTCGAAAAAACATCAAATATTAATTTCAGTTTATCTTTTATCTGCTTTCGTAGATCGCAGATTGTGGAGGAGAGCTAACTCGGTTGGTTCTCTATCGGATAACTATTCAAGTGGCACAGGAGGAAGTTATAATGAGGTATTACGTAGCAAACAAAAACACGTAGAAAAATGTTGCCAACACACATTGAGATGAAGGAGAGTGGGTACCTTTGAACATCGCCTGAAATCGTTACTTAGTAAGATGGTCAACACCTCTAAGTGCCTTATAACTGAGATCGCATTTCATCAGAATTAAGCAAGATTAATTTGCCATGCAATGCGTGAAGAACCAGAGGGGCATTATAGGATAGATCATGACCCTGCAAGATTGAATATTGTGTCATAAAACAAAATCAGAATATACATGGGTTAAACTACCTGGCCGCTTAGATCCCACTATAGAGATCCAATACAGAGCCTCAGATAAGGATGGCTTCTATGTTTTTGCCTTAGAAAAAATGAAAACAAGGACAACAGTAATTGATCTGCACATGAAATTTTCGAACTTTGAACAGGCCACGTGCAGACGACTAATCAACGGAGACCCTAAATTGCTATAAAGCAGATATCATCGACATTCAGGATGCGAAGTTGGAAGAAAAAATGAGAAAGCGAACCATTCAGCATCTGTTTGGATGCCGATTTGTTGCATGGGGCATACTAATGAATAAATTCTTGAACATTCACCACTCTCGGATAAGGCTGCAACTTCCACAGAAGAAATGGATGATGCTACCAAAAAATGTTACGAGCGTCGGAAATCATAGTCTATGCAGCACTACGTCTGCTATTGAACTTATCCAAATGGGCTATACTATTATGAAAATATGTAAAGTTATGTCGCAAAAGCCTTTGTTAATATCCCGCATTTAGTGGTGAACATCAGTTTCGACGCCAAGAAGCCGTCAGAGTTAATGAAAGTGCAGACAAGCACATGTAAAAAAAAGCTGACCTATGAAGCGGTGCTGCATAGAAGGATGAGATCTGGTCATGGAGGAGGCGAAAAACACGGCTTATCCTAAGAAAAGAAAAAGGTATCAGAAGCACGTAAACAAGCAGGAAGTGAAGAGGTGTAACTATAGAAGAATGTTGGGAAGTTCTACTTGTACCATCCATCTTGGGAGATGAAAGCCAAGATCCCCTCCCACCCGTCCAAAACTGAATAAAAATTGCAAACATACACCGACCCATTTCTAAATTTTGATCGAAAACGAATATGCCTGATGAAAGGAACTTTGGTAATATTTGCAATCTACAAGAAAATAGACTTTCTGGACTTTGCCAATAATAGAGGCATTACTTTATTTAACGGCGCTTGCTACACCAGTGCTAGAATTACGGCCCTAAAAGATGCTGCTGCATTCTAGAGCTAGAAGATGTTAACTGCAGTCAATGTGTACTGACACGATTTAATAGGTGTTACACGCAAATTGCTGATTAACTTTCTGCTTTACTCTCTCAAAGTTCTAACTTACGAGTATATGTTCAGTCATTTATACATGTTGTAGCATTTTCACTCGGCAAGCCTATAAATTGGTTTCCAGTCAGTAATCACAGTGCTGAGAGAGAGTTGTTTTTAAAAGAAGTATGAAGCTCAATGCTTTACTGTGCTAGTGCTTAAAGGCGACACTATCCATTTACCAAGAGAAGCTGAGTATTTGGATGTCATCTTACAAATCACTCTGGTTTGAACTAAACATGTCACGTTGAAAACCTCCACGCAACTGTCAACTTCCTGGTAGTTTAAACGATGATGGGGCATATCACCTAGGAAATTCCTGGCTCTGCTCTCCTTGATCTACTTACGGTTTGATATTCTTCCTATGGGCTACACTGTCTAAGTTAAAAAGAAGTTTCAAATATGTTGTTGGAAAAACAACAACCATGATGACCATATGCGTCGACTTCCCTTTGGCTTTGTTTTCTATGAACATGCCTTCTGATGCAATGGCACCAGAAATCCTATTACTGCGGAAATATAAAGTATACAATCTCAGCTAGGTAGAAATGTGATCAGTCTTGGCGAATGACTTGAAACGCAATCCTGATTGCAATGAACTACGAGTATGTTATGAAAATCGGTATAGAAGTACTCGTACATATCTGCAGTCTGTAACGATAACCAAGCTGCGCTTAAACGTTTACTGAACCCTCTCACAAAGTTTTCTGAACGCAGTCGGAAGGGTGAATTCATTGAGACTTGTTGGGGTCCCAGGTAACTGGAAATTGAATCGTCGATGAACTTACTAGGCAAGGTTAAAAGGAAAGTTTTTGAGGACTCCAATCTGCGTAAGGACTGCCTGAGTTCTCGGTTTCCATTGACAGTTGGTAGCGTGAGATGAAACGAATTTTTCTTGCTATCTCTAAGAGGTCATTGGCTTTTCTGCTCTACCTCAGTAGGAAAGACTGTAGGCTGCTTATTGGTGTTGTAACGGGCATTACGCTTTTGCTAGCTACCTGGGTGTATTGGGCATGATTCTACGGAGCACATTCTCTGTGAGTGTATGCCCTAGACCCGCACCGATAAATCTCTCTCTCCCTCCTTGACATTCACATCATAGTCCCCGCCTCCCACTCACAGCATTCATCTAATGAACATAAGGTGTGACGCAATGTCAAATTGAATATCGTTCAAATGCAGGAGTTTTCTTGGAGGGTGACAACATTAGGCGTCACTCCTTTTTAAGAAACCCTACATCTGTCTTTCAAGCTCAGGCAATTCTCATGGCAATGAGGTACATACATTATGAAAGGGATGATTCTATGTTTCTGTTTCCCTAGTGGCAGCTTAATGTGCTTAAGGACTTGCTGAGTCATCAGTTCGAAAATGGATTACTTTCCTAAACACAGTTGGAAATTTAAATTCACAGATTCTTGTCTTTATCCCAGTTCACAAGGGGATCAGACAAAAAGAGATGCCCGATAGAGTTGGTAAGCAAGGCTCAGAGGAGTACTTCTCAGGATCTGAAATCGTGTCAAAATTCCCAGCATAGATAGCTTGCTGGCATCTTACCACCTTTCTAAGCTAGGTGCTAGGTGAAAGTGACATCAACTCCTACAACACACTTGCAGTGAATGTGGTGAGAACAGCAAAACGCACTTGCTCTGAATTTGGAACACGTACTAAGCTCTTATTTGATGGATACTGATGAATTCTTTGTCACTGAAACGATTAGACATTAGAAGGAACAAGGGGTTTAGTCTTTACCTAAGTGGTCTGTTCTGACAGAAAAAATTCACAACCAACAAGCCATCGAAACGCGCTTTTGATGTGGAAGAGGCTTTTCGTAGGAAATATCAAGGAATGGACTGATAACAATTAGTCGAACAGACTACAGTCAGATAAATTTCTTAACTATACCGATTTAAAAACAACCACAATAATCAGGACGCGACAATAATATAATTCCTCGCAGTGACGACATATGTTTGTGAGAGTTATCATTATAATCTTACGACAGCTATCAGTTCAAAACATGGCTTGTAATCTTTCATAATATACTAAAAAATTGTAACAGAAACTAACGGAAAAAATAGGGAAATAAATGCCTAGATGCCTAAAATGCTCGATGCGAACCAAAATTATGCTCCTTGACTCTTCAATAAGCAACATACAAACAGCAAAAATTACAGTTCTCCTTTTGTTATAAATTCAACTCAGCTTCTCCTTGTATACAATACAAATGTGTGAGAATCACAGAGAAGGAACATATTTGTAAAGTGAACTGTGATTTTGATTTATACACTTCTGGATCGACAAGGTAGTCAATTTACATTCTCAAAAAGCTTTGTCTGCATTACCTAATTATGTAAAACCATGAAATACCTACCCTGACTACCGTAACTGACTAGAGCTGAATTTTTGTAGATACTAAATAATTTGGCAGGAAGCCAGACTGATAAGTTTGAATTTCAAATCTGCGTCTTGTCCTATCAAAAATGCACCCACAAACACCATTCCGATTGCTTGAATAATCTAATCTTTTACCAAAACTAAATTGCAAACGTTTGTAAAATTAGCTGCGAATCACTCACTATAAAAGCTCCAGACTCTTCTACTTGAGCCATCAGTTCTTGTTCTCAATTGCTCTTACGGAACAATGAAGATTGTGCTCCAACTCGTCGTCGCCATTACTGCAGCAAATGCTGCCAGACTTCCCGAAATGGATGGAAAATCCATCATCTATCGTTTGAAACCTGGCCCAATCGATAATTCTACACCAAGATCTGAACTGAAAATCTGAAATTTGCATCCACGTCTACCAGTCGCTGAAGGAGCAAGCCAATGTAGCGAGAGCGAAATCATCAATGGCAACTACGCCTGGAACGGACTCCTCCCATACCAGGCTGCAGTTACCATGCATTTCGGCGGTAATTGGATTGGAATTTGTGGTGGTACCATAATCGGAAACGAATGGATCGTTACCGCCGCTCACTGCATCCATGGCTAAGGACATTCTTAGGTATCTGCTTCAAATAGGATTTATTTATTTGCTTCTTGCAGTGATGAAGAATCCATTGAAGTAGGTTTGGGAAGTGTAGAAAGATACCAAGGCATGCGTACAACTTAGGCTTACGAGTTTATAGTTTACATCAACGGTATTTTATACGGTGATATTGCCCTACTCAAGGTGCAATGGTTTGACTACAATGAAAGAATGGCTCCAGCTGCCCTTCCCGCCAGAAATGGTCACTACTCAAACTATGTCAACGATTGGGCTACAGTCTCTGGATGGGGTGGCATCAACGATAGTAAGTCCATCTTTTCAGATATCGCGGAACGTTATCAGAAATAATTTGAATGTATTTTCTTCCATTTAGATGGTGATTTGGCAAATCAACTGAAGTATACCAATGTTTCAGGTTCTGTCGAACTCATTGTGCGGCAACACCTACGGATCGAATTCTGGTAGGGAAGCTATCTTATGCGCTTCTGGCAATTCCATCTGTGGTGGAGATTCTGGTGGCCCACTGGTCGTTGAACATACTCGTTTACTGATTGGTATTATTTCATTTGGAGCAACTACTTGCGCTCAAAATTTCCCAACTGGATTCACTCGTGTCACCAATTACTTGGACTTTATCGCCGACATCAGTGGTATTTCATGGTAAACTTCTTAAAACGATTTTCCAAAGGAGAAACAAATAAAAAATATATAAAGGAGTCGTAAATATGTTTTTGAATATTTTGTTAAGGGAAGTTGCAGGGATCAGAAAAAATCAATTGTTAGAATCCTGGTCGATTCGCATCATCCTTCTTCCGTAGCAGGTTTTTGACTTCGTTATCAAGGCTGTGTTTTATCATTACCTGAGCATTCTCTTGCTGCTTTCGCTGAATTTTTCCGGTAAACCCAAAATCAAATCTTGTACAATAGACTTTCAGTTGTTTTCTCAGATTAATTAAGATAGCTTTCTTTCTTGCGCCTTACGCAAGTTTACGAGAAACACCGCAAGCTTATGCTTTTGCTCTAACTTCCAGTACATAGGGAAAGTAAATCTGTCTCGATAGCAGGAAGTGGAGGTAAAACGAATTTTCGCCCTAATGGCGAAAGTTGCTCCTGCAGCCCTAGTGAATAGAGCACCAGAAGGTGAGTCTCACGTGCTGGATATGATGCCTTCTATCCACGGGCTCGGCCGTGGAATGTTTAGCTTATACACTGATAAGGACCGAACGAAGGGCCATACTGTTTTATATGCTCAAGGACCAAGCTCCTGATGTATGTACTTGGTTAGCGAAACAAAGTCAACCTGAAAACCTAAAATGTGGAACAAAAGATACTTACAACAGAGTAAGAGAAACCGACCCAATGGACGGAGGAGGTGTTGGTATTTTCATTATGTAAAGCTTGAGAGTATACAGTCCTGTAGTGTGTAGCTCCCAGCTGCAGTAAGCGTGTATTTTGCAGTGGCAAGCAGTTATAGTGGTCCCTGTCCAATCGTTTAAGGCTACTTAGTCCGCATCATTTATATCAGAGCACGCCTTACTTTATCGATTCTTAAGGCTATCGCCAAACACAGAGACTTAGGACACACAGACGCGGTTTTTATCTGAACTTATCCTATCTGTTGTTTGACATACAGATAGCACGATTGAAGGAATTTTTTCATAGATATTCCCACAATTAAAATAGGGTACTTATTGTGTTTATCCAGAACATTGACGACAGTTTCCTCCTCGAACTCGCTCCGTCCACCATCCAATAATAAATCACTCAAGGAGAATGACATATACGCTTTGTTATACTCGTAATACAAGTTGATGAGACCATAGAACAAACGATTGACAAAACGATACCTCGGTATCAAAGCAGTCACAATGAAAACATGCTCCGTAATGCAAAAACTGATTACTGTCCCGACTAAAAATCTTCGACCAGCAATTCACTGTCATGCATAACTTGGATGTCACGACACTGAAGTCGTCGATCAAAAGGTTTTCTAAGTTAAGTTTGTACTGAAAGAATAAAATTCGGGCACGACGCAAGACAAGGTAGAGGCTATTGGTGTGCATTTCCAGGAAGTGAAGGACAAACCACGATCTGGAAAATCTGATCCTTGTGCAACAATTTCTATAATCGAAATGGCGATTCGAAAACTCCTAAGTTTCATGACGGTAATATGGTATTATTTTATTTCTTTCAATTTGAAGCAAACGATCTTAAAATCATTATGAAGCGAAAAATTAATAGGCACCTTGGTCGGTAAGTCGCCTTCATATCAAAATTTGATTTAAAGAATTCCGACTAAGTGCGTTAATGACAAAAATATATATAGTTATGGATGCTCAATTCTTTGACACTAACATACTCGTACCAGCCTGTGAAGAGATCTTTTCCGGACAGCACTTACTCGTAAGTAAAAAGGTGCGTTCTTCGACTCGCGACTCTCACGTCGACTCTGTGGGAAAGCTGTGCCTGAGCAGCCATACTGAAAAAAGGGACTTTGGGGAACGCAATCCGGTTTTTGAATGAAATGTTTAACTTCTGTCAGCAATTAAAACAGCGCAGTAGGTCAGTGAAAAGACTTTCTCGTAAGACACGGTTCGTGATAGACGCAATCAACGAGGCATTAACTAGAGCCTAAACTGTTATACATGGTAAAAACTGGAAAAAAGGTACAAAGGAATACTTCGTCGTTATAATCCAGGACGTGGAGAATTGGGAACTTAAAATATAACGAATTGTAAGTTTCCTCCTCTTTCCTAAATGCGAAGACTATACCATTACAAGTTGACACAGGAGGGTTGGTTCGCTGGTTGAACGCAATGGAACAAAACCCAATTGTCTTGCTAAGTATTAAGAAAGTTCTACAGATGTATGGTGGTGGATCACTGCTTTTCAATAGAGGAGAATTGCAAGTCAATGTCGTATGTATATGATAAATCAACGCGTCAATTCAATTCAGATAGATTTGTTGAGATGCTCTTAGTCTAGTTGTAAGTTCATTGTGATGGGAGAGCTTTGACTTGATAATTTTGTCAAGTTTCATGATATTCAATGAAAAAAGATTAAATAGACTTCAGAAGTAATAACTGCCCAGGGATTGCATTCTAGTCCATGATAATAGAATAGGAAATGTCAGGAAAGAGGAAATGTCAGGAATACTCAATCTCTGCACGTGCCTTCCAGTAGCTTAGAGTCCCGTGATTATGCTCCTAGAGATCTCAGATTGGCCAATTCAATAACAACGCATGTTGTGACGTCTGTATATCCTGGAAGCCAACAGAGTTTGATCTTGTCCTTCCTTGCTATATTGTTGAGAGATGGGCGCCGGTCTCTAACAATTCTCGAACTTACGATGTTCGAAGTAAGGGAACTAATGTTTAACTATCTATGTATCACAGATAGCAATATCCAACGCGGATAGACTGAAGATTTATGCATGCAGAGGTACTCAGATAAGTTTCCTGCGTCAACCCCTTCGGCTGTCTTAGAGTCGTTTGTGAACATGGAAATTCACTTCCTGAGAAAAATTTCACTGGAATTAACTTATTGAAGTCAAAATTGAAGTCAATTTCAATTAATTTAAGGGCAATCGACCGGGGAGATTGTGGTACAGTATGTCCTTTGTTAAGCTCTCTCTTTTGCTGAGCATCACTCAGCTTGAGAGGAGATTTTATTGCAATCTGCATGCCAAAAAGTCTGTAAGTAGTAAATGAAGCTAAGTTTGCAGAGCAGCCATTGGATAATTCTTAAAGCGCCTGTGATGCTTATGCGAGTAGAGGTAGTTCAGTGCGTTTTTTATGTAAACGGTTGACGTTGGTCCGTCTGTCCAGTACAGGCCACCAAGCGGATATGTTTTAATTGGGAATTGGTCAAGTTCCCGTGGTTTAGACCCAGTAATTGATTTTGGGTTGTGAATTCTATCTTGAGATAAAACCCTATTGCGCGAGCTACCTGTGCCATTTCTGTCAAGAATTAGGCCTAGCTAATTCCATTTAACTTGGGCAGGATGATGCGGGCTGTCTTGATTTTTATTGTGAAGAGGATCAGCTACGTTTTGGTTAGATTTACATTAAGGACACAGCTACGTCCTTAAAAGGAAAGTATGCCCAAGGCACAGTAGAAAAATTGATAGATCTTCTATGGATATTTGCCAGATACATAAAGAATGACACCATCCCCATAAGCTACCACATTATATCCCGCCCCTTCTAATTTAGTAAGTAGCCCATTGAGAACTAGATCCTATAGGGGAACACGCATATAACATGTTTTGCTTCAGATTGTACCAATATCAAAGTCAATCCTCAGGAATTAGCAGTGCAACCGTGGAGTTTCAGAGTATATCTGAGCAACTGTTTTTCTACCTTTCTGTGGCCGTTCATTTTGCCGATATCTATGTCGTTTCGGACGGAGATGATATGGCGCTCTTGCAAACTCTGTATCATGTTTTTTGTCATCTTTCAAACAATACCTTCCGATGCCGTTACTATTGAACTATACGCTTTCTGTCACTGGCATTCGCTCATCCAAAAGCAAAGATTTGAGTGTTCTTCAAAACATGCCACAATCCTCAAACCTTAGCAAGGTGCTCAGAGCAAAGCGTGCTGAATTGGTTTCTGGAGACATTGAAAGGTAGTATATTCAAACCTGCATGCTTGGCTCCCTTTGATGTATCGCTATCTTCTAACTACCCGTACGATACAGATGCTTCAAGCTTCACCAGGTGGAAAATGAGGTATTTTCCATTTTACTCATATGTAGAACAATCAGGTTCCATTGTTATTTGTCTTCACAGATGAACAATAAGTGTTTGATAGTGATCATCAATTGCAGTTCTGAAAATAACAGTACGCCACTTTTGCGATTGCACCCCGACGCTTATGGCTTATAACTTTCAAATTAAGTACCGCAACTACCTTCAGCATGGGAATACTGACGCATCATCAAGCCTCTCAGTGTATCCTAATGCTTTGTTTGGCAAGTTTGAATGCGAATGTCATAGAGAGAATAATATTCGTATTTTGGAAGATAAGGAACAATGCACAGGTGCTTGCTTGATTGACTTGGACACCGTATGGTTAGAAGAGCTCTTCTTCAAGCTAAATAGACTGATCATAACTAAGCCACTGCTGTATGTTCCTTTTCAATATGGTTACCAGAAAGCAGTTCGTCGTGAATATTACAAAACCATTTGATTCACTTAGTAACACTATCTCATTTATAGTAGCATAGGTACAAATTTGTGTAAAGCAACGCACTATTCATTCTAACATTACCCAGATCCCATCCGGAGAGATTACCGAAAACAGTCAATACGTCTGACTTCCCAACCATTGAGATTTGTTATCAATCGAAGCTCTAAGATATGCCGGTAAGAGGTAAGCAAACCACAGCTTATAGATATTATGAACACATGCAAACGAGCATATCTCACAGAGTTCTTATTGCAACTACCTCAGTACTGTGTGAAAAGTATATAGCTATAACTATACAATCCGAAGTTGCAACTAACCTGTACGACACTAAAATCACTTTTATGCCTATGGCAATGAACTCGCTGCTCGCCTACACAGGCAGGCAGACTAAATCAAGATCACCTTAAATGACAGAAATCTGCACACAATTGCATTCATGCATCGGTGTCTCTTTCTTTCCTGTCTAATTTTCCTCCGTCCGGGCTGTGTGCAAGCATTTTAACGGTACTCAAATACCTTGAACGCGCGCAAATTATAAAAAAAACATACGAATGTAGAGGGAAAATTCGTCCTCTCGATGAAACTTGTGAAAATTGGTTTTGATTTATGTGAAAAGACCAAAACTTGGTCGAAGACACACAAATAAACTTAAACCTCCAATCACTTACGAAAGGCCAAGTCTTGGTCGAAACGTATGAGTGATTCCTTTTAATCGGAGCGTAAACTTGTAAAAGCTGTTCTCTAAATAAAACACTAACAACGGTTTACGTGGATTTTTCACAAAACAATTAATAATTTATTTATAACAAAATAATAAAATAATAGCTGTGCTACAATCTCCCCCTCTGGACATGAAGTCGTCTCGACGATTGTACAGGTCAGCGTCGGTTGGAAGGTCGTCCCCTCCTTCTTATTGGTCGTATTGGCTTATTTATTGTGGATGCGTCCTTCGCTCGGAATGGAGTTAGAGCAGACACATGATAGGTTCCAAGAGGTACATCTAACTTATCCGCTTCAGCAATTTGGAAAAGTGTTTCGCTGAATCGCCGTATAATGATATATGGACCATCTCGCCTAGGTGCAAATTTGGATGTTATTGTTTTGCCTGCGTTACTAAGAACGTGTGTTGTAATTAGGACTTCATCCCCGAGTTTATATTCTGGAGCGTTTTGGCGCCTTCGATTAGCGTACTGCACATGTTTGTTTTTGTTGTCATCTTCTAACTTGGATACTGTTTCCAAGATGTTGGGTAGTTCTCTTAGGACAGGAAGTATTGTAGAGTCGAAATTCGGATCATCAATGCTGCTACTGAGATCATGGGAGATATGTATTGGTGCTTGCAGCTCGCGTCCAAAAGTAATATAAGCTGCTGTTTGTCCAGTTGTAGAACAGACTGCAGAATTCATCGCGAAACGAATGGATGATAGGTGTTGTGACCATGTGTCATGTTGATTTTCAACGAGGATCGCCAACTGTGTTTTTAGGTCACGGTTCTTGCGTTCCACCATGTTGGGCTGTGGATGATATACCGGTGTAAGCATCTGATCTATTCCGAGACGTGTAGTTAAATACTGCATTATTGCAGCGATAAATTGTGGACCATTGTCGCTAATTACTCTTCTTGGGATTCCGTATCGTAGGAAGATTTCGTGTAACAAAACATTTGAACATTTTTCCGCTGTTGCTTCAGTAAGAGGGAAAAGTTCTACCCATCTGCTAGTTGTGTCTTCTACTACAAATATCCATTTGTTGCCATTGCTGACAGGTAATGGTCCAAAAAGGTCTATAGAGAGTGCCTCGAATCTTTGATTGCTTGCTGTGGTTTTGTAAAGTCCCATTGGTCGTAGATTACTTGGCTTATATCGCTGACACTTGTCACACTCTTTGACATATTTCTGAACCGTAGAGTACATCTTATCCCAATAGAATTTTGAACTTATCCTTGATAAGGTTTTGTCAACTCCGTAGTGTCCAGCAGTAGGGGAATCATGAAGGGCTTTCATGATTGTTTCTATTTCTTGGTCTGGAACTACTAGCGCTGCTTCTTCAGTATCTGTATACTTGTATAATACACCATGAGTTACAATGTATCCCTCATTGGCATATTTTCCACCTTCAGTACCATCGGTGCTCTCAAGTGCTTCTAAAATAATTTTAATTTTATCATCTTTTAGTTGTTCTTGACGAATTTCTTGGCTTCCACGGGTTGGAATCGCGACTTCTGTGTAGCATATGTCACAGGATTCAATTGGCGGGCTTGATAATGTATCGGCTACACTATTCGTTCTCCCTGAAATATACTTTATTTGAATATTGTATGGCTGAAGTTGTAACGCCCATCGTGCCAAGCGCCCAGTAGGTGACTTGATCATCATTAGCCACCTTAATGGCTGGTGGTCCGTTAAAAGGGTTAAGTCTGCGCCTTCAATATAGCCGCGAAATTTATTGGTCGCCCAGACGATCGCTAGTGCTTCTCTCTCTGTCGTCGAATAGTTCTGTTCTGCTGATGTCAATAAGCGACTAGCATATTCTATTGGGTGCTCGTCAGGGCCCTCCCCCTGGACTAAAACTGCTCCCAATGCATAACTGCTGGCGTCTGTCTTCAAAAGGTATGGCTTTGTTGAGTCGGCTTGACTTAGAATAGGTGCAGTCACCAAGAGATTCTTGAGTTTTTGAAATGACTCGTCTTCCAATGCACTCCACCTGAATACAGCTGATTTTTTTGTAAGACTGCTTATTGGTTTCGAAACTTTAGCGAAATCAGGTATAAAGCGTCTATACCATGAGCAGGTTTGTAGAAACGTGAGAACTTGCTTCACGTTTTTTGGCTGTTGCATATTAAGTATGGCTGACACTTTTTCAGGATCCGTTTTTATCCCATCTATCGTAATAATGTGTCCCAGAAACTTAACTTCTTCGCAACAGAAATTACATTTTCCTAGATTTACCCGCAAGCCGAACTGCTTAAGCCGGTTGAAAACTTTATCTAAATCATTAATATGCTCTATTAACGTTGATGAGCAAACAATTAGATCATCTAGGTAAGCCTGGACCACTGTGTCATCTAAACCAGATCGGACTTGGTCCATCAGGCGTTGAAATGTAGCGGGTGCGTTCCGTAATCCGAATGGCATCCTATTAAAACGAAAGGTACCAAACGGCGACGTGAAGGCTGTCTTATCCTTATCCGATGGGTTTACTCCGATTTGCCAATATCCAGCTTGAAGGTCAATCGTAGACATGTATGGCGTGGATTTGGCTGCATGGAGCAAGTCATCTATCCGAGGAAGAGGATACCTATCTGGTGTGGTGATGGCATTGATTTGTCTGTAATCAACACACACCCTGATGTCACCATTCTTTTTGGGAACCAACACTACAGGTGAGGCCCATGGTGAATCGCACGGTTCAATGATTTTCTGCAAAAGCATTTTCTGTAACTCAGCTTTAAGCTGTTCCTTCCTCACAGGTGATAGACGATATGGAGGGGAAGCTACTGGTTGATGAGATCCGGTTTCAATGGAATGAACTACACCACGAACAGTTATCTCGTCCTCCCATTTAAAAATATTGTCGTGCTTCTGTAATAAATCATCTAATTGTCCCTCATCCTTCTTTATAATACTGGTCAAGTTTATGCCCAACTTATAGGGTGGCCCAAACAGTCTGTCATTTAGCCGGTCTTCCTCTTCATTAGAGAAATCGAGGAATACGTTTCGTATCCGATTGTTACCTGGTTGTCCTTGGTCGTAGACATGTAGTGGTAAGGAATCCTCAAATACTTCGTATATTTCTTCTGCAGAATATTTCTTCATAGGTGGCAATGGCATGGGTTTTTTATACCTTGGTGCGTTATCAATCAGCTTATTTATTTTTTGTACTATCGCCGGATCGTAAATTGGAGAGACTGGGCTGATTTCACCGTATGCAAAATTCGGTGTTGTTGCAATTTCTGTATATTTAAAGAAAGGAACACTAAATTCGGGTTGATCGGCAAAATACCATATGTTCTTGGCTGGGTTGATTATAATACCAGAGCTTTCTAAATAATCGATTCCCAATAACGTGATATTGTCATTGGCTTCTGACAACACACTAATGCTTATTTTGGTTTGTCGGCGGCCTATTTTCATATAAGTGGTTGTCGTCAAGATATCTTGGGTTCTGAGAATACCATCTGCCAGTCTAATTTCCGCTTTCATTTTCCGAAAGTCGTGATTTTCCTTTCTTAGCTGGGCACTCAGCCTGTTGCTGGCAATACTCGTTTTGGCTGCCGTATCTAAGTAAGCAACATGTTTAATACCGCCAAATTCTACTACCACTGCTGGTATGTTACCTCCCTCGCTAATTCTCAAGTCTAAGGCATTAATGCTGGCTCCACTTCCAGAGCTGATGCCTTTAGAGCATTTTGGACAATTTCTTTTTATATAGCCTATGGTTCCACATCCAAAGCAAACTAGCGGATTTTCCGGACCTCTATTATTAGGCCCTAGTGGTCGTTGCTGCTTGGACTGCTCGCTGCTATTAAATTTACGGCAATTTTCTTTCATATGTCCTACAAAATGACAGAAGCTACATCTTATAACTTCCTTCTTCGCTACTGGGTGGAGTCTTTCGTATTCTCTTGCGAGGGCTATGAGTTGGGTAAATGTTTTAAACTCGCCCCTCCTAACACCCTTCTTGATATTATCATGTAGCAGGCTGTATATAATGTCTATACAGTGTACCTCTGGTATGGGTGGCTGGGGAATTTCGGCCAATAATGCTCTTTTTGCACTGATAAATTGGTCCGTTGATTCACCCAGTTTTTGTTTTTTTTCAAACAATAGCTCAAATATAATGTACACTGGTCGTCGTGGAGCGTATTGGTCTCTCATCATTTCGATGGCATTTGACCAAGTAGTCATTTCCGTATGGATGCCTTTCCACCATGTCGCTGCTTCATTCTTTAGAAGCAAGGGAAGCTCTATCAATGCATCTTCATCGGTGATGCGGCGAACCCTTTTAAAAATTTCAACGTTCGTTATAAAATTTTCGAAACGTTGGGCGTCAAATTCGCCATTAAACCGCTCCGTGCAATCGCACAACGTCTCTTTAAACCGCTGGGTTCCTTCGGGAATACGGTGTTCCATGTCCGTTGTATTTGCTTGTTCGTTGGTCGTCATCCTGCTGGTAGTACCTGTTCTTGTATTTGCCGCTGGACCGTCAAACATTCCCTCCAGTCTTCTTGATCTACCCCCCGAGCCTTGCCTGTCAGAGGTCTTACTGCTGCTTAGTAGGTCTTCTTGCTCTTCCACGTACGTTCCAACAGAGCCTTGCCTATCAGAGGTCTTACTGCTGCTGCTGGTGCTATCTCCTGTGCTGAGCCTTGCCTAAACGCCAAAACGGAATATCCGTTTACCCGCGACCGCGACTCACGTTATCGGTTTCACTGACTCGCGTTATCGGTTTCACTGACTTGCGTGAATTGCCGATAAATCCGTGGGGAACTCGAGCCTCACGTTGGGCGTCAATTGTAGAGGGAAAATTCGTCCTCTCGATGAAACTTGTGAAAAATGGTTTTGATTTATGTGAAAAGACCAAAACTTGGTCGAAGACAGACAAATAAACTTAAACCTCCAATCACTTACGAAAGGCCAAGTCTTGGTCGAAACGTATGAGTGATTCCTTTTAATCGGAGCGTAAACTTGTAAAAGCTGTTCTCTAAATAAAACACTAACAACGGTTTACGTGGATTTTTCACAAAACAATTAATAATTTATTTATAACAAAATAATAAAATAATAGCTGTGCTACACGAATCAATAAGTACCCGTGTTAGGAATGAAGACGCAAGTTTTTTTGAGTTTTTTTTTCTAAATATTCAATTTAATGTCTTTTTTGAGCGATACTTGTTCCAATGTTTCGGCCATTTTTCTAAATCATCTTGTAGCACGGTGGTTTAGGTAGAGCTGAATGTGCGTCTGCGATTTTACCTTCTAAACCCGTAGCACACTTCTTCGAGTACAATAAAACACGAAGATGTTCTATTGTTTAATTTGTTTATTATAACTAAAACAAAAAAAATCCCTTGGATAAGCAATAGTAAGAACTTAGTTATTCATCCACGAGTATGCGGCTAGAGAACGGCAGTATTCGTTGCAGTGCCAAAGTGCTGAAAGGTCATATGTGGATAAAAATAACCCAAAACAAAATCAAGGAAAAGGGAACAGGCTAATCTACAGATAGTGTAAAATTGTATCGCTAATATCAAGCAAGTGTTATCAAGCAGCACTTCAAATTCCTAAGTCCCAATTGGTCAAGAGTGCCTGTTATCTGATCGGGGCGGGCTATTTATACCCACTTAGCAGAGCTTTTAAATGAAAATTTAATTAAAGCCCCATTTACAATGCTCCGAGATCCGATACGAGGGTCGCATTCGGACATCGGACGTCTGTTTACAATGAGTCAAGTGAAGTGCTAATCATGGGAAAAATAACCCGAAAAAAAAGAATTTAGCTGTCACGCATTGCGAGATGCGAGAGTTTTCCAGATTTTCGAAATTAACTGCGATGCTTGCTGCGCATTATTGTAAACTGCTCGCATTATTGTAAACAAACACATTGAAGTACATGTTACGGAAATATTTTTGACAGTTCATGCGCTCTCTTTTTCGTACAACGTATTGGATCTCGGAGCATTGTAAATGGGGCTTAAGCTTTACTACAATCATATGTTTAGAATTCAACTTAAAGAAAGCATTTGAACATAGCTTAGAAAATATGGTACAGTCAAAAACGAAAATGTATTTACAATTCATGGTAAACAAATTAAATCAATCGGTTTAATGTACGACCGTGATTCCTTCCTTCAAAAAGTTCATGAGGATTACTCCCTTCGAATCCCAGAAATAACTCTGCTTTTCTAGCTTTTCAGCCAGTGAGGCCTCCCTTACCTTCTTCCGAGCAGATTCGTCTGCGATTGTTTTGATTGCCTCATAGTCTCTTGCGTGTAGTAACTGATCTGAGTTTCATCAACGGTGGCGACATGATGACGCAAAAACACACTGTTTCGAAGTGGACATCTGTATCCGCTTGTTGTCCACTCTGAGCAATCACGGCACCCTTGGGTTGACAGCTTTCATTCCACACGATACACCTACGGCTTCTACCACTTCGCGCGCTTTCGTTCAGCGATCAGCAAGAATCATGTCACGGACTTTTTCAACGAATTTCTTAATAATCACGTCTGACGCCTCGTTTAAGTTCCTTGAACCAATATCTTATGATTGTCATAGAGGTTATGCACCCCATAAAATCTGAAACATCATCCATTTTTTCTTTTTCCAAATAACTTCAATATAAAGTATTTTCCCACACTTTCCGCGATCACAGCAATCTAATATCAACAACTATATTGCAAAGAAAGTGTTCAATGCCGCAAAAGCTCACACGCGCCGCATCGAAGATAGCTGAGATAGCAATGTGAGAATTGACCAGTTAGTTAGTAAGAAATTTTTGTAAGAACTAATCGGTTTGGAATAAATAAAAATATTTTTTTAAGAAAACCCCGGTACATACGAGTATATAAATTAGATAATTCTGATGGCTTATTTGTCAATGCTTTTTTTATGTAATATATTATTTTTTGTAATTTTACATTACAAAAAATAAAGTCAATAAATAAAATAAAAATAATTAGATAGTGAAGGGTCCCTCCCTATAGACAATTTTATTTCCTCGCACATTTTTCGAATTGCATTGTATACCAAAGCACTAAAAACTTCTAATACAAATTGCTGTCACATCGAAACTAACCGATGAATCAATTTGAAATTTTGGAAATTTTTGGAGTCGTTTCAAGGATAGGTAATTATTGGATCACTTTCATACATAAAAATTTAACAAGTCTTCTTGATCAAGGATATTTATTCTGCACCTGAAATTGATAACCAGGATAAAGTAATGTCGTAGAATGTTCTTTAAAACAGACGAATTAAGAAGAGAGCAAACCATTTCACCAGATACAATAGCCATTGTTTTTCCCGAGGAAATTTAGCTACTTAGTACAACGCGCTTAAAAGAAAGTCAGTTACTATGCGTGGTAGACAAGTTTACACCCATCCCATTCATATTATAATATAACGAGGCACGTCCCTGCCTCCGTTGGAAGCCTATGATATTGAACCACTCATCATTTGTTCCGACTAATTGATAATAACCAGCAGCAACTTTTAAAGCAAATTTATAGTGTAAACCACTCTCTATTGTCTGTCGCTTTCGAGGACATTTTGCCCTAGATTCTTGAATTGACTGAGACCTAGAACATCGGCTTAATTCATCGAACCAGAATTCATCGATACAGAACAATAAGGGGTCTCTCTAATTAAAATATTTAAGTGTTTATGCTTGATTAACACATTATTTATTTGTTTATCACTTCGGAAAGAGGTCCTTTTAAGAAGTTTACCATGAAATACCACTGATGTCGGCGATAAAGTCCAAGTAATTGGTGACACGAGTGAATCCAGTTGGGAAATTTTGAGTGCAAGTAGTTGCTCCAAATGAAACAATACCAATCAGTAAACGAGTATGTTCAACGACCAGTGGGCCACCAGAATCTCCACCACAGATGGAATTGCCAGAAGCGCATAAGATAGCTTCCCTACCAGAATTCGATCCGTAGGTGTTGCCGCACACTGAGTTCGACAGAACCTGAACATTGGTATACTTCAGTTGATTTGTCAAATCACCATCTAAGTGGAAGAAAATACATTCAAATTATTTCTGATAACGTTCCGGAATACCTGAAAAGATGGACTTACTATCGTTGATGCCACCCCATCCAGAGACTGTAGCCCAATCGTTGACATAGTTTGAGTAGTGACCATTTCTGGCGGGAAGGGCAGCTGGAGCCATTCTTTCATTGTAGTCAAACCATTGCACCTTGAGTAGGGCAATATCACCGTATAAAGTACTTGGGTCCCAGGCTCCGTTAATGTAAATTATATAAGCCCAAGTTGTACGCATGGCTTGATATCTTTCGACACTTCCCAAGCCTACTTCAATGGATTCTGCACCTCTGCAAGAAGCGAATAAATAGATCCTATTTGAAGCAGCTATTTAAGGATTTCCTTACCCATCGACGCAGTGAGCGGCGGTGACAATCCATTCATTTCCGATGATGGTACCACCACAAATTCCAATCCAATTACCACCGTAATGCATGGTAACCGCAGCCTGGTATGGGAGGAGTCCATTCCAGGCGTAGTTGCCGTTGATGATTTTGCTCTCGCTATCTTGGCTTGCTCCTTCAGCGACTGGTAGACGTGGATGCAAATTTCTGATTTTCATTTCAGATCTTGGTGTAGGATTATCGATTGGACCAGGTTTCAAACGATAGATGATGGATTTTCCATCCCTCTCGGGAGGGCTGGCAGCGTTTGCCGCAGCAATGGCGACCACGAGTAAAAGCACTAACTTCATTGTTCCGTAAGAGCACTTGAGAACAACAACTGATGGCTCGAATAAAAGAGTCTTTAGCTTTTATAGTGATCGATTCGCAGCTCATTTCGTTTCCAATTTAGGTTTGGCAAAGATAAGATAATTGAATTCTATTTATTATAGCGGGTGCAGACTTGATAGGATAAGATTCAAATCTGAACCTTTAAGGATTGAGTTTATCAGTACATAAGTGTGTTAAATTGATTACTCAAAATCAATTTGGAAGAACCCTCCCAGTTAAGGAAGAGTAAAGGTTAAGAAGCGATGTGAACTTTGTAATAATTGATAGAGTTTTGAAGAGATTGAAGTATGGCTACGATTATTCTATTCTCATTTAAGTTTCTTTATTCCTATAAATGGATTCAGTTGTCATTGTGTCATAACAAGAATTTATCATGCTCAAAGACTAGAAAAAATGCTGTGTTTTCGGAAATCTTAAGCTCTCGTGGTCAGCTAGTCTTCCCTGCATACTACATGTCTTCAGGAAAGTTACGAACGCATTCTATACCAAGTGTGACACTCTTTCATCATGTGCGTCCACAATACGGGAATAACTTACTTCTGTTGTCATTGAAAATTTTGACGCATCTGAAATACATAAAGCTTCCATTTGTCCCATGAATGACATTGACCAGAGCATACTAGTTAGATCAAAGTGGCTCTTTAAAATCTAGGACCAGATGAGTATAAAACTTAGTTCGGGTTACCTTACGAACCTTTCAATTTTAAACAGTTTTCATATTTCCTCGAAGTTATTGACGTAGAGTAGTATTTACGTTCGTCTATTATTATACCAGAGATCTGGGTTCGATTTCCAGGTCGTACACCGAAAAACAGAAAAAAATTGCTTCTGATCTCATCAGTTCTAGAAATATTAGGATTGGAATGACGAAGGATGCAGTGACTAAATCGTGCTTCATACCGGACTATCTTGCATAGCTACAAGTGACTAATTCACTCAGATTCTTGATATCAATATAAGAGAACATGAACCAAAATTCTTCAATAGGAAGCTCAATTTATTTGCTATATATTGTATTGTAGGACTATGTAAATTGTCCATGTTACCATGAAATACCAGAAATATCATTAATCCAGTCCAGATAGTATGTAATGCGTTGGAAGCCAGCTGGGTAACCAAGAGTACAAGCATTTGCAGCTCCAAAAGCAATAACACCAACTAAGGTTCGGGTATGCTCCAGAACTAACGGACCACCAGAATCACCTGAACAAATATTTCCCTTCTCATCTGATATTGAGCATAAAATATTTGGACGTTTAGCATCTTCTCCATAGTATCCAGCGCAGCTATCACCATCGATTACAGACATTACCACATACTTGAGTCTATCGCTGCCTTCACCGTCTAAATCGAGCAGAGCAAATTCATTGATTAGGTAAGGAAGACAAATCATAATCAAAACTTACTGTCATTGATGCTACCCCATCCGGAAGCAACCACCCTCGAATTTACATACTGCGAGTAGTGTCCATTTCTGGGAGGTAGTGCAGCTGGAGCCATGTTTTCATTGTAGTCAACCCATTGCATTTTGACAAGTGCAACATCTCTACCCTGTGTCGTCCAGTCGCCATGAACATGATTTTGATAACCCCAACTTACACGTAAAGGGCTTTGGCTCCAGATGCTTCCCAATCGTACTTCAATAGATGTGGCTCTGTTTCCAATAGAATCAGTATATCTTAAATTATTAGAAACAAATGAAAAGGGGATCAACCGTTTTCCTCACCCATAGGTACAATGTGCTGCAGTGATTAACCATTCGTTCCCAATAAGTGTGCCACCACACCAGGCATATTTGTTATCTTTGAAACCGATTAGTAATCCAACTTGATAGGGCAATTGTTTGTCAGAAGCAAAATCGCCTTTGACAATACGACTTTGAACAGTATCATTGCTACAGTAAGGAATAACTTCCTCCTTAGAGCCAATATTAAGATCAGGATGTGGTTCTCCCTCTGGTTCAAGCACAATCGGCCCATTTACATCAGTTGCACCAGTGAAGGTAAACAAGAAAACTAAACCGAAATTTATAAAGTGCCTCATCTTCAAGCCGCGAACAGGGTTAAGATGAAAACTGATTGATAATTCACTTTAATTCAGCTATTTTATACCTAGAGCTCATGACTTATTTCAAATAGTGAGCTGTAACTTAACTACTGTTTCAGCCTGATTCGCAAATATCTTTTTGGAGGCCTTATCGCAAACGTAGTCATTTGCTTATCTTTCGAGGCTTGATTGACAATGCAATTTCCGGGTCATTAAGTCAACGGTTATGGCTCAAACTGACTAGCTCGTGTGTTGTTTGGATAAAGTTATTTTCAAAAATATAGGAGGTAGAAGTTAGTGTTGTTTTTTGCATTTTGACGTAACTACATTCCATCGAGCTAAAGACAGTACTGACAGCCTATTGCGTGCAATCCAACTTGTCATTCCGCATACATGTACCTTACCTCTAACCAAAGATTGATCGGAGTTAATTAAAACCTAAAAACTCCGATCAAATTATTAAGGTACGAGTATTATATTGCTGTTATTAGTTTTTTCCTGTCAAAACACAGAATTCAGCCGAAGAATTTGTCGATGGTGCTCTTTGTGCTATCAGTGACAAGGTGCCTAGAGCAACGACACCTACTGTCCGTAAGCCGGGCTTTCACAGAGGAAGTGCTCTGCGATATCGTCATTACTGTCATATCAAGAGTCGCAATTGTCACTTATAGCTAGCACACTAAAGTGCTTGTTGTATTTTTAAGAAGACCACACTTTGATGACAATCAAACAACGACTGTCTCTTTCCTCACTTGCTACAGATATATGCATAAATGTGTGTTATATACATTCATACATAGGTATACATACAACATCCCCTTTTTTTGTAGGATAGTGTGAAAAAAAATCTTAATCAATAAATAACCTTATAGTCACAATATTTATTAAATTTTTGTATTTATAATTACACAATCTATATATATTGTATATATAATAGAATATTATACAGGGTGACCAGATGGTAATGATAGTTTTCCAATTGTTATGATTCAGCAGCTGTCAAAGTTACCAATGACATCCAGCTGTCAAAATATTCAGTAAGGTTTGCCATTGGTTGGATTTATACCTACATCCGAATATGATTGTGCTGACGCAAAAATAGACAACGCCGTGAGTTCGCTAATTGGGCGCTGGAAATTTTGGCCGGAGATCCGGATTTTGGTCAATGAGCCCATTTTTGGCTCAGCGGCTATGTATTTTAGTATTCATCCATATAATATCTTTACACAATAAGATACAGTATAGAGAGATAGGCAAAAAAGTAATTTTACATTTAAGCTTGATAAAATTGATAATATGATTTAAGTTTAATCCTTAACCTGCAATTATAATTTAACCCGCAAACGTTTAAGTTTTAATTTTTATCATAGGTACTATAAATCTTTAGTATGTTACATTATTCTATTTGAAGAGAAAAGTACTCTTTTATAGGTTGCAAAAGTAAAGCGACAAACTCCTTTGAAAAGTGTAAAAGTTGTTTATTCCGCGCAAGTTTTTGGGCAACGAGTTCCATAAACGAATCGCATTGATGAAAAACTGACGTTCAGATGAAAGGCAGGTTAAGCGTTGGTCATTAATAATGTTTGTGCGATTGGAAGAAGTGAAAACCAATCGTTCATATATTTATATAAGAAGGCTGTTGCGATTGAATTATCAGACGTAGCAAGACCAAAGTTCTATATTTTAAGAAATTATTAAACGACATGCCAAAAATACTCCTTGCGAAACTTGAAATGTGATCAAATCGTCTCAAACCGAATATGTATCGAGCCATGTTGTTAAAAGTCACATTCAGTTTCCTCCGGCTACTTGCTTCGCAGTGACAAAAGATTTCGCATCCATAAGTTAGGATTGGGACAATTAGAGTTTTTGCCAGCATAAGTCGAGTTTTCATTGGTGTAAAGCGATGGGACTTCCACAGCCTTTGTAATGCACCAAAACTTTTTCCAACGATGGAGTTTATGTGATCATTCCAACCAAGTGTCCTATTAAAAACGACACCAAGGTTTTTTGCTGAGTTAACATAGCTTATAGGCCTATCATTAAGATAGAGACTGGGAAAGTTAGACAAATCAAGGCTTTTCTTATATATTACAATGCACTTTAATTTCTCAGGATTTAGTACTAGGCCATTAAGTTTAGACCACATCAAAAGTCGATTAAGCTCCTCATTCAAACATTGAACACATTGTACAATAAAATCAACAGTACAACTCTTGTGCAGCTGCACTTCATCTGCATACATGTGACCCTTTGAGTGAACAATTACGGTTGTAAGATCATTTATGTAAAGAGAGAACAGCAATGGACCCAGGATCGAGCCTTGTGGTACGCCCTTTAGTAATAACAGCAAGTCCGACATTTTACCATTAATAAACACGGACTACATTCGATCACTTAGGTATGAAGATAACAACTTGACTGCTGATGATGAAAAGTGATATAAATTTAGTGATTTTCTTAATACGAGAACTTTGTGAATTACACTATCGAAGGCCTTGGAGAACACAAGCAGAATAAGAAAAGTTAGCATGTTCTGATCAATGGATTGCCTTATTTCATCCACTACCTTTATAAGATCTGTTATGCAACTATGCTTTGGTCTAAACCCGGATTGATTTGAAGCAAGCAAATTATACCTGTTTAAATGTGTATTTATTTGCTTGTGCATTATCCTCTCGATGACTTTAGAAAGGAATGGTAGAATAGAAATCGGTCTAAAATCGCCACCACCAGAGCCTTTGGGTAAAGGAATAACTTTTGCCAGTTTCCAGATCTTAGGGAATTCCCCAGTAGTCAAAATAGTGTTGAACAAGTGTGTAATGTAAGGCAAAATTAAAGGCAGAACTGCCCCAATGAACACAGGGTTTATGCCATCGATGCCTGTAGCGTTTGCTTTGACGGATAAAAAACTCTCGACCACATCATTATCGTCAATACGAGAAAATTCAAATGGTTGTACAGTAGAACTACCTGGACTTATGGCTTCACTGTCACTGCTAAATGTACAGACCTGTGCGTCCGACTGTAACATCGATGAGACGAATTTTTTATTTAGCTCATTTGCATCGATATTCTGCACAGAAACGGGTTTAGATTTTCCAACTCCAATATCACGCAAATTGTTCCATAAGTAACGGCTATTTAAGGAGAGGTCGAGTCGTTCGCTAAATACGAGTACCTTAGCTTTCTCCGATCTTATTTACTAACAACTCTGTCACGAAGGGTGCAAAAACGTCTGTGGTGCTCTTCGAGACGAAATCTTTTCCATGTTTTATACGCCTCATTCCTCTGAGCTATCAACAATTTGATTTCATGGGTAAACCAAGGCCTAGATGCATTAGTAATGGTTTTAGTTTTAAGCGGTACAAATCTATCAAAGAGGAAATCTATGTTAGAATGTAAGAATTCAGCTTGAATATCGGACGAGGTCATGTAATACATTTGGTTCCAATCGATTGCGCGTATATTGTTTTCGAGGCCAGATTGATCGATATTTTGAAAATCGCGAAACTGGAATGTGGTAGTTGTTTTAGGTATACTAAAATCAAAAGTTAGATATATAAGATCGTACTTTGAGAACGCCGGTGCAGAAAGCTGTTTGTCGCTTACAAAGAATACATCTAGCAGTGTGTTAAAACTTGGACCAAAGTGTGTGGGGGAAGTGGAATTTACGGGAAAGAGGTTGAATGTACTCATACTATCAGTCAGATGCTTTTCAACAATAAGGTTACTGTTTAAATCACCGCATAACACTATATTTGTTGAACTTATAGCGATGTCCTCTAATACGGATATAAGTGGTAACAGATCTACAGATTTTTTGGGTCTGTAGATGGTCCCAAGTAGAAGCTTATCTTCACCGCTTACCAGATCAACAAATATGTATTCCATAGGACAACTGGGTGGTGACTTGCACCGTAACACACAAGTAATCCCTTATCTAAAGTACACGGCAACGCCACCACGAGCGGTATAACTCCTGTTTGCAAGGAAAAGCTGATAGCCATTTAGCTTATATAGTGTGTTAAAATTTTGCTGCAGGATTGATTCGTCATCAAGACGGGAACCATGTCTCTGAAACACAGATTGCATCAACTTTAGAACCTTCAAACAGATGTCTAAACTCGTCAATTTGGGGCTTTGGGCATTTATGTGGCATACTCGCAAGCCTTCTCTTTGATTTCCGAGCACCCTGATCATCGATAGTACCGAAACTTCACGCATTGCACCAAACGAGTTATCACCATCACCATTTTCAACCATTTAAAACAAAAAATAATAAGTCCAATTTCAAAAAAAAAAAAATACTCGTAATAATAATAATAAACTGAGAAAAAAGAAAAAAATTAACTCGTAGAAAGATAGTACCTTTAAGATAATAAAAAGGAAAAAAAAATTACAAAAAGAAAAAAAAATACAAAATAATAAAGTATAAAAGAAGTTTAAAAAAAGAAGAAAAAATACAATAGTACATATTCAGACGGTCGTGGCAGCTCTGTCCAGGTCATTCTCATTTTCGACATGTACAGCTTCATGTCCGCTTTCATACGTCGCATGTTTCGAAAGATTCAAGTGAGTGCAAAAGGGAGGGATAATGAAACAAAAAATACCCAATTAACCAAATTCCCACTGCCTGTGGGTAGCATCTTCATTGCAAGTTTTTGACATTTCTTTTTCTCCTTCTTCTTTCTTTTTCGCATTTGCTTCATTATTTCTTTGGCTGTTGTTCCGAGCACAACATTTCAGTATGGTGGATGAACTGAAATGGACCAAAGAATTAACAAGCGAGCTCATTTTCAATTATGAAATACTGAGCGCCAAAGATGAAATGAAAGAGAACTGTCAAATAACATGCAAAATCAAAGAAGGGGAAAGTCTTCATGTAGAGTTGCTCGCATCACTGAATGACAATTCAAAAGAAAATAACCAGAACATGCGCTAAACACACTTGCGACGTATGAAAGCGGACCATCATTCATTCTGCGTCGAACAAACACCTGTCCGCGTGATGTAAACACCGATATGATTTGCCTTCTCTTCTTACAGCTTAGCGCAGCTTGCAGCAGTGAGTGGTTTTTTTTCGTCAAACCCTCTCGTATGAAAATAGGTACATCAGAATTCATTCCCACATCTTGTAAGATGAGTTGTCTTTTGTATTTTTTACGGAAAACAGAAAATGATCGCAGAAGCGTATTTTTGTTGAAAGCTGAGCCAAACTTTATAATGATCGCAGAGTTTCTGGAATTGTTCGTCGGGCGTGTTCGAAAGATGTTAGTTATCAGCGGTGGTTTTGTTTCCAAGGCCAGGTAAAGGTGATTGAGTATGGCTCTCAGGTTCTCGTCTGGTATAAGTGGAATACCATTGATAACAGCATCGCACTCATTTGCCTCTTGTATTTCGTTAAGGCTATTTATTTCAGTGGTTAAGCGACAGGAAGTTTTTACGAGCTCGGATTTAACGTCCGACAACGAAGAACTAAGAGAACTTATTTCACTCTTAAGCGCTGTGTTTTCAGCACTTATGTTTACATTTGTGCTTTCAACAAGAGCAACTCTTGCGTTTAAGTCGGCAATGGTTTTTTTTATTTCTCCCATCTCTGCTTCAATCTTGGTGGAAATCTTCGTCTCGGTCTCGGATAATTTGCACGATAGAAGTGAAATTATTTGCTCATTGTGTTTTTGAAGGGAATCTTCCATTTTTTTCCACATTTCTGAACTGTCATCCATGATATTTCTTGACGAGGAAGAAAAGGAGCGCAGTGAGTCGAACATTTCTTTTGTTTTTGTTCGGAGACGATTTTTTTCTTTTCACTCATTGGGCACAAACGGGAAAATAGTATGCAAGGGAGTAAAAAGTTTCACCTCGTTTATGTGTCTTTGCTTAAACAGATCTAAAGCTTTAGGACTTTGATATGAAATCAGGTCACTTTTAATCACTATTACACACTTTAAAAATAAAAAAATAATGGAAACTTTAGTTTACGAGAAAAACTTGCTACAGAAATCACCAGACCGAAAGTACGTATACTCGCTAGCTCTCATTGCACTATGTCAACAAGCAAAATTTGCCATTATTGGAACGAACACAATCCACAAGTGTTCGACCAAGCATCAATGCATCCACAAAGATAGACTGTTGGGTGCGGTTTATGGCATGGCGGCATCATCGGATCTTATTTCTTTCGGAATGAGGAACGAGACACCGTTCAATGTTCATATTCTCAATATTGAATAGCCAATTCTTTAATTTTTTTAGAAATTCATAAAAATTATTAGTTTGTCTTATCACAATAGGTAGTTTATTAAAACATCTAGGAGCAGTAACAGTAAAAAAATTTGACGTCCTATTCACAATGTTACCACTGCGCTTGAAAAATTCTCTAAGAACTTTGAAAATGTAAAAATGTCTTAAAGGAAGGATGTGTAAGTCTTTAAATAGCGGCCAACAATGAGTTAAGCGATTTTAACCGCAAACTATTCTAATTAATCATTTTTGAGTAAGGAATCAAATAAGGGATCAAAAGTGTTATCGTAAGCTCTTCCCCAACTTATAATACCATATTGCAGTGTAGAGTTTGCCAATGCATAGAACAGTATGGTTTTAAGGGAACATGTTAAATCCAAAATTTTTTTATAACTGTTTCTTGTTTTAAAAATATTAAAAAATACGTTTTTAATAATATACGCTCCCACTTACTGTTTCGCTTCTTTAGAACACCAACTACCCCTTCCGCGAACCAGGGACACGCACTGTAACGGTTTTTGTTGGTACATGATCATTGAATAATTGCATTACAAGAGTCTGGAAAATGATTAGCTTTTCATTTGGCTTGGCAACCATTATACAATTCAACCATGGGACCGAGTTTGCTGCGGCCGTTAGTGCTTCATGATTTATTGATGAGTAATCCCTATAAACAAAGGAGCTTGAGGAAGAATTGTGGTTAAAGATATTGTAGGTACAGAATAGGAGATCATGTTCGCTGACACCTTCGAGAGAAATCTGATCAAACAGTAAGACAGAAAGTGAATCAGATACAATAACAAGGTCTAAACTGGCCGGAAACATGTTGGATAGGAATTATTTACAATTTAAAGTCCACTTGCCGCCGCCATATCTTTCACTTGGTAGGACCGCGAGTCGTTTTTAAGCATGTTGGCATTAAAATCACCACAAACGACAATGTTATTATATAAAAGGGAGAATTCGAATAGAGAAGAGAAAAAAGGTTCAGTTGAAAAAACACGATTTGGATTGTAGCAGCAAGCAACCAAACATTTGACAGACCCATCAGAAATTTCTGCAATCAAATACTCAACATCAGTTCCTAGCGACTTTTTTATGACTTTGCATTTTAAGGTTTCCTTGCAATATATTGCAACACCACCTCCTGTTGTTTCCGTAACCCTATCATTACGTGCGAGCTCATATCCAGCTATTTTGTAAAAAAAAATATCAATTCCAGGTTCAAACCATGTTTCATCAACACATATAACATCAACAGAAGAGTCATTAAATTGATAATTAAGGTAATCAAGTTTAATTTGGTTAAGACTCCGTGCATTAATGTGACATACCTTAAACCCGCTTCTTTGACACGAAAGAACGTTCAACATTGTGCAAGTCTGAACTTCATTCATGCTACGACCATGACGAACGTTTGTTCTATCAAAATTCGTAAACAAATAAAGTGCAAATCATACCACAGGCTTCCAAACAATAGCCTGATGTTTAGGTAATGATTATTTTGAGAAAAAGAAATACTGGAAAAAAAGGAAAATAGCAATTACAAGTATGTGTTTCGCATATGTAGTTTGTATTACATTTGCAGCTTCTTTTCTTACGTATGTAGTTATGAAAACAGTAAGCTACTACAAAACACTAATTTCTTCTGCATTTGATTTCGGTTGCAATTTGTAGAAAAAAAGAAAAAGGTTTGAAAAATGTTTATTCTATTTATTTATATGTTGTATGTATGCACATATGTAATTTTATGTTAAAAAAAAGAGGAAAAACAAAATAAATACACATTTTTTCTGATTGCTGTTAACAAAATGTTCTACTGCACTCGCTATGCCTGCTGTAGTTTACCGTTATTTTACTTCACTATCGCTTTTTGTTTTGAGATTTTGCTTCACAACAGAATACAAGCACTGTCATCATTGTATTTATTTGAAATTTTTCAAGTGCGGTAGTATTTATCAGTTGATATACATGCTACACTGAAGGACAGTGCTTGGTTTCACCAAAACATTCAAATACAGGCTTTTGCTATCGACACTACACTGAAGTATAGTGCTTGGAAGTACTGTACAGTAGTGAAGGGTCAGTTTTAGAAGGATTTGTGCAGCCCTCTAGTCAGAACCTTGGAAACTTTGCAGTAGTCAACGTGGTAGCGTGGGCATCGAAAACAAAATGGTGCAAAAAATGATATGCACAAGAAACTGACATTTCGAATTCGGACTTCACTCACAACGTTACCAGCTCCAAAAAATCCAAGTTAGAAATTCATTAATATTTTAAATTTCGAAATCAAAGAAAGGGTCAATCGCTCGATGACAAGGTCATTGTGGCTTTTAGTTGCTGACGTGAATCTATCAGAACTAGTAGAATGATCAATAGGTTCAGTGTCTTACATATGTTGCCGGTTTCTACGATATGACGTTCAATCCTTGCCCTTAACAATAAAAGACCTAGACCATTGCAGAAATGATTCCAGGAACTAGAGGTACTGGTCTTTTTTCACCAGATTGAATTGGCCTAAGAATACTATGATAGAATTTCGATTATAATATTGCTGGAATTTCCTAGACTTTTCATTCACCACCTTTTTATAGCGCTTCACGTCGACTAATGATGGTTTAAAGTTGTTGGGCACTGCTGGTAGTTTAGTACTTAATTTTCTAGACATTATAATCACGGACGGAGGGGGCAAGTTACCCTTGGTATTGGTTCTGTTATGAAGAAGAGTAATGTATGGATCATATTTCATTAATAAATAGCTTTTGCACTATTTGAATCGATTATTCGGCAAGTCCGTTAAAACGTGGTAAATGGGGACTTGAAGTTAAATGCGCAATATTCCAGTTAACTGCTGTGACTGGCTTGGTTGGTGGTTCGACATCAAAGAGGCAGGGATTAGTTAAAATGCAAGCAGCAACAGATTACGAAGATGACAACAAAAAGAAATGCCAAATTGGCTGAGAGAACATAAGTTAAGTTAAATTTAAGATTACAGTAATTAAAATTGTTGTGTAAGAGATTTAGTACAAAAATAGGGCAGGTTAACAATTGTTTGACAAGAAATAAAAAATTAACAAAATATTTGAAATAGAATATTAGTGAACATATGGATAGAAGGTTCGTAACATCCATCCTGATTAGAAACATAGCCTAAAAATTTGATTTCTTGTTGACAGATTTTGGACTTAGACTGATTAAATTTAAGGCCGATAAACCTATTTCTAGAACTTTGTGCACGATTTAATTATGCTTTTCTAAAGTAGAAGAAGAAAATCGTCTATATACTCGTATATATGTATAATAAGTCGTTCAACATTTGAAAGAACTCTCACCATTTCCACATGGAATATTTCCGGTGCCGTTTTTATCCCAAATGGTAATCTTAAGAAATGATACCGAGCTCGCGTCAAGTGACATAAAATATTTTGAGTCACTAAGATTGGACTTACATTCGTCCAAATTGGGAAACTGAAAGTTATAACGCAGAAGTGTTTTATTTAGATTCCTAGGATCTAAATATAACCTCATTTTACCATGCGTTTTCTTAACTAACACAATGGAATCTCCCTATTCTGTAGGTTCCTCCAACTTCACTTTGACGTTCAAATCTTCCATTCTTCTCGACTCCTCCTTCAAAGCATCTCGTAAGCTAAATTGTATTTGATATTGCATCAGGACGAGGATGCAAGTGACACGAATTTTGTAATAAGTCTAAACCTTGAAACACATCATTGTATTTATAAATAATATTACTGAAATAATTTGTATAGTTATTGTATTGAACTGAATTTGTAGCATACATTGAAGATTCGGCGCACTAAAGTGCAGGCGGAGACAAAGCACAATCTGGAAGTGTTGAGCTGGCCGCAAAAAGCGCAGCAAGCAGACTGGCCTTGCCCAAAGAGCTAAACGCTTGGATGATGATGCAAATGATGCAGAATTTATAATGTTGTTGACGAACGACCACAAATTTTTACTATCTTTGGGACATTGTAGTATTTTTTGCCTCATTTTTTGGTCGTATGTGAATTACACATGCTTAAGAAAGGCGTTGCAGTCATTCCTGGCTCGTTTAATTTTTTTCGGTTTTCCAGTTGGGAAAGCGGATGCACCCGAAAACTACGTATGCGTTGTTTTTTTGTGACAAGGGATGAAACATGAAGCCTATGACCAGTTCGAAAACCTCGAAAAATGGCTCCGATGAAGAGGTGATCGCTGAAACTGAAGCGTATTTTGAAGGGTTGGACAAATTGTTCTATAAGAAAAGCATAAACATTTTAGAACGACCCTGGAATGATAGTATCACTCTAGAAGAAGATTATGTTGATGAATAAAGTTCTATTTTGCTAAAAACTACACCCTGCGCCAAAAAAAATCGCACTCCCATTTTGCTTTAATTTTTGAAATAAAACATTTAGAATTACTATTTAATCAAAAAAAATCCTTTCTCATATTTATTTTAGGAAGGGGATAAAAAATCAGGCTCATTGGTATACGAAATTCTGAATGTTTAGGTAAAATCAAATTCAACGGAAAAATACTTTTAACTTTAAATAGGTTTTTAAGTATTAAATTTAAATTTTATGTTAAAAAATAGTAAAAAATTCTATTCAAATAATAAAAAAAATAGTAAAATAATATTTTTCCTGTATTTTTATGCTAACAAAAATTGTTTTTTTTTTATTATACACCACCACTAATATTTTGTTGTTCTTCCTCTGGCTTTGATGGCGTCATCAACTCTGCGGGGCATGGAATCATACAATTTTACTAAATATTCCGACAGTATTTCATGAGACCAAACCTCTTCAATCACAGTTTTCATTTCAGTGATATTTGTTGGCAGTTTTTCTCAAAATTTTTTAAGCATTAGCACATATTTTCTATTCCGTGTCCAGGAAAGGCTTTCAATTCCTAAACCATTCTTATAAGAATTCACTTACAAATAGAAAACCGCATACAAATTAATATTTGAACCAATTTAGATGCAAGCATAGTCAACAAATTTTACCTAATGGGCTCGATGACATGGTGCAGAATCATACTGAAAAGTTACTTTATCTTTGTACTCGAAAATTTGCTCTATTGTAGGAATAACACCATTTTTAATATTTTTTTTTATATTCCTCCGCATTTACATTTCGAGTTAATAAAATTAGATGTCCAACACCGTACTTGGTACTCGTAATAGCTCTCCAAGCCATTACGTATGGTGAATGTTTTACGGTTGGCAAAATACAATTTTCCGAATATCTTTCTCCAAGTCGACGGCGAACGTATTGCTTACCGTCTAGCCCAAAAAGATTGAACTTTGATTCGTCCGAAAAAATAACTGATCTCCAGTCATCCGAAGTCCAAGAACGATGCTCCTTGGCCCAGCACAATCGTTTCTTTTTCATTGGACCCGTCAATAATGGTTTTTTGGCTGGACTTCGAGCTATTAAGTTGGCCTCATTCAGTCTTCTTTGAATCATTCGAAGTGAAACTCGTCTTCAAGATGAAAGCTCTTTTGATCTCTGCAGCTGTTCCGAATCGATTTTTGAGAGAAATTCGACCAATTGACCGCTCTTCTCTTGCTGTTGTTGTTCTTGGCCGTCCACTGCTTCATTGCGTTCTATAGACCCTGTGGCTGCATATTTTTTTTAGAAATTTTCGAACTGCTGTTTCACAACATCTTATTTGCCGAGACATCTCCCGATTTGCAATCTTTTCATTTCTTAAAAATATTATTTTGGCTCTATTTTCTACAGATAGTACCATTTTTAATTCCCACTGTTTTAATCAACTTTAAGAAGCTCTTTTAATTCCCTCTGCAAATGTGTCATTCAATTTTAACATATATACTTTAGAAAACAATTTCCGAGATCATTTATGTGTCTTTTCAATGAGTCGCAATACAAAAATGCACCTAAAATACACGGGCAGGGTGTATGTCAGTCTCGGAGTTTTCGAACCACCTGTAATCGCAATGAACGCAAATTCTTATCGTAATACTACACAGATTAGAATGCTACAATTAAACGAAATTTCTTAATAGCACTTGTCCAAGGTCATTTGAGGATCAAATTCACGACTTAAAATGGGCGAATCTACCAATTTATCATCATATGTGATCTGGACTATCAGAGTCGGTAATTAATTTTGCCATTCAGCCATTCACAAACATATACGAGTATTTTCCATAATTCATTCAAAAAAAAAACCATCGGATTGTATCTTTTGTCATTTTGTTTTTTAGGAGTATTGTTTGGGTGTATGTTAGGTGAATTAAGTGCAAACGATCAATGCTCCCATCTAAAGAGGCGGATTTGAAGTACTACGCCTACGTGCTTTAGTTAATCGGTGATAATGCGGTAAACTAATGAAAAAATTATAAAAAATTCTATCTGATAATTAATGAAAGTTGCTTTCGATAGCGATACTATATTTGTGTATTAACAAATAACGGTAGAGGTATAATACTGAGATCAGATCATTCCCATGCAGATAATTATGGAAAGCTATCTTCTAATAAGCTAACTGTGCTCATATTCTGAATCCGAACATATAAATGGAGTTTTAAATCCTAATCTGAGAAAGCTAACGCTAATCGCTAACGCGTTTTTTAGCCAACAACGAGCCAACATTTACGAATGCGGACATCACATGCACAACGAACTCAAGTAAGACTTTAGACGTAGAAAAGCTGCAATTTGCAAGAGGCTGCTAGTATCTTTGCCAATTTTCTTCGAGAGTTATTACAGCAGGAATGACGTTCATCAAAGAATAAAACAAAAATGTCAAGGCTACAAGCCAGAATAGAAGCCTGCAAAGATGAATCCCTGTAAACTAGTTGTAAAGTCGCAATCGGTACTAAAAATATGGAAAGACTAATTCCGCAGACTGTATACCGTCGATGACGGTCAGACTACAGCTGTCAGATTGAATGAACCATTTACCTAGACGACATTAAAATAGCCATATCGAAGCTTAAGCATAATAAAGGTGCTAGCGCAGATGCACAGCTCGCTAAACTATTTATTTATTTATTTTCAAGGGATCGATACAAATGAATTTGTAAAGTCCGGGATTTTACGCCGGGGTACAATGCCCATGTGGCGTTTTTGTCAACACAGCACGCGGTGTACCGAGTTCCCATGTGGTCCTCCATCTAGGTACTTACCGCGCCCACACTACTTGATTTCGGTAATCTAGTGGGAACCGATGCATTTTCATTTCATTTTAAATGCATTTTTATTATCTTGTTCATTAACACTTATACGCTATACGAAAAAACGCTTGAAAATTAGCTTAATTAACTTAAAGTTATCTTATTCTAACTTACTGGCCCCACGCGGGCACTCTAAATTAAACATAATACTTAATCAATGTCTTTCAACGTTTCGTACGATTACAATTTTTTTCTATATTTACTCGTATTTAAACTAAAACTAAGAAAACAATTTTATTTAATGCAAAAACTTAGTATATGGACTTTTTTTTTATAAAATCTTAAAAACTAAAACTTATGAACTATCTACTCGTACATATAAATAAATCTTAACCTACTTAAACTAGCTTATTGTATATATCATACTTTTTTTTTTCTTTTTTTGTCTAGATGCGTTACCCCTTCTTAAGTTGTTACCCATCTTATACATTTTTTTTTCCTAATTCTACTTAAATCTATGTAAGCCGGCCATGACTAAAAAATTAGGCTAACCGACTTTGCTTCCGAGTGAAGCTATCTTGTACTAGAGGAATTCGCCGAAGAAACTTCCTCTCCTCGAATAAGCCACCAAATTTGTTGGTGCTGTCGAGCAACATCCTAAGGACCTACTGAAGCGAAGACGCTCCGCACCGCCATGTGCGACGTCTCTGTCGTAGTTGAGTCGCCTGTCGGCAGCTGTTCGAGCAACGTGGAAGATTAGCTACACCGCCAATCTCTCCTGGTTCAGACCTTTCATATCTAGGTAGACGAAGGCTTCTGGAGGAACAAAGCCGTCAATTTAATTTAATTTAATTTTGGTGGGGGCGAATGCCCCCATTTATTCGGCTTAATACAAGCTATAACTTAAAAATTAAACTTAAAACTAAAGTTGGTTGGAGTGGTGAAGGAGAACGGATTTGAGGTAGGAAGTGGAGCGGTGGAAGTCAAAGACGCTAGGGTTTGAGTTGATTTGACGTAGCATACGGGAGATTGGTTCGTTCGCGCCATAGGAGGTGTGGTGTGTTGGTAGATAGAAGAGTCGAGGGGTACGTAGATTACGAGGATTAGTGTTGAGGAAAATGGAGTTGTGAATGGACACGCATTCAACGTGACCTGAAAGGAGTCGATGAATGAAGAGAAAGTCTGCTGCATCTCTGCGATCTTCAAGGGTGTTTAAATTGATAAGGTTGAGACGGTTTTGATAGGGGGACAGATTAAAAGGATCGTCCCAGGGCATACCTCGAAGAGCAAATCGAAGAAAACGGCGCTGAATGATTTCAATTCTCGAGATATGAACACGATTATATGGGGACCATACTTAACTGGCGTACTCTAGGAGGGGGCGAACAAAGGTAATATAGAGGGACCTGGTCACGTATGGGTTGGTGAATTCTTTGGACCACCGTTTTACAAAGCCTAGTGCAGAGTTGGCTTTGAGGATTATCTCATCCATATGTAAACGGAAGTTGAGCTCCCTATCACACAAAACGCCGAGGTCGCGAAGAGATTGTGCGGAGGAGATAGGTTGGTTATGGAGAAGATAGAGTCGGGGAGGAGATTGGTTCCGCTTATGTAAGAAGGTGATGGATTGGCATTTGGCGATGTTAAGTTCCAAAGCATTTTTGAGGCACCAGATCGAAAAACTCAAGATCTTGTTGAAGGAGGAAAGAGTCATGGGGAGAGGAAATGGTTTTGAAAAATTTGGTATCGTCGGCGTAAAGGGAGACAGACGAGTGTTTGATGATCATATCGAGATCATTTATGGTTAATATAAAAAGAAGGGGACCGAGATGGCTGCCTTGTGGAACTCCAGAGGTGGCCAAAAATGGAGCGGAATGGGCTGACCTAAAACGAACACTGTAAAAACGGTTTCCGAGGTAAGAGGATATCCATTTTAACAGTATGGGTTCAAAACCGAGGGCAGACAATTTAAAGATGATTAACCGATGAGAGATTTTATCGAAGGCTTTGCTAAAATCGGTTGCAACTACATCGACTTCATTGCCATTCTCTAGGGCAGAGAGGGCAAAGGATACGAATTCAACGAGATTTGTGGTGGTTGACCTACCCTTTAGGAAGCCATGTCGTCTAGGGGAAATAAGTGATTTGCATTGGAAGCTTAAAGCTTCATACAAAATACTTTCGAAGAGTTTGGGTATATGGGAGAGTGATGGGACGATAGTTGGTTCTTTCATTCTTTGATCCTTTCTTGTGGATCGGGGTTATGAAGGAGGATTTCCAAGCCTGAGGAAATTCTTCTTGTGAAAGGGATAGACGGAAGAGATTAGAAAGGGCAAGGGAAAGAGAGGAAGAACATTTTTTTAAGAAATATGGCAGGGAGGCCATCTGGGCCGGGTGTGAATTCGTCATTGAGTTGGTGTAAGACGGGTCCAAAATATGAGAGAGAAGTGGGCCATTGGAGAAGTTCAGTAGGTAACTAAAATAGGATGGATCTGGTACAAAGGAGTCGTTGGTGAAGGATTGCTTAAAAAAGGTGGCGAATAGGTTGGCAATGGTGAGTGAATCGGTTGATGACCTGTTGTTGAAAGAGAGGGAAGGAGGGTAACCATCGGACTTTCTTTTGTAGTTAACAAATTGGAAAAAGGACTTAGGGTGGTTTATAAGGTTGACTTGCGCATTGTTAAGGTAGCGCTGGTAAAGGGAATCGTAAAGTTCGGTGAAATGAAGATAAGCACCAAGATAGTTGGAATAGTCGGTAAAGGATATCGTACGCAGGAAAACAGCCCATAACTTATTTCTCTGATTTCGTAAGGAACGAAGCTTGCGATTATACCAGGGAGGACTAGTAGATGATGTTTTAAGGCGGGAAAACGGAACGTAAAGGGAAAAAGAATTAAATATTTCTTTATAAAAAATGGATAATGCATCATTTAAACTTAGGTTGTGAAAGTTAAAGAGGGATCTGCTGAGATATTCACTGATTTTGTGAAAGTTTGCTTTATGAAAGTCGTGGGATGAGAGAGTTGTGGGGGGGAGTGGACTGGAATGAAGAGTTATGAAAAAATGAAAGTAGAAGGGGGGGATGGTAGTTATCGATTGTTGAGAGAGATAGGGGACAAAGTGAGACTGAGTTATTTGGATCTGTTGTGAAAATAAGGTCTAATTGCCTGCCCATAAAATTGGATATACCACTGAATTGGCATAGACTTGAGTCTGTTAAGCGATCTAAGAAGAGACATTCCTTAGCTGAGTTGGCATTTGAAGCGATGAAAAACGATTGATCATCTGAAGGAGTCCACTGTAGCTGAGGAAGATTAAAGTCGCCGAAAATAAGGATATCATCATTAGGGTCGAATCGATCGAATCAATAACAAATTGGTAAAATTCGATAGGTTGACCTGGTAGGATGTAGCAACATATAACGTAAAGGGACTTGAGAGGCAGTGATATTTTTATTGCGACAAAGTCGGCTTTAGAGGATGAAGAAATTGTAATGGGGGAAAGAGTTAAGGCTGTTGTCCATCGCCAGTAGGACGCCTCGACAGGGGGAATCTTTATTTGTGCGGGTAGGATCGTCGTCGCGGAAAACATTAAAATTAGGAGGGAACAATTCCTGGTTATTTATGTCGGGAATCAAATTGGTTTCGGTCAAGGCGTAAATACCAAAGGGAAGAGCATGCGAATGACCTTAGGACAGCATTGGTTTTAGAGTGAAGACCTCTTACATTCTGGTAGTAAAATCTAAGAGGGATGTTGTGGGGAGGCACGTTATGGACGAAAAAATTTGTCGTGGTCGGCTCGGCTTCGCTGTAGGTGTGATACTCGTTTAGAGTGAACATAGTTGCCGAATGCAGCGAGGTCGTCTGCTACTTTCTGAGGGGACATGTTAAAAATCTCGTGGTACCTGACATAAAGGTTCCTGAGACTGATAGGGTCGGTAGGGAGGCCTTCCTGCTGGATGGAAACCATGAAGCTGGTTTTGGTCAGATTTGTCGTGTAGATATGCTAGAAAGAGACAAATGTTTTCATATGTCTTTCTTTCTCTGAGCCTAGAGAGAGCATATCGACTTTCTGTAGTGCCATTGGTTTGCTGTGTTAGTTTAACAGTGGGGGGAAAAAGGGGATCAAGAATAGGAGCATTGGAGGAGGGAGATAGAGATAAATGATTGGATATGGAGTTGGACGAGGAATGAGATGTGGGGTTTAGGGTATGGGAGTTAATGAAATTAGGGTACTAAGCTCCAGTTTTAAGGTCGAAGTTGGGAATTGGGTTGTTAGCTGGGTTTGGCGACGTAGAATGTTGAGAAGGAATAATATGGGTGGTTGGGGTTAAGTTGAAAGAGACGCGTTAGCGAGGGGGCTTCGGTAGAACGGGGGGAATTGGGGGATTAGAAGATTGGTGTGCAAGGGCTTTGTGTCGGATAAGTGAGGAGGGAGGACTAAAATTGGGGAATAAGTTTATTTTGAAGCTCCAGTTCGGATCTTGATTAGAGCTTCGTTTTTTGGTAGCATGTTTTTTATTTGGAAGGGAGTTGGAGAGGGTTCTTTTTTTAAGTTTATTGTTAAAACTACGATTATTTGTAAAACTTTCATTATTCTCAAGATGTGCCTTTTCTCGTTCCTCAGAGCATTTAGTAATACTTATCTTCCCAGATTTAGTTGCCTTACCAGGAGGAGTAGGGAACAACCATGAATATTTGGTTGGGATGTTGACTTTGAAGCTGCAGGAACTGTTGGGGTCAGCGGGGGAAATCATCTGGCACTCGCTAATGGTGATAGCATGATGATTTCAAATGAGACTCCGTGTCTACTAATTTATTATGAATTGAGACATTGTACGGGGAACTAGCCTGCAACTGAATTTGATCGGGTATTTCGATTTTGTGGGAAGCCAATCTCACTTCTTTACCGATATCGGCAACGGTCAGCCGAGTTGCTATGAGTTCCTCGCTGACGTCAATCATTTTTAAGGTCAGGTCATCAGGAGTAGAATCTGATGGATGCGGGGTGTGATGTGTTGTTTTGGAGGAGGATTGAAAAAGCAAGTCGAGATCAGTACGGAGAAGGTTGATGGAGTCGTTTATGTGTGTGAGTTCGTTGGATTTAAGGAGGTTGGCAAAAATTTGTTTTGAGGAAAGCTTTTATTTCATCGAAGTGATATTTGATCACTGTCAAGAATAGTGCTGCTAATATGACCATTCTCGGTTAGCATCGCATTAATAGACTCGTTGTTGCATTTAATTGCCAGCATAACGTGAGCAAAGGTGATCTCTTTGCACTCATCGCAGTAAAAATTAAAGAGACTGCAATACTCCTTGAGGTAGGTCCGGGTAAGTCCGATGCATATGGCATGGAATGATTTTCCGCAGAGACCATTGCATGCTATCCACTCGGCGTTGGGGTCAACAATTAAGCACAAAACACTAGCACAGCACCTTTCTATTATTTGGTTATTGAGGTTAATTTTTGTTTGGATTTTTTTTTCTGTTTTGTTTTTGTTTTGTTTTGGGATCAAAACTGGCACAGTTGAGTTTGAGGAATCGGAAGACAAAACTAGGTCGACGAACAACGACATTAGATATACTGAGTCGGAAGTTTACGGGGCTTTGAAAAAAAGTGGAAAATAATAACTAAACTCGGTATACGGGAGAAAAAAAAAACACGTTCGCACAGGTTAACAATTGCAAAAATGAACTCTCTCATGATACATATAGTTAGGGTAGTAAGCCCCGGAGATCAGCTTGTTCGATGAGGTCATTTCTCTTGCTATGTGCCTTCGATTCAACTTAATGACGAAATTGTCCACTCTTATTAGGTTCGCCCTTTTGTACAAGACCTCATTAGGATAGAATTTTATGTACTCAGACTCTGGTGTTCTGTATAAGCGAAGACAAGTCCTAAGACAAGCCCTCTCAAACACCCGAATCTTTTCCAATAAACTTGCCAGAACTGTCTACTGGAAAGCATATCAAAAAGAATATGCAGCAATGGTTTACTAATGCCCAACCTGTCCAGCTTGAAAAAGAGTCCCTCTAACCATACGGTATCGAAGTCTTTTGCCAAGTCCATCAGGCAGGCACCAGTGCACCGGTTCTTTGCTTTGTTCCATTGGATATCAGAAACCAGTTTAAAACCGAATTGATCATCCGGAACTATGTGTTTGTCCTCAACCCACTTAGTCAGGACTCTATTGATCACCTTCTCGAAAACCGTTGACACGCTAAGCTATTTAAAACAGCTGAAGACGACCTGGGGAGCCTACAACATGATTGGGAGATCTTAGCGGGCTGTCACCGGTACGTTCGCTAGTATTGAAATGGAACCTGCCAAGATGGGTTTAGCGGTGAATGAGGGCAAAACCAAATATATGCTGTCAACAAGAAGGGAGACAACATCGACGAATTGGACAGATTTTCACAATTAATTTCGAGGTAGTAAAGAACTTGATCTATCTGGGCTCGGCTATGAATTCTGTCAACAACAACAACACCTGAGTAGAAATAAAACGATGAACCACGCTCGCCAATAGCTGTTTCGTTACTAATTGAGCAGTAAGGCCCTATCCCGAAAAACAAAGGAGACTCTATATGAGGCCTTGATCATCCCAGTCCTATTTTATTATTCAGAAGCATGGACGGAAAGTGGATGAAGATAGGATGAGTTAATACATACACGTTAGCATTTCCACCTTATCGCAGATCGCAGATCGTTCCTCGTGTGTTTTTGAACGCATTCACTGCGTAGACATACCTTAGTACGATCGTCAGGTTTTTTCATTTTTATTTCAATAGTTCTTACATCTTTCCTCTTCAATAAACACAAAACTATTCCGCACTAAAATCTTTTAGTTTTTCTTGCAGAAATATGACGTTATGTTGACGTTTATGAATACAAGGGTAATACAGTTTGACTAAGTTATTTTAGTTCTGCAGAAAATTTGCAGTTGAAGACAACTAATTATTTATGTCGTTTTTGAAAACACCCATACCTTCAGTCGTTTTGAGAGAAAAATACTTCGAAAAATTTTCGGTCCCGCTTGCGTTGTCGGGCGTTGTGTGAGAAGATTCAACGACAAACTATACGACCTGCATAGCGGCATCGACCTAGTCAGAAAAGTACGCATCAGTCGCCTAGGATGGTTAGGACATGTAGAGCGAATGGATTGGTGTCCTGCCCGCAGAGTTTTCGGACCTAACCTGGAGGGATATCGCAGTAGAGGAAGACCTCACTTTAGGTGGTGCGCACAAGTAGAAGAGCACCTCAACTAACTTGGAGAGGGGAACTCCAATAGTTATCTAAAGACCTTACTAACTGGAAGGCCTCGTTAGTTGAGGCTCAGGTTCATCCCGAACTGCAGGGTCGCCTAAGAAAATAAGTATTTACTTCAAAGCCGCGTTTTGAAGTCATTGCAGCTCGTGGATACGAGCTATTGCTGCATCTTAACACGCAAGTACACCTTAACGACGTATGGTATAGACTCTTCCAGAATGCAATACACTAGCTTCAGAACCGGCAATGAAGCCTCCCAATAAAATCTTCCTAAGATCCATGCGAAATCTACCTACGTTTTTTCCCAAAGAAATGTCGGTTATAAAAGCAAGATATGTAATTGTCTACACGTTCGATGACTTCATATCGCTTACAACGAAATCGCAAGCGATTAAGTGTTTGTGACAAGCCGACTTCATTTAACATTATTAGTATTTTGATACTGGTAAAGTGAATAGCATGCGTCCTAAAATGAGGTAAAAAGTTGAATTAAATGCAATATTATTGGGTATTTATCATATAATCAGAATTCGTCTTAAGGAAACATTTATTTCTTCAAATGCATTTTAGAAATGCATAACAATAAACCGATTGCGGACATAAATAACTTAACACAAATCATTTTAAATTTTCTCAAGTTTTATTAAAAAAACAAACACTTCAATAAATTTGTTATAATTTATCATAGTTTATATTGCTTGTCGAGTTTAAGATTTTAATTACTCCAATGTCGAAATGTCTCTTTCTGTTAGAAATTCTTTAACCTGAAATGGTAAAAGAAAACTTTACGATTGTTTTGCCAACATTTTAGGGAAGATAATAAAGCTGAAATCTACCAATTCCGCGCGGTGACAAGGCGCAGAATCGTCTTGAAAAATCACCTCATCTGAACAGTGTTCTTCTAATGATGGTAAAAAATTCACTTCCAATATTTTTTTATATTTTTCTGCGTTCACCGTTCCATTTATTAGACGCAGTCGTCCAACTCCATGATAGGAAAAGTATTCCCAAATCATCCGTGACCCTCCATGTTTCACGGTTGCTATAGTGCTTCATTCACTGGATCGTTCTCCATTCCTTCGCCTGAGGTACTATATTTCGTCGGATACGAAGATGTTAAATTTTGACTCGCCCTGGAAGATTAAATTTTTCGAATTCGTTATGGTCCAGTTTTCGTGATCTTTCGCCTATTGAAGACGTTTTTCGCACATTTGTTTGGTTAAACGCGGCTTTTTTTGCAGGTCTTGTTGACAACAAAGCGATTCCTAGAAGCTCACAGTCCGTGAGCTGATTTCTGATCCACCAGCCTCTACAAACTCTTCCTGTTTTAAATCGGTTCTGTAGGCCCCCATTCGTTTTAATAAACGATCTTCGGCGCTGGTGGTTTTTCTACTAGATCCCGTTCCTCTTTTCGTTTCACATAAGCGCATTGACTCAGTTTTGGTGATGTATTTATGAATTCAGCCGTTTAGCAGCAAAACTACATCACCAAAACTACAGTTTTTCTTTTTCAAAGTTAATATTTCGATTTTTGTTTTTTCACACATTTGCTTCTTATTTGCCATAATTTGCAGTTTTTCACTCTAAATACTTTTTTCAGCGATTATTAGAATCAAAGTGAAGTAAAATCATGTCATCAAGGCCTTTTTACTCAAAACCTGCGGTTTCCCAAGATAATAAAAATATACAACTCGTTAAAGGGTTTTTCCTAACTCTCCGGATTCCCATGCCCACAACTGTATGTACAGCGTAGAATACGAGTATATTTGAAAAGCTCAAAAATAAAGAACAGATTTAAAGTACATGTAATCAATGAAGAAATGGAAGCACTTTTGGATTATCTTGCAAACGATATTTTCACAGATACAAAAAGACACAAGCTAGATCATTATGAAATAAAAATATCTTAACTTCTCTCCAAAACACATACTCATCTCACCTACTCCCAAATTGCCTCATATCCGTATAATCCGTATCAAAGGTAGATTCGCTAATATCAGCCTTATATGCGCTCACATCCCAACAGAGGAAGAAGACGATGCTACCAAAGAAAATTTCTACGAGCTCCTCGGCAAAGGCGACTTTAATGCCAAAATTGGACAGGAGGACATCTTTGGTAGCAAGTCGGTAAACATAGCTTACACGACACCACATCAAGAAACGGACTTAGGCTAATCGATTTCGCTGCAGAACGTAACGTTACTATAGCAAGCATACGGTTTCCTCACCTCAATATTTACAAGGGAATATGGCAGACACCAGATCAGCAAACTGTCAACAAGATTGATCATGTTGCGATCGACGTAAGGCACTCCTCAAGTATTTTAGATGTTCGAACATTCCGAGAGGCCAACATAGACTCGGACCACTACCTAGTTGCACCAAGGTACGTCTACAGATATCTCAGACGCCACAGCAACGGGGGAATACTATGAGGAGATTTTACGTTAAACGGTTACAATCGCAACAAGCCCCCAGAACCTTTGCCTCAACCTCTCGATAAATCCTTTGCAGCCATGCTGAAGACCAGTGACTTAAATGCCGAGAAACCATTATAAATGCCGCAACTAACGTGCTGGGTTTCACCCGCCCACCACTACGAAACCCTGGTTTGATGAAGAGTGCCGGCAAGCACAAGCAGCAAAAAAACATACCTACAAAGCGCCGCTGCACCAAAGTACGAGAGCAGCTCGTGAGCTCTACGAGCAAAAGAGGAGGGAAGAACATCGGCTTCTCCGGAGAAAAAAGAAAGAGCTACTCCAGAAATAATGTTCGGAAATTTTACCAAAAGGTAAAAAGAACGTGTCAGAGTAATAAGACCCGAACGGAAACCTGTAAAGCTGAACTACGAAACCTTGTAGTAGTCACAGTCGGTGCTAAGGATATGTAAAAACCATTTCTGCAGATTGCTAAACGGCCAAGACGACACAAATTCCGCTATCAGACAGAGCGAATGATTCAATGTTGACAATGCAAGTCAAGTCGACCCGACCACAATGAATTGAGGATAGCAATACCTGAACTTAAGTCGAACAAGGCTGCCGGGCTGGATTTGATTGGATGAATGTATGCCTGATGCATGGAACCTCACAATAGTTTGCCCGGTTCACAAGAAAAGAGACCCTCTAAACTGCGCCAAGTATAGAGATATCAGTCTCCTAAACATCGCATATAAGATCTTGTCTGCCGTATTGTGCGAGTGCCTGAAACCATTTATCAACGATCTGATTGGGACCTATCAGTGCGGTTTTAGGCCCGGTAAGTCCACAATTTACCAAAAAATTCGCTCCGGCAGATCCTAGAGAAAACCCAAGATGTGCAGATCGATACTCACCACCTTTTTATCGATTTTAAAGCCGCATATGACAGCATCTACAGAGACGATCTGTACAGAGCCATGTCTAGTTTTGGAATCCCTGCCAAACTCGTCCGCTTGTGCAGGATGCCGATGGAGAAAGCTCGCTGCTGCATCAAGGTCGGTAGCGACCTAACTGAGACCTTTGATGTCAAAAAAGGATTTAGGCAAGACGACGCGCTGTAATGTGGCGATATTATTGATTTATTCCGGTCGATCATCGTAACCCATCGGAACGGAATTTCCCCCGATTTCTCCGAATTTTGTATCATGGTATCTGTTCCGATGACCTAATCGGACAAACCTCCGAAAATAAATTTTCTTGTGCGATGTACGACTGCAAAGTGTCAAAATAACAGCAACGCGTCTCAAATTCACGCGATTCATTCCGATGCATGACATGATTATCTTTCCGATTGTCTCCGAACTCAAAACAAATGTGACAAAAGTTCCGCAAGCATGTGTACTCAGGAGAATCTTTGCGTAAACGAATTTTTTTTTTAAACTGTAAGTAAAAATTATGGAAGAATCATCTATGAGTACTTTCACAAAATTAAATAACATGGCTTACGCTGCATCTGAAATTCGAATTTTCATTTGATACATTTTTCAAAAACCTTCTTTTTTCTTTGTTTAATGTTCTCTGTTCATATCTTTCTGCTTCCAAAAATATCGCTACGGTATCCATGATTCTTTAATTATTTTGCAAGTGTTTTATTTTAACAATTTTAATGTCAAATACATGCGTCTATATTTCGTTTACGATTCGGAGACCATGAAGAAAATAAATCCTCCGATCGGTTACGATGATAGGAGCAGAAGCGACAAAAATGGGTCTAGCGATAAACGAGGGCAAAACAAAGTATGCTGTCAACAAGAAGGGACACCCAACGTCGACGAATCGGCCAGAATGTCACAATCGACAGCTAAAAGTTTGAGGTAGTAAGAAACTTTGTCTACCTCAGCTCTGCTATCACATCTGCAAACGACATCTCTTCCAAAATTAAACGAATAATAACGCTTGCCAATCGCTGTTTCTTTGGGCTGTGTAGTGAGGCCCTCTCCCGAACAACCAAGGAAACACTATATAAGACCCTTGTAATCCCAGTCCTGCTCTATGGTTCCGAGGCATGGACCCGTTCTAAAGCGGATGAAGATATCCTTGGTCGTTTTGAGAGAAAAATTCTTCGTAAGATATTTGATCCCGTATACGTTGACGGGTTTTGAAGGAGACGATCCAACGATGAACTCTACGACCTGTACAGCGTTTGAGATGTCTAGGACATGTACAGGGAATGAACACAACGCTCCAATCCGCAGAATCTTCGACTCTAATCTGGAGGGACAACGCAGTAGAGGGAGGTCTCGCCTTAGGTGGGGCACGCAAGTGGAAGGGGACCTCAACCAACTGCTGGCAAATTAGCCAAACACAGCGCTAATTGGAGAGGCTTACAGCCTTATTCTGCTATACGCGGGGGGAATGTTTATGTCAAATACGAATTTTTCCGAAGTGCAAAATTCACTTGTCGGTAACGCAGGTCGGTATTCCACTATACGCACGAATCAAATGTCCTCATAAAAATGATTCACTTCTCTTGTTTCCGGATCAAAATTGAAATAAAGTGCTGCACTATCCATATTTGTTTTTCTTTCCACACAAATTACACAGTTGAAATGAAACACTTAAATTTCCAAACGGGTGACGTTTAAATATTCGAAACTTTGAAATAGGAAACGGTAAAGCGGTTCACCCGCCGTATAGCAGAATACCGATTCGAAGTGAAAGTGAATCGAATAGGTGAAGGGAACGTTCGATCCGCACAAACATTGACAGATATAAGTTTAATAAATTTGTTCATGAGAATGATTCGCCAAACTGATTCAAAATATTTTGATCACAGTTTTTTGTCGCGAGCAGACGCTAAATTCGCTAAGTCGCCGCGCCATATACACTTCCATATGTACGCTTTTAATTGATCACTTGTAGCGAATCGCATCGCTTAGCCATAAGTGCAGCCTAAACCACAAGAAAAGACGATTTATGGGCAACTGACTTGACGGTCTTAAGCGTTCCAACCCTGTCAAGGTTTCTGAGGCCCAAGGTGAAAGTAATGATGGCAGTTAGCCGAACTATGTAGTTCAAGGTTGCAACGATCAAGAATTTCCTACAGTGCATCGACAAGTGACATACAACTAATTGAAACTCAAAATTGTTCCTTTTATATATATATTTTTTTATTTTTGTTCATTTTTATTATTTTTGTTTTTCGGTTTCCTTTTAATATTGTATTATAATTTTCCACGTTCTTATTTTCTTGGAATTATTTCCATATTTTGTTTTTTCTTTAATTATTACAGCGATAAATATTTTACATAAAAAAAATTGTTTACACTTGATTTTTGTTTCTCTTGTTTTTGGATCAATAAATTGTTCGTTTATACCTGTGTCTGTTTATTTTAATTTATCTTGCCAAGAAATGCATTTAGGTTTTGTTGCAATAATGAGATGCAAGGAAATGAAAAAAAAAATTAAAATCGAAAAATAAAGAGATGCAAAAAGAAAAAAATAAACCTCTCCGACACTCCATCAAATCGAAAACAATTACATAATATGTTTTAAACGTTCTTTTTATTATTATAATTATTTTTAAGAGTTTATTAAAAAAAAATCTTATTAAAATATTAAATATTTATCATTAAATGTTTTTCTCTTTTTTTTTGTAACGAAGCCAGTCTCAAATTTCATTTATGTTTAAAGAAAAAAATAAAAAAAATCTTTTGCCTCCGTTGTACATCTAAAAGATATTTTTTTCTATTTTTTTTTTCTTTTTCATTCATTCTTTACAAAAAAGCTTAAATAGTTTTTTTTTGTATTTATTTTTAATTTTTAACTACATAATAATATTTTTAAATTTTTTGCTTTTTTTTGTTTCTCGTTTTCGTTTTAATTTTACATTTCAGTTTTGGATCGCTATTTAATTGTTAAATAGAACGACCAACTAAAATACAAAACTCTATGTAGCACGTATAAAAAACTAAAAAAAAAAACTATAAAAATCCTTAATTAAATATAAATACATCAAAAGTTTAAATACAGTTTCAAATATTAAATATAATATATAAATTGTATTTTAATAATGTTTTTGTTTATGTTTTCTTGTTTTATTATTATTTTGGGAGGGGTTATGTGGATTCTTTTTTTAATGTTTTAATTTTATTATTTAATAATAACTTTAAAAATTAGATGTTGTTTTTCGTTTTTTTTTTGTGGTAAAGAGAGCCTAGGTAAAGATAGAGATAGAGAGAGAGAGATTTTTAGGGAGCATGATGGTTTAATCGATTCGCGCATACCGCGGCACTATGTCGTGACTTATCCAGAAATTGCAGTTGGGGTAATCATCTTGGGGTAGTGGATCTTGTCCCACATTGAGAACTCGTCGTCGTGGATCGTATTGCGGGATCTCACCGTGTGAGACATAGTAGTAAAACAATTGTTGCATAGACGATACATATCGTCTCTGTTCGACAGTATGCGGTTCATAACGACCCAAAATCGCCTGAACATCTATGTCTACTTTAGCCAAACCGTCTGGTCCCTCACCCTGTGTTGCCACATAGAATGGAACTGTGGGCTGAAGGCGAACATTCGCAAGTAGTGGACAAATTGTTCGAATATCAGTTATCATTGCAACAAGACCTTGATAAGTAGCATTGTACCGTTGAATTGCTTCGTCTGTCAGATTCATGGCACCAATTTTGCTGTTTTCAATATAATTTCGGACTTCCTCTTCTGTCCAGTTAGTGTGACGGAGGCGTAATTTCTCGGTATGACTTTCGTGAGCGGTAGTTCCCATGACAAGTTTTGGTTTGCCTGTGGTCTCTTCTTTCCAAACATCGGCTGGATGTTGTTGGAGAATGTTTCCATCAAGAACCAGCCATTCATGTCGAGTGGTGGCATTTTCATCATTAGCAGGCAAATCGGCTGGGAAATGAAGCCAAGTATCTGGGGTAGCTTGCCATATTTCATTGGTGGAAGCCTCACGAAGACAATTAACATTGGAGCATTGCATTTGATTTAGGAAATCTTTGTTACGACGTTCGGATTCTTGTAGTCCACGGCCGGGAAATACTGCCGAACTGGAGGACACCCATGCTCGTGTATATAAAAATTTAGTTTTACGAGATGTAACCAAAGCAGAGACTAAAGTAGCCCCAGCACGATGTCCAAATAATGTCACCGACTTTGGATCTCCTCCAAAATGAGCGATATTCAGTTTAATCCAATTCAATGCGGCAAGAATGTCTGTGAGGGCATAATTTCCCGATGTCCTTGGGTAAGAATCCTTCGTAAGCACATCCAAAGCCAAAAAGCCAAAAGCTCCAAGTCGGAAATTCGGTCTCACGAAAATAATATCATGCGAACGAGCATACCTAGCTGAGGGTCTTAATATTCCCGGCGATCCACCTGTAAACGATTCGGCTCCGATGAGAACTACAACGGGCAATGGATTGTCATAGCGAATGTGTGGAGTGATTACATCCAAAGTTAAACAATCTTCCACTCCAACAATGGTGCCATTGCTTAGCATTTGAGAGCATACATCTGTAGCATTGTGTGCCCTGAAAGTTCCGTTCCAGCAGTCATCGATACCTTCAATCAATTGAGCCGGTTTGAAGCGATTTTCATCGACTGGCGGCAATGCATACGGTATTCCTCGGAAAGCAAATGCTCCGTCTTCTTTAAGTCCTTCAACCATACCACATCCAGTTACAGCATCAATGAAACGTCCTTCACGAATTGGTGGCGATGTCTGTATGTCACTAGTTATCACGTAGGCAATGATTGCCACCATCGCAATGATAAATAATATTCCAAGTGCTATCAGTGCATCTTCCACAGAGCAACGGTATGAAAGGAATCTATCCAAGCATGAGACAGTCTCTATTTCATCTTGGGATTTCTGTAAACAAAAAAAAAAAAAAAACCAACACAAAAACAAATTATTAATGGGAAACCATCGAAGTGAATGTCAGTAGACTTGCCTCATTGACGGTTTTAATCTCTTGGCTGCTCTTGATTTTATTGACATCATCATCCTTATTTGTTGGTGCTCTATCAACGGTATCCTGGTCCTTCAGAGAGTCATCTAACGTCTCCATAGAAGCTAATCCGGCTTTGGTGCCTGGCCCATTACCTAATTCTACATCATCGTCAGTCTTTTTCCTTGGAATCATATTGGCAATTGGGAGTTTGATTGCATTCAAGAGTCCGCGCTTTTGCGGTGGTCCATTTTCATCGGTTGCTTCAGCAGTTAGATCTGTAAACCAAAACAAAAGAATTAATACAAAGTTACAACATTGATCGGATGTAAGGATTACCACTTTTGGCTGTGTCATCGGCAGATTGTTTTGGTTTCCGCACAAAGAAACTTCTAATCCTGTCACCCAAGCATGGTCGTGGTTTTTCATCTTTCTTTACTGATTTCTCCTCGGGAGTTGGTAATGTCTCTTTGGGCTCCTTTTCCAACAGTTCACCCTCAGCACCATCACCATCACCACGTGGTTTTGCCTTCATAAAGAATCCAGGCATTTTAATACCACCAATGGGGATTTTCTTTGGTTTCACTTCACGTCCCTCTTTTGTGACCGGATTTAGTTTGTCTTCGGTGTCATTTGTATTCTGTGTGCCAACTCCGGCAGCTCCTCCGGCCGTATCACTGGGGATGTTGATGATTTCCTCGCCATTGGGCGTTTGTTTCTCCTTTTCTGGTGTTGGACTTTTTCGCTTGGACGAATCATTGACTGTGGTTACGTTGGTCTTCTCATCCGGCTTTCTATCGAGCATTTTGTCTGTTTCTTTTGGTTCTTCGGTTTCTGGATGATGGTCGTGTGCTTGTGATTCTGTTGGGGGTGTTTCTGTTTTGTCTTCCAGTTCACCCATTCTATGAAGCTTTTTATCTCCTATAATTTTTTATATTTTTTCTTTTCTTTCGTCTACTATTAGATTATTAGAAGAAGCACTGAAAAGAAGAACGAAACTGTTAAGAAATTGTTTGGCGAGTGAATAAGAGTAGAAGTGTAGGAAGCTTAAAAGCTAAGGGGATCTAGGATCTATCACTGTCACAGGATGAACTAGTTCTGCTTGCGGATAGAACGAAAGAAGAACTATTTATAGGAATTGCGGGTGATGATTCTTTTCGTTCCGACTCGACAGAGTAATAAAAAATCGTTTACGCCCTGCATACATATACCTGGGTGAGGGCAATAAAACTGCACTTTAGGTAGAAGCATGTCAGGATAATGAGTTTGTGCAAGCAAAACGGTAGAGAAAGATAATACTCTGTGGGAACATGCCTAAAATCATATGTAGAATTCGCATTCTGGGATGTTACACATAAATCCATTCTAGATTGTGGTAATGGGCACGCATCACACGATGGGAATTCATTTAATTGTTAGCAAGTTAAATGAGTTTTAAAGATGTCTGCGAAATTAGACGACATACCATCAACATATGCGATGGAATCTGTGAGGAAAATGGAGAGGAAGCAAACCGAAGGAGTGATTTGGTCTAGAGGTATGTTAACAATTGAAAAGAAGTTAAATGTTAGTTAATTTTAATGATCTCATATTGTTTGCCAAAGAATTTTCGCTCGGATATGCGAACGCATATTAATTTTTGAGATATTGACTAATTCAGAGGTGTTCATATGACAGTCGCCAGAGAAACTTCTAGAAAAACACAAAGCGTCAAGAGAAGATCACCATTTAATGACTGCAATAGATCGATGTGACTATGGTAAATCATTCGCAGCGGTAAAATATCGACGTCTAGGAAACACACATAATTCGGTGTAGAAACTTTACGCCGATTTATGATACAAATTTATGACATAGTAACGTCACAACACTTTTTGGTGAGGGAATATTGACGGAAAGATTGTAGAGTTATGCCTCATGTGCGTACTTCTAAGAAGACAACAATATTTCAACAGTCATATAAACCAACTTCGCAGTAGAGAGCCGTAATATAGGACGCGAATAATGCCAACTTAATGATCATGGTCGTAACTTGTCTGACGGAGTCTTCCAACACTATGTGAATGCTTCAATTCAATTCGTACTGGTCTTTTGGAACCACATGTTTTCAAAATCCATATAATCATTCCTCGATACCATTTGCTGTTGACTACAGCATCTTCGAAGAAAAATGGCTCAATGATGCATCAAGCCCATAGTCCACCCAAATAGTGAAACGTTTAGGAAGCATTTTCTCACGAAACACATGTAGAAATGTTGCTTGATTATGCAGCTCACCGTTCACTTATTCTTTTTCAATAAGCCCATTGACGAACGTTCTTGGATGTGTATGGCATGTAGCCCTAAGTTTTTAAGCCAGTTGGATTTTGTAGGTATGAAGACGCAAATCTTTCATGAGAGTATGCTACGTAGTGCTTCTGGAAATGAAATACAATATTCTTCGTCGAAAACCTTCGAGGCACTTTCGGCTTTCTGGCAGGAGAAAGAAGCTCGGGAGGTCAGGGTCTGTTGGATCCAACCGGGTATGATCACACCAATTTTATCCCCTATCCTTCGGTTGTTTGGTCGAACAAACAAGCGCTATTGCGTCTTTTACCAGACTCCAAAGAATGATTTATCTCAGTTGCCTTGGGGGTACCCTAATGCGCCTGAGTTTGTTCTAGACTCACTGCACTTTCAAAGCTATCTTGCATTGAAACGTTGCACGCCGGCTGTTTTTGACTCTGGCCTTATAGATATGCTGTCTAATGTAACGCTAGTTGTTGCAAAACTACAAAATCGATGTTCGCTGTGCTCAGTAATGGTTTCGGACTGAACCCGAATCAGGAACGGAATTTACTCGGGTCTTCGCGGCTGGCTCCAAAACCGACTTAGGATGAGTTTCCGGTGTCTTTTTGAGGGACGTTAACATTAGATTTGATCCTATGTTATAAGTAGAGTTATACGCAATGAAGCTTCTGTGGAGGGGCTAAGTATACTCATCTGTAGCGACAGCGTTTAAGACGTTGCTAATCCCCTTACACCACTCCCAAGCTTGGTCGAAAATGCAAAGCTACTCTGAACGCAGTCAAAAAGCTGAATTCGCAGAGTTTTTGAGGACCTGAACCTAGATTAGCACTGCTTGCGTACTTGGTAAGGACTTTTATAGACAGTTGGGATTCATATGAGCATAACTACAGAAGGCATAACTCTCCAGCATCCCGTCTGACCAAATGAATGCTTCCCAAATTTTTAAGAGTATTCGTCCTACGATTGCATCAGGCGCTGGAAGTAGTCGGTCGCTGCAATGCTGCATGCTGGAAATGAAAGCACTTTATATACTGAAGCGTTTATTTATCTTTATAAAAAAGACAGAAATTTCAATATAAGCAACACACAGGGAATGGATTTTTTCATTGGCTGGGTGCTCTGTTTCAACAGAAAAAAAGCCTTGCGAAGAGTTTCTAGCACAAAAGACTTGCGTGAGTTCGAGAATAGCATTCTCATCATTACTTATATCGATGACTGTGCGACCTCTTATGCTGAAGTTTGAATGCAACATAGTGGCTCAAAAGCTTTCTGGATCACTTTCCACATTGCAGATCTATTCACTCTTACCAAGTGCAACACGATAAGTGACTAGATCATGACGAATCGAGGACGCTCTTCAATTTGTAGAAATCTACTTGAAAATAGGCATATCTGTTCGACCAACATAATACCAACACAATACGAATGATGAATCAACAATACAATATCCAGCCTTTCATATTCGACAGTCCAATTAAAAGTAATGGATATAGTATGGACCCTTGTGGAACACCATTTTCAATCCTCAATTTTATTACTTACTCACTATATTCGTATGATTACGGCGCATTCCATTTACGTATATGGGTTCAAAACAAAAACTGCTTAAGCGTCATAAATTCATAACAGTTATGAAACTAGCAATCCACTTGAAAAGTTATTAATAGGACGCAAACCAAGCCAATAGCACGTCGTAAAAACATTCATTTTTGTTCGGGTTTTCACGTCTTTCTTCATAAATTACTATTTGAAATGGTCACTTCTATATAAAGCGGAAAAAACAACAAAAATTGTATGGATATTTCTATCCTTGATCTCAGTACAATTAGTTCCATGAGATCCATTTCCCGTAGGAAAGAAATTAACTCCAAAGCATGATCAGATGTATCTTCCTATGCGTTATGTTTATGATTATCATCCACACTGTATAAGGTGAGAATATCTTATTCCAAATTAACGGTTTTAATTTCCTGCAGACCGATTTAATTATTCTTCAAACTTAACGCAACGATCACGACAAGGTTCAGTCAAAGAAATAAAGTCCGCGACTGGAAATTTACGAAAGGATTACGAATTCATGCTTTCATTGAAAACAGATTTCCTATGTAATTAGTGCATTGTGATTCAGTTTGATGGATGTATCCGTAACAATGGGACATGGGTTTGTTGCAATGTTTATTAGTTCAAATGAGTATAGCGTTAGTACGAGTGTAATGACAATTGCAGTGACGGTTACGCAAAATGAGTTTACGAGAATTTTATGATATTTACTGACTCCGTGGAAAGTGTGTCATGATTTGTCGTTGAGTAACTAAATAATTAACAGAAGATTGAGAATTAATGATGAAAGGCCTAAGTATACTGGATAATATTTACGTGTCCATGGGCGAATAGTGTACCCGAACAGTGCCCGAAATTTGAGCATTATGTGTGTCATTCCTGGGTTATCGACGAAATATACTCGTAATTAAGGATTTTGCCGAAATTTCATCTTGAAATCAGATAATGAAAAAGCAATCGATGCATGTGAGCGTACTCGTATATATTATAGTACAATGATAAGAGAATCCGATAACGCATAGACAAGACTGCTCTGTCATTTTGGCGCCCCGGCATGCAATTTGAAATGGCAGTCGCCTTAGCATTATTCCCAGTCATTTTGGACTCATGAAGTCAGATGGAAGAAACAATTCGACAAATAGAGAGATCTTCATCTTCCGAGATTACCGGTAAGTATGTAGGTACGATGTACCTACAAGTAAATTGTTTAAAATTCTCAAAAACCTCATGAACTCAGAATACCGTATAGTTACCTGAAACATATTAACGCTTACAGGAAAAGACCTAGTTCTCAATAAACTATAGAAATCTTTCTGATGAATACAGACACTTGGTGTCAGAAGGTGCGTCCTTAATAATTGATCATTTGGTAACTGGGCATTTCGCTGAAACACAGAGTATTCAGCTATCGTAGATGAAGTTTGATGGTCCCCTTAAAAAATGGCAGATGAGAATTTTCGTGTCTTGCTGTTTTGATTATTAGCTTCAATGTTTGTATGGGTATCTGCATATTGAAAGATATGGCGTATTATGGTTGGTAGGAACGGTTACGCTGATTAAAACGCTAATGGGGAAAGACGACGAAAGACACCTTCTTTTTTCACAAAGTTGTCGTGTGTTTGCATAATTTCGACAGAGCTTTCAGTAAACAACGTTGATAGGCTTCATTTGGAGTTCGTTTATAGAGAGGCTGTGTTGTTATGTTTTGTTTTTTTTACGTTGTATCTTCAAATCGTTAAAGTACACAAATCTGTCGGTTTAGATGGAAATCGCCCGGAAATATTTAAGGCTTTGGACGAAGGTGGAGTAAAATGGATTTTCGTATCAATTATGTCGTCTGGGAATTTGGTAAAATACCGATTATAGATTATCTTTGGATATGTTAGAACTGATTTCTCTTTGAGTCGAGTTTGGAGCATAACGTGTGGTTTTTGTTTCAGAAGGAGTACAACCGACCAGGAAGATATATGAAAAAGCCTAAGAGCATCCTCTTCAACAAGAACCTCGAGATGGGTTCTGGAGCTTACTACAAAAAACGTTATCTACCTAATAGTATTTTAGTATTTATTAAAGTATAAAAACAACATTTATAATAGTGTTTCAATCTTTAAGCCATAAATGTGATAGTACAATGGAGAGATTTCAGTTGCTAAAATTAATATTTAATATTTTACAATGTGTTGAATAAGTTGTTATAAAAAAGAATTAAATTAAAAAGAGGTCTTAAGTAAGCTATAATCAAGTACCATATAGCAATGATAGTTTTTCAATTGTTATGTTTCAGCAGCTGTCAAAGTTATTAATGACATCCAGTTGTCAAAATATTCAGTAAGGTGGTTTGCCATTTCACCATGCATCGTTTTACGCTTGCCGAACGTGTGGCAATTATTAAAAAATATTATCGAAATTCCGGCTCAGTTGTAAATACGAGTACGCAACATGAATATTGTAGTGAGGTCGGTCGTCATCATGGCTTCAGTGTGCAGACAATTCGTCACACCGTGGAAAAGTTTGAGTATGAGTACACTATTTTGGATCTTAAGCCACTAACAAGACAGAAATTGGTGCGAAATGAAGGAAACATAGCCGCCGTAGCGGCCAGTGAACCAGAGTGAGCCCCCCGGCTTATTTTGCGCTTGGATTTAGGCCTATAAGATTCTGCTGACGCAATAATTGAAGCCGGACGATAGACAACGCCGGGAGTTCCCTAATTGGGCACGGGAATTGGATGTTGGCTAAAAAATCATCTTCTCGGACTATGCCCAGCGGCTATGTCGCAAAATTGCCGTTATTGGGGAGAACACAATCCACAGGTGTTCGGCCAAGCATCAATGCTTCCACAAAGATTGACTGCTTGGTGCGGTTTATGGCATGGCGGCATCATCGACGGCATGACGAAGGAGACCCCGTTACTATCAATGGTCTTAGGTATAGAGCGTTGTAACCTACTTTCTGTGGTCAGAGCTTGACAACATCGATAAATCCTAGCTGTGGTTCTAACAAGATGGCGCTACATGATATACAAGTAACGCAATGCTCGAAGTTGTGAAGAAGAAATTTTGGCGACTGGGTCATCTCACGGCGAGCGTTCATCAATTGGCTGCCGTGATCATGCGATTTGCGCACATAATGGCATGAACGTAGCTTCAAAATAAAGCCAGAATCAATTTTATTTCTCACACCGTTGTTGTTTTATTTAAATTTATTTCTTATCGTTCTTATCTGGTCACCCTTTAACACTGTGAATTACACATTCTTAATTGTTATCTGCTAGGTGTCGAAAAAGAAGGCCCATAAAACTACTCGTATTATAGAGCCGTGTTACGTTAAGAGGGAGGCAACTCCAGAGACGAATAACGTGAGCGAACAATTGCCGTTCGTAACTTGATATGCAGTACACGGTATAATTAAATGATTAGATTGCGAGAAACTTTGCTGGTTATTATCTTTAATAAGTATATAATTGGGCAGTAGTCTAAATATATAATAAGTGTTAAATTATTGAGGTCTTCACCAACAGTAACTTCGTGTTAACTGGTGTGAAGCTTTGAGATTGGTACAAATTTCTAAGGCGGTGATATATTTTTTCAATGACTGAACGGATATGGTAGTTCCAATTTAGTGATGAGTTAAGCCAGACGCTGAGATTTTTAGCTTTGCTTACAAATTCGATTGGCACATTACCAAGCTGGATTAGAGGAATACTGGTTGGTATAATACCATTTCTGTTTATGAATAAACTTTTCGTTTATGTCAGGTTGAGTTGCAAACAGTTTTCAACTGCCCAGCATTCAATTCGCTTAAGATCATGATTAAATTGTGAAGTGGCGTGATCAATAAGGTAATTTTCAAAACTCAAACAAAGCTGAAAATCGTCCGCAAAATTCTGAAAATTGCAGCTCTTAATAATATTCGGCAAATCGTTTATAAAAATTGCAAAAAGAAAGGGAAAGAAAGAAAATCTGGCCTAAGATTGTTAGCGAAAACTGTTTATTTTCTTCCAAAATGAGATTACAAGTAACTCAAGATCAACTTAGAAAAATCTAGTGCAGTTGTGGTGCTTTGGGAATGCCGAATGATAAGCACTAAGAAGTTTTTCACGTTATAGAAAATTTAACATTTGTTGGTGGTTCCAAATGTTCGGAAAAATACGAGTAGATTTTGTTACAATATTGTTGAATTATTATCTTCTATTACTGGGAGCATGTATGGCAAAATTATTTTAATAAAAAGAGGATGAATATTGTCGATACCAATAGCCTTAGGTTTCATTTTCTGTATAGCTTTAAAAACTTCGGTCTGCTCCACACTGCAGAATTCCAAAGAGCCAGCAAGTGACATTTGGATGTGTTGTGAACAAGGGCTCGATTCGCTTGAACTTTAGCGAATTCTTTATTTAATTAATCAGGATCGAACTCATCTACCTCGAACTTTAGGTTACTTCCTACACCCCCAACCCTTACATTATTGTTGAAATAGTTTTAGTTAGAAGCTTGCAATTAAAATATTTAGCGTAATAACTATGCTTGGCTTCTCTTATCTTGGTATTTACTTGATTCCGTAACAACCGAAAATTAACAAAATACTTAAGAATTCTAAATCGTTTCCACTTTTTGTACTGGCATCATGGTTATTTTTGAGCTCAGCAATTTCTGGTGTAAACCACTTAATTTCACAGATTTTGTTTTAATGGCAACTTGATTATCAAAAAGCTGTGCAACTACATCGTCAACATCAACAGATGTGTCGTAAAATATTAGCTGACAATTAACGATTATAAGATCTTGGTCAAGTAGATCGGACTTTATGTGTTTGAAACGTACAAACATATACTATACGTCGATGGTATTATAGTAATGGTTAAGCTAAATGTGGCAAAAATACCTATTGCCTAGAGTTGCATACTCGTATCTTTCCTTGGACTTGGTTTTAAAGATTGTTTTGTCCAAATTTGTCTAAATTAGCCCTGATAACTAGAAGATGACGAAATCACAAATAACTTAGGAACTGAACAATTTCCGGGTCAGAAATTTAAAAACCACTTTAGCCCTAAACGATAACGAGTTCAGCCCTATGACAAGGTGAAAAGGAGGAGACCAATGAATTGGGCGGCCTCTTGCTTACACATGTTCTTAAAATAGCTACGGAAGATGAACTGAAATGAGATGAGAACTATGATAAGGGCGGAATAAAACCAGATATCTCGGCAATAACAAATTCCTCAATGGGTATTCATCAAGCACCAAGATTAGGTCGTCAATAAACAGAACCAGAACCAGGCATACTATGAAAGAAGCGGACTTGTCATCGGTAAGATTCGCTAACGAATAATCAGGTCATTAGGCACGCTGGTTAGGCGCTAAACGAAACCAAAAACAAAATAAAATAAAGGCATGAAAGTAGAAAACGTACATCAATATCAACGGCTCAAATATGCCGACTTGTGCAGCAGGCAACAGTATACAAGACTATAGAGTTTCAAATTCTCTGGAAAGGAAGCCTACAACAGCAAAGTATAGTCGTACATCAGCACAAGTTGAGTTATCACAGTCCAAGTATTTCCATGACGAAGCCAATCCCAGAGACACTACAATATATAATTTTGATTAAACTCTTAGCCCTTGAACCTTAAGCGCAATTGAATAGCTAAATTATGTTCATGTGCTCTAAATCGAATGTCATATTTTTAGATGTTTCACCTATGGAGCACATTTGACCTTTCACAGAACTTTCGAATGTTCCGTAGAATACAACAAATTGACTTATTCTATTGCGTGCACATTTTCGTATCACAAAAGCGGCACATAGCATGCATACTTGTACTCGTATAAAATAGATCGAAAGTTCTCATCCGTTCCAGATATTCCAATTAATAATAATAGTTTCCTAAAAATACCACCCATAACCCTGCCGACTGAATTCAATAGCAAAACAAACTAAAATTAGAACACGACAAATAATTTCTGCTTTTCTATTGTGAAATATGCAGCTGCTGGGGAAGGGTCGTTTGGTCGGGCTGTGGTCAAACCAATTAATAAAACAGATGACATGAATTAGCACCACTGAACAGTAGATACGAAAGTACATATATCAAGGGGTTTGGACAAGTCCTAATTATGTTTCCGACACGGGAACACCTAATACTATGCTCAATTGATCTGCTATTGTCAACTGCCTGTGCTTTTGGTCGTACCAATTTATCGCTAAAGATGAAAACCAATTTACGAGCACTTAATACAAAATGTAATATTTTCTCTTAATAGGATTCAACGAATAACTACATAGAATGTGCCTTCCCTCAATAGCACGTTGACCTGGGAAATTAATGAATATCAGGAAAGACAAAACTAAAAACCCACAACTGCTCTATCTATTTGTGCAGCCAAACGCTTAATACTGAAGGGGAGACTTTACTCGTAACTTCAACCCTCACAAATTTTTGGTTGAATTTTAATCACACCAACTCAATTAAAAAACGAATTTCATGTTGCAGAGGTTGGTGAAAAGTAAAGAAAAAATTCTCACCCTTACCTGTAGAAAGGGAAGTTTGTAGTCAACTACTTCGAAGGGAATTAATGAAACCATATCACACGCGTTTGGAAGAAAAATTGTCTCATAAACATGCAATATAGTAGTTTATCAACCGCCAGGAACAATTGGTCAGGACCTTGAGTATGCCTCGTACATTTCGTTGGAAGCCACCTTTAATGCAATTTATATAACTTGTATGCTTCTATTTTGTATAGGTAAAATATTAACGCTTTGTTGGTTGTTGATATTGTGTTTGGTTAAACAAAAACGTAATTTATTTAAATGCACCGACCGCATAACCGTGGAGTTGTTCTGTGTATCTACGATTACAACCGCCGCGTGTTTTCGATCATATCTGGAAGTAGAGTAAATATCTCGATAGAATTACTAAAATAATTGCGCACTTAATACACCCTTGTCTTGCGTTTATGAGTGCAATAAAAAACAAAAAAAAAGGAAACACTTTGATTCAAAAATGTATTTTGGTGGAAATACTCGTATGTACGTGCCCAGACAAAGATTTATGAGACGATATGTATTTATTATTGTGTTTTTTTTTTTTTTTTTGTTTTTATAAGAACTTTCAATTGAGTCCACTTGTAATAATTTTCTGAGAAATGTGAGCATCCCATCAATCGACAAATGGTTTAATGCTCGAGCTTTACTGAGAAAACAAGTGGCGATCGCAACACTTTGAATATTCAGATGCGTTTCAGAATTGAAAAATATACGATTACAGATATAAAAATAACAATTTCGACTCATAAAATTGTAATTGAAGTCCGATTTGAACAATAAACTATTACGAGTAACTGAAACAATTTATTACAAAATGTTCCTTCTTTGTGATTCTCATATGTACAAAATGGTTTTTGAAGAGGTTTATTTTATTCAATACAAAGAAAAACAAAATTTAAATGTCGTCCTATCAATAATCTCTGGATTTCAGCCTAGACCCAAGAAAGTCACAATGTCTTTCGACATCACAATTTAGGACAAATTGGGATTAGGGCCCTCAAATATCCAAATACATTGAAATGCTGTAAAAAAATGTTTTCTCCGGCAGAAAACAAGGCATTGTCGGAAGATGGAAGGGCAGGGAGGGCACATGGATTGCAGCAACTTTAGCAATAAGTAGAAACGAGATTGTGCTACTACATTGAATAAAGATGAAAGAAATTCAGCGGAACATGCGATGTGTAAATTCGTTAATGCATTGACCACAGAGGTATAAGAAAATAATGGTGTCCTGCAATAGCATCTAAAGTAGATGGTAACATAATATTTAGGGGATTTCCTGTGAAGACCTAATAACATGACAGTAAGGCTGAAGGCATTCCTGTGGAGCTGCAGTATCAAAAACACCTGCATAGCTCTTCTAGAGACCTATAAATCTGAGTCCTTTCTAACGGAAAAGGGGAACATTCCTTACGCTTCCTAAGAAGAATAACACATGGGCAGAATAGTCCCTGGCCTAACAAAGAAAACACGGTTTTTTTTCATTAAAAATTGACTTTATTCACCAATATAATCTCCATTAAGAGCCACACAGCCCCGCTCTAACATTTCAATACCATTCTTGTAGTACGATTTATCATTTGCCTCAAAATAGGCCTCAGAATTGTTTTTGGTCAACAGTGAGCAAACGCGGCACCCATTTTGAGCAGAGCTTTCTTATGGACAAATGCTCATGCAATATAAAGCCAACACGTTATTTTGATATCTTTACGATGTCAGCTAACTCATGCAACTGCACTTTTAGATCATTCAAAATGACTTTGTGATTTTGTGGATTTTTTTAATGTTTTCTGGTGTTACCGCCTCATTTGGACGTCCACTGCGTTCTGCATTATCAATGTATCTGTCACCACGTTTGAAGTCAGCATACCAACGTTTTATTGTTGTTTCCGATCGACCAGAGTCCCATAACACTTTTCAAGTCATTGCTTCGCTTAAACGGTATTTATTCCCACCAAGAAGCAATGTAAAATTAAAACACAAAATTGTTTTTCACCCATTATTTTGAAAATAACAAAAGTAGTGTCACTCTTACCACAATAACTCACACACTAATGAACAGATTGTCATGAAATTTTAACAGCTATCTTTTGAAGGTTAGTACTAACTGAACATGAGGTGAATTAAAAAAAAAAACTAGCGCCATCTGTTCAGCCCATGTGTAATATTGGGGGTTTGCAAAAACTGTAGATGAATTAGCGTGCTGATTGTAACATAGTTTAAGAATCATGTCCGTTCACTACAGAATTGTTGACAATATTCCAAGAAATTTGCGAGACAAAATAAATACATATATATATAGTAGATATTCTGGGTCCATCTTAATTCTTGTGCGTAGTTCCAAAGACACACAACAAAATGCTGAGTAAATACATCCACATAGGCTCAGACCTGTCATTCAATTCTGAGATTAGTCGACAAACCTTTATGGGGTTGTATGGTTGTCATACTGTAGAAAGAAGATTAACGTTTTCTCAGAGCTATACTCGAAGTTTTGTTGTTTTTTTTTTCTACTTCTTTGAATAGGGCCAGTTAGGACAAATTTATGGCTCTCTGGCATTCTGGCATTTTGCGGGGATAAAATAATTATTTCAAGAACTAACGATCAAAATTAGTTCTACTGGTCAAATTTACTAAAAAAAAAAAGGCAGCTAGCTCATTCATTAGTCTAAATAAAACAGTTCAGCTGGACGTTAATTACATGCTACAAGAAAATCCAGGTAAAAGACGAAAAAATCGTCTATCTACAAAGGAACTGCAACATACATGTCCCCTTTTTGGTGTTCGGACTCGAAAAGGTTGGCATTGAAAACGGTCGAAGTGACGACAGCAGAAATCAACTTAATGATAAACCAGTGGTCTACGTAGCTAAGCAATTCTGTGCCGAAAATTCGCCTGAGCTTACGGATTTGTTCAATGCACTAATTCATTCACTGAATCTTATCTTACCTCCAGGTCACAATTAAATCGAAAGGAGATCACAGATGAACTTGCTGGGCAAGGCTAAGAGAGGCAAGTCCAAGTGAATTTGTAACATGGAACAGTACACGGCACCACAAGGCGCTGTTATCGAGCAGCTTTACATTCAAAACATGTTCTCAATTGTGAAAACATAACGTGCGTATCGTGCAAGCTATCGAGTGAGAGAGCGCCCTCAGAGTCATCATCAGGTGTTTACACCAACAAAATTATCGGCACCAGCAATCTATGTGATCCCAGTCATTAAGACCGACGTCATTCAAGGTGGTCTGATGAAAACATTGAGGCTATACAGAGCAGCGTTTAGAGATCGAGTCGTCGACATTCTCTGCAGTTGGGCATCCCTTGCACGTCTCTCCGACGTATAATTCGTGCTGATTTCCGTACAAAATTCAATTAACGCAACCAATTTTACCGATCGACAAATCATGCCGCTTGGAGTATGCAAATTTTGCATCGACGATGATTTTTGGGGGAAAAAATTATCATGAGCGATGAGGCTCATTTTTCTTTGAATGTGACCGTAAATAAACAAATTTGTCGGTTCTAAGCCAACGAAAACCTTCAATTAATTCACGAAGAACCTCTCCACAACCAGCGCGTAACTGTTTGGGCAAAGAATTCTTCGAAGACGCTTTATCAGGCCTTTATAACGGATTTGTTGATGACAGTTCTGACTGACAACGTAATGGACAACTTTCTATTCCAGCAGGAGGGCGCCACAGCTCATACAGCCCGAGCCATGATCGCTTTACTGTGTCCTTTGTTCCTCGGACGCCTAATTTCGAAAAATTGTGTCCAGACTTCTTCCAGTGGGGTTATTTTAAAGTCCAAAGTTTATGTCGACAAGCCACGGAGTCTAGACGCATTAGAAGACAATATAAGACTGGAAAGAGAGGTTACTCTATTCATCCCAAAGCGCTACGAAAAGTGAAGCGAAATGCCGAAAAACGAGCACATTGCGCCTTTCACTCTGGCGACGACCATTTGCGCGATATCAATTTGCAAGGTTCAATATAAACGAAAAATAACTTCACAGCAAATAATTTGTGCTCTCTTTTTTAGATTATTACCAAAAAAACATCCCTACGGCTTAAATCGCTCACCCTGTACAATAAAATAAATTAACACAAGATGGTGAGGTTGACCTAGAACTTGGCGCAAATCAGTAGAAAATGAATTCCGGCAACTGAACGAGAGTTGATGAGGACTAAGGTACATCTGAAGGAACTTACACGACCGATCGTTAGTACTTCTCTCAAAGAGTTAGACTTACAAATACGAGTACAACCAACGGAATTACACAGATGAACACCCCAAGAGGATGGACTTCACCCCCTCGTAGGGAACCAATTGGTCAACGGGATGTAGCGACGTCACTCCCTATGCACACACTCTCTAATATTGGACATTTAGATCTGACCCGGCTTCCTAAAGATTCAAACAAAGCTGCAGTTCTTCAGAAGAAGAATCCTACTTAAGCTATATGCATCTCTCTGAGTTTATCGAATAATGCCAAATACCTAGATCCTATTCCAGCCAGCAAACTGAAACAACTCTAAACCAAACTCTGCCCACTGTACTCATACTAGTACAAGAACGATGTAAGCTTAAAGTGAATCTATGACACGGTTACTTGTGCAAGTTTTTCTCAACATGAATTCTGTCTAGATACATTGCTTTGGCACAAAACAGACTGTACATAGAATGCATATTAAAAATAAATAAACTTTGCACCTTACCTCGGTGCACTTCTGCTTTCATTTCGAATTCCTCAGTTATCTCGGCTTTGCATTTAAATTTAACTTCAACCTCATCGTATGTATTATACATATCGCCTACCGTTCTTATATAATATGTTACATACGCCGCGAGCTCATTTTGAAATTCCGACGACTTTCATATAAGATCTCTCGGATCTCTATCGATGAAAACAGTATGCCGATCTTTTTAAGTGTCGCGACGTTCTTCCACCGACGTGACTTCTGCAAAGCTGTATTTACGAGTACTGTCATGGACTGTAGTAATATTGCGTTTTGGACCGTCTAGAACTCTGTCGATCATTTCACCGATCGGTAGTTGTTGCAATTTCTCGTGTCGCCTTTGCCTTTATATAGTGGAACTAGAAAGCCTTCCCACTGGTTGGGCATCCGATCGTCTTCGATTTCCGATTGTCGGCCATACTTCGGGGGGTGTGTTAACTAGCTCGATTTTACGCTCCCGATTCTTCTTCGCTATTCTTGTATTGCAAACCGCATTGTTCCCGGTTAGTAAGTTTCCTTGCTCATCTTCTTCAATATATGTTGGCTTTTCAATACCTTGTTTACGTTTATCCGTGCTTGTGAGGATACCTCTTTAATTCCCGAAACAATGCCTCTACTGTAATACCATGGCACATGCTCTGACTACCTGTTTTTTCGGCTCTTTTTGGTAATGATCATATTCTAACTTAATCAGTGTCGCGTCATGGTGATGGTCGACATTTCTTTATTTTGTGGTGTCGGCCTTTTGAAATACGGAGCAGATTTTCAACACTACTCCTCTTACATGTTTCTTTCAAGATTTTAAGTTTAAGTTGTGCCAGTTTATTTTCTCGAATGATGCCGGTTTTTGTTAATTTGTCTGCTTTGATTTTAAGAAAAACTCTGTCATTAAAAGTGGATACTGACTCGCTAGTGGATCGCCCAAGATTACTGTAGTGGAATCTTTTACTCGCCATTACAGCATGGATTGATTAATGTTTTGCATTAGAGTTTTGATATGTGTTGGCAACTCCAGAACTCGAAAACCATTCTTTCTTTCCAGTTTAAATTACAGAAATATCAACATCTAATTATCGGCGCCCTAATAAACATAATCTTCAATCGTTTTGTTTTTTTTTTTACTTCGAAGAGTTTTCTCAGCAGGCAATCTCACAATCTACCAACGGTATCCTTACAATTCTTTTCATATTTATTCCCATCCATCCTCTAATAATAAACTAACTTCATGGCGGTAAATACTCGTATCGACATCTTGACTATCATCAAACAGTCAAGTGTTTTACTCTTGAGTAACCACAAGATCTACCTACAAAATAGGGATCAACGACAACAACCATATCGACTTGCCATGTTTATAGAAATAAATTTAACCCTTCACCCTGTGTGCGAGTACGAATAGTGTGGTGACACATAAGGGTATCGAGAATTTCTCAAATTACCACTTCCTTTATCCCGAAACTTGTCAACGCGTGGGCAACAGCGCCTACGCTTTCAAATATGTATTATCTCTAACCGACTGTGAGTCATATAAAAAAAATCTATCTATTCCCTATCCCTTGTCATTCGATCGGTACGAGGGGTTACGATAAAATACGAATAACGATCTCTGGGTCCCCTTTCTAAACGAGTTCCGTTTCCATCAAAATGCACACTTAACAACTTTGACAAGTACCCCTCTCTGTAATAGAATTCGATGACAGTAATGTGATTCCAAAGTGTTTGCATAGTGCGCGACTCAATTTCCACATTTGATGTAAATTTTCGTGCCGCCCAATTGATCATGGGCGCAGTGTACGAGTATGTGTAGTATTCGTATTTAGGGCCGCCAACTGTAATTTTTCGTCGGTTTGTCACTTTATCACTTTGTGACCGTGAATTGTAACTTCCCTTAGACAAATATAATTAGAGAAAGTTTTACAACTCAAAGGTTTCCAAAGCAAAAACGAGAAGAGAGAAAATTGAAGATAATGTAAACAGAACCTTATCGGAACAAACGCTCAAAGATGTGCGATGAAAGATTGAACCTTCGGTAAGGGTTGAGCCCTTAGACCCATTCTACGTAAACAATTTTTCAACCTAGTAGTGTTTCAGATCATTTTTATTTTATAAACACGATGACGAATGCACTTTGTATGAATTTTCCTTCAAGTGCCTAAGTAAACAGCAGAACACCGTCACCTTCAAAGGGGATACGATCTGCGGGAATCAATTTATAAGGGGAAATAGTCGACTTCTTTCTTTTGATAACATCCTCTGTCATGAACTTCTTTCATTTTCTTTTGTTTATCTGTTTATTTGGTTAAATTTTCCACCACAGGAAGACAAGCCGAGTTGTAAATTCGTATCTTAAAATATGCAACGAGTATCTTATGCATACAATGATAGATAGTTGAGTGGTTGGATCCTAGAATTGAGAAAGATGGAAAACACACTTGACCCACACAAGAATGCTGGGTATCTTCGTTGGTGATGGAAATTAAAGTATACATCCCGTTGCCAGATTTGAATTAGGAGTATCTTTTCCTTTTAATTAGATACTCTAGGTGCTCTTGTATCTATCGGAGAATTGTCTTAGGACCTAGTAAAGGTAAACAAACATCACCCGACCCCGGTTGTGAGTTTGGATTTTGAATTCCACCAGATGATTCGTGAGTAATTTCCATTTTATGGCTTTTTTGGGCAACAAAAATTCGATTTTGTTTCCTCCTTTTTTGTTTAGATTCAACAGAAAGACGGAGTGAGTAGTGCGGGAATTTATTACTCAAGGGTTTGAGATACGAGTACTTGTAACAGTGTTGGTATGCAGAGAGAAGTTGCGTAATATCGAAAAGATTTACCGACGCCAAGAAGAGTGAAAGAAGGCAGATGGGAAGTTTCTTTCATCAGAAAGGAGTTTGAGTATGTTGTGAATATGTAAATTTTAGGGTCTGGTTGCAACCCAGGAATAAACAGGGGGAGTAAACAATTGATAATGGTGGTAATTTCATAATTCACAAAAGAAATAAACAAATTATTGAATGAAAAACTATGCAGATGTAATTGAAGTTGTTTGCTTGGTTTGGTTCTTCGTTTTCTGTTTTTCCAACAATATGTAGTCCGCTTGTGGGACGGATGTTTTTCTTATTTGGAAGGCGTTGAAAACCAGCCCTTGGTAGGTTGTAACGAAATATGATATTTTCTAAAGGGAACTTAGAATATACAAATATTATAGAACAACACAAGTACAACAGAGTCTAAGAATGAAAGGTGTAAAATAAGAAAAGTTGTGTGAGCAACTAGGGAACCTAGAAGTAGAAACTGAGTTCAAGATTTCGTTGTTAACCATTTTGTTTCAACAAAATTGACGACAGTTGAGGGTTTTTGATTAAATATTTCTTTGCTAATGAAAGCTCGATCTTGAATATTGAGCTACGTACAAAATGGAAGAGATTGCGGATTATAGGTCGATTCTGCCCTAGTGGACATGGCCCATGCGAAGTAGAAATCACTAATTTTAAACCAGCTATGAGGGGGAATATTTTCATCAAATCATTCTATCAGTACATAGCCGGCAGCGTAAGCGACCACTGTTCCTGTTGTTGCTAACTGTTTGCAAGGTGCAGTCTCCAAAACGAATTAGCAACAAAGGTACATTGCGATCGCTTGTGAATCTTCAAAAACTTTGCCTAAAGCAAAATTTCGCGGAAATTTCTTTAACGATGACAGAGAGATATCAAAGAAGTTGCAACTGACGTAGATATAATGTATCGATAAGCTGTTTTGATACAACTAGGCATTTCGATTTTATCGGGTTTTAACAGAAGCCGTTGGATTTTGACCATTAAGATCTTATATACCATTTTCGACAAGGCCTAAAGAACAACTCTTACGCAGCTGGACATCATCAGCATATATGTATGACGATAGAGCAGTATGAAAAACATAAGGGAAGTTCGCTTACTCGTATATACTATGTACATACATCGTGAAAAATAGTGGTCCCGAATTGGAACCCTGTGGAACACCTTTTTTTAAAGGAAGAAACCTCGAAATAGAAATAATTTTTTTAGAGGGGAGTTGGAACTGCTGCTCCAACTTACTGCATAATTTTTTATGATTATGACTTGGAAAAATCTAATAGCGTTAAAAAGGTAACATGACCATTATCCATAGTTTACCTCATATCCTCGGCAACATTTATTAGTGTAGTAACTGTGTAGAAATTTGCGCAGGGTAAGATCGCTATTGGCCTGAATTCATCTTTATTCTTTGGCACTGATATGTAGGAAAATTACCTGTCATGAGAATATTTATTATTAAACAGGCAAGTAATGTAGAAAAATGTGAAGAATAGTCTTCACAAAAACCGGATATACACTACACATATATGTATGTTATCATATCAAACTGAACTAGATTTTATTGATAAAAACCTTTCTAAGACATCGATTTCATCAACTCTTGCGAAGCAAAAATTTCTGGATTGACTTGCGTTACTAAGGTTGTTCAAAGTTTCATTTGAAGTAGCATGCTCGTTAAAATCGAGACTAGATACTCGTAGTGATACATGTAACGTTCTGGCTTAATACAATGCAGTCATTTTTTGCGGGTTTGCTGATTATTTGTTTGCCTACTAGGTACTAGGTACTACTCGAATTTAAGGTTTTTCCAAATTTTGTGTTTAGCTAGGGAATGATCGAGTCGCGGCGCATAGAATCGTTTCTTTGCTTCTTGTATGTCATACGTAACCTTATTTAGTAATTAGATCGGTAACGTTTGCAACATTTGTAAGCTTCATTACGCTTGTGAATCAAAGATTTGATTTGACTTTAGAACCAGGACTGTTCTAGGCGTCTTTGTTTTTATTGGCACATGGGTGTTAAAAAGATTAATAAAAGAAGTTTGATCTTTAACAGAAGTCATTTGATACACTCGAAACCATTCAATTGCTCTCAAATCTTCTTCTAATAAACTTGAATTTATGTTTTAAAATAATAATAAAAGTTAGATGAAGGAGATCGCGATGAGAAAAACATGAGGCAGAAACCTTGCTAAAGAACAGAGCTTTGTATAAATAACTTACAAAAAAATGCATCGAGAAAGGTGGTACTGTTATCCTTTGTAAAATGAGTGGGTGTAGATGTGTTAACTAGAGATAGGTTAAACGTATGCATTCTATCCACTAGAGCCTACAAGAACGTTGGTGTTAAAATATCCAACAATTATTGCGAAAGGCGAAATGTATTTTAGTTCATCTAAAACCACAATCAATGGAGCGATATCGACTATTATTTTTCTCGTCACTGTCATCATCTGACAGAAACCAAGTTTCTGAAACACACACCACGTCAACCTTCGAACCCGCAAACAAGTATTTTTCAGACATTTCTGGCATTTATGTTAGTCATATTTCAGATAAAAACTTGCGCAAAAAAACACCACCCAAAACTAGCAATAGTCATAAAAAGTACTATAATTGAAAAACGATAATCAGTAGCAAAACAGGAAAAGGAAAAGGAAAAGGAAAAGGGGAAATTGAAATTGGAATTGAAAAAGAAAGAGGAATAGGAACTAGGAATAGCAAAAGATATGAGTCAAGTAAGGTCAAAGGACACACTACACTTTAAAATCAAAAATCTAACAAATTCACGAAAAAAAAGGAAGCAAATCACTTTATGATAACTTTACGATGTTGTTGTTTTGTTTTGTTTTGTTGGCGGTGTTGTCATCACGTTTCGTCTCGCCGACAGAAAACAAGCTTTGAACGCCTTCAATGAGAAAACTGTTCCCGTTTTCAGTTTTCGTCATAAAACCAGAGCCGGAGTTAGTATAAACATTGAACAGCTGGTTTGAATTCCTTAATGCAGAACTGCAACGCCAAGCGTTTCGAAACGCAACAGTACTGTAGTGATACAATGCATAGCGTTTCAAATCGCAGTATTTACGCATGTACTATGCAAACAAAAGCAACCTTTGCATCACAAACAGATCTGATGGAATATTTTTGCTCGAAATTTTTCTTATTTTATATTGTTTTTTTATTTTATAATATTTTATATTATCTTGACGCATCTTCAAGATTTTATTAAATTAAAACAACAGCTGAAACATCACAAACTTCAAAGCATCATTGATGTATCGCATAGTAAAGGCAGTGTTTCAATGCATAGAAAAATCATCATTACCAGTGATGCGTATTTTTTTGACGTTAAGGAATTCATTCCAGCTTTTTCTTCTTTAGCCGAGTGGCAGCTTGTAATACTCGTACATCGTACACGAATTCTCTTCGTCAAACTCATTTAATCAGAGAGCAGATGTTATCTGATTCAATTTCTACGTTTCGGAGCTGATTTGTGCACAGTATTTCTGTCAACTTGAATTATCAGAATTAGAGGCTACGGCTGGTTGTTGTTTACGCTATGTTTTTGAGCGCGGAAGATATATGTACATATTTTGGTGGAATTGCTTTATGGTCGATGGCCTTGCTAAGATTATCAAAAAGTGAATTTACCTAGTCTAGCCATAAATATTAACACAGGTTTTATTGCAACCATTTTAAATAAAGTATTAGTTGCACTCTTTTCATGTTAACTGTTATTTAAGCCGTTGCTTTTATGCTTCTTTGTCGCGGAAAAGATTTTTGTTTTTAGTCGTTTAGTACTTACATACGGCGCACTAGTATGGTGAAAAGCAACAAACAAGAAAACGGTTTACGGAACATTAGCGGCTTCCATAGCCATTAAAGGTGCGCTCAAGGCACTATGCAGTCAGAACCGGGTAAGACTGTGCTGGGAGCCAGAACACTGCGGTATTAAAGGAAATGAACAAGCGGACGAGCTTTGAAGAAAAGAAGCCCTACTCGACAATAGTGGGGTTGCCAACATCAAATCACACCTTTGCATAGTAAAGGGCACTATCGAGGAAAAAATCACAAGGACTGCCAACCTAAGGTAGTCAATTCGAAGGACACACGGTATCCAAGGCTCTCTGGCCGCTTTTTGACGGCAAAACATCTAGGAATTTAATAAAATTAAACAGGGATAACCTTAGGACAGTAACAGGAATCCTGACCGGACACTGTCTTCTGCGGCAACACGCAGAGAGGCTCAAATTGTCAGATACCATATTTGCAGATTCTGCGGTGATCTGGAAGCTGTTGAGGACATAAAACACATACTGTGTGAATGCGTGGCAATATCGCGTAGTCGAAGAAACGGTATGTATATCCATCATACCCCTGTTTAACCTAACCTAACCTAGTCGTTTACAATCATGGAATTTGGTGACATCGAGAATCGTGTCGTTATGATTCGATTATACAAGTGTAATATGACAAAATGTGATATCTTTCGGAACTTGTGACCGCTTGGAATCACTAGCCGTTTTGTTGAATGTACTATTAAATTATTCGAGAATACTGGTGAAGTACGTGACCGTCAAAGATCTGTGAGGACTCCGGGAGCCATCAAAGCCGTGCAGGCTCGAATCAGACGCACACCCCTGAGAAACCAGAAGATCTTGTCACGGGAAATAAATATTTTGTAAAAATATAACATATGTCTCGCATCCTCAGAGAAGACTTGGGATTTAGTGCCTACAAAAGACACATTGGACACCTGCTAACAGTCGCATTGAAGCAAAAAGGTAAGCAAAAATCAAAAACTCTTTTAAGGCGGTACGCTAAAAATGATCACAGACAAATTCTGTTCACCGACGAGAAAATTTTTACCGTCAAAGCTTCAAAACATATTCCAAGGGTTAATAGAGGCTACCACCCAGCAAATGTAATGGTATGATGGGGAGTGAGCTACGACTGCATAACCAACCTCCATTTTTATGAAAAAGGAGTCAAGACTTCGGCGAAAGCTCACCAAACCACGGTTTTGGAAGACGTCGTGCAGCCGCTAAGCTAAGTTGGCAAACAAGCACTGGACATTCCAAAAAGATTCTGCTCCAGCCCACAAGGCAAAAACCACCCAAGAGTGGCTAAAAACAAATATACCCGACTTCATAATAAGCCAGCTGGTAGTCTGGACCTCAACACTTTGGATTACAAGTTGTGGTCAGTTTTAGAAGGAATTGCCCTGCTCTACTCATCACCGAAATATTGGGTCTTTGAATCAAGCCATTGTCCGCGCTCTCTACAATTTTCCGATGAATGAGGTCCGTAATGCGATTGATGATTGACCAGAATGAAGTCCTCTATAACTTGCAAATAGGGATTTGACAAATAAAAAGTATGAATTTGTTTTTAAAAATATCAGCGCATTCATTTGGCATATGTTTTTCTCTGTATCAGTATTTATGACTAGACCAGGTAAGTTGTCATTGGTAAGCTCAGATATGCCAAAAAAAACTGCATAAGCTCCGATTTCCTTTTGCTCTAAGACATGGATCCTCCGTTAGAGAGCAGTCATCTCTTCGTTTACAGTGGTGATTTTGGTTGAAAAGAGATTTGGACGGGTTTCGAAACTCTCGATTCGACTCATTAAATTGCAAGCAAGAGCACTTATTTTAGAGCCACAAAAACCAAACTATTGTTACAACAATCGAAATACAGTTGAAATATTTGTTTAATTCACACTCTTGGGACAAAAACGTCCCAATTTTTTGCTAAAGCCGGGACGAAAAACTAAGCCGTCTAGTCTATCCACTTATAAACATCACACACCTATTGTCTGAGAAAAATTCTCTCTAAAACGGCAAAGACATCTTTTACTATCCGGAGAAACGATTCTTTAAGCACACATTTTTCTGGCTGCAACGATAGCTCGTTTATTCCAAAGAACACGGACGTGGTAGATAATAAGACAATCAGCAAGTCACAGGTAGCGTACACTCAAATTCTTTATTCCTTTTAAGGCCTCGAAATGCTAAAATAGTCTGCTGGAATCGTTATTTCATCTCTTGGACACCTTTAACTAGGTTATAAGAAAGTGAGTCTTATTTTTAACCATATAGCAGGAAACGCAAACCAGATGATTTCGAAAGACTACAGACCCTTTTTTAAAATCTATCCATCGTCTTTCCTGCCACAATTTTGGAACGGTTGGTAAGAGAGAAACGCGAAAAGAGAAATGAATGAACATTTTTTAAAACTCTTTTGATACACTTTCGCTGAGATTTTGACACCTTTCTCACAAAAATGGAGCTCGATAACCCCATCGTAGGCGACTCCACACCAAACCATCACAGAACTCTCGGAACGAGTTCAGACGCATGTCGTGGTGACAGAGCATACATTTTATCGTTTTGTTTGTTGAACGATTCTTATACGGTGAAAATTTTCTCGTCAGTAAAACGAATTCGTCTGTGATCGTTCTTCGCGGACTTCGGTTGTGACTTACGTTTCTGTTTCAATGCTTCTGTGAGTAAATGTATGTGTGTCCGTTGTATGCGCTAAGTCCCAAATCACGTTTTAAGATGCGCGACATAGTATTCATACTTATATTCCGAGAAATAAATTTCTGCTTGTGGCGCGGATTTATATGAATTCGATTCTCCAAGACTTGTGGCATTCGCACAGTACGCGGACAGCCGGATTTTTCACGGTCGATTATTCCACCAGTATCCTCAAATACAGTGCGATACACAAAGTTTCGTGAGATTTTAAGCGGTCGCAACATTCGAAAAATTTCGCCTTGCAGGCCAATTACGACAACACGATCGAGCGAGCCCTATTCCATGATTGCAAACAACTGACGTCAACAACTTTTTACATAAATGTTACTTGTCAAATAGTAGTCAAGTTGGAGTGGATGCACTCATTGGTTCTTGAGAATGATTGTGTTCATCTCGTATACCACAACATTTGCTAGTATTAGGTAGACGACATACAGCAAAAATACATCACGATCTCTAGTTGATTTAGATGCTACGCGAATCTTCTCTGGTTTCATCCCAGGACACTTGGCCATAGATATAAATGCTGAACACTTGTGTATGGACCACAACGACCTCAGCGGAAGCTACAGGGACGAGGATGTGATTGAGTATATCCTGTACCTGCTGTCCTACTCTTTCTGAGAGAAGAATGAGAGTACTAGCACTTTTTCACTAATTGTTCGACCTACGTAATATTGAGCTAAAGAACCTACTGAGATTCATATCACTATCTCCGTGATCCCAATCCAGCAGGTCCTCTTCATAGGTTTTCAGGAGCAATCGTTCCGTCGTATTGCCACATTTTGGTCTAAGTGAGCAGTGATTTTCATCAAAAGGTTCTTGTCGATCTACCTATATATACGCTTTGGGTATCCACCGAACACAAGTATGAAACTCCTTATTCGATGAAAAATGCCGGCAAGTCAACGCGTTAAAATAATGCGTGTAAGGTAGAGCTCGGGAACAAAAGATTTAGCAAAAAGTAGTTCCCGGTGTCACAGCAAAAAAGTCCTTATAGAAACCTATATTAGTACTGTTTAGATTGTCAGTTGATACGATAAAGCACCGTGATACGACTTATGTATGTACGGAAGACAAACACTCAATAAATATCAAAGTTAAAATAAAGCCTATGCCAATTCCATCTAACTCTTTTCAAAGACATAGCTGCTTATTCAACTTTTCTGCATCACGTGTGCTTGAAAATTTACTTAATAGCGGTAACTTTTTAATCACGAGTACTTCAATCGCAAAGTTGTATTGCCTCCATACTGAACCGACCCGTCGCTTTGTCTTGGTGCTGTAAGCATAGCCTAAGAGTTGTGCATTGCACTCCATGACTTAACTCTAATAGTTCTTCACTGATGACCACAAAATATCCAAATGCGATTTCAAATATTTCTAAGACCTCCTTAGTCTCTTCGCCTAATTTACTGCCAGAAATCATAAACCGTAGATACAATATCTGAGCTGATTCGAATCAATGGTCATCATAAGAGCGATCTAATCATTTAAAACCAATTCGAAGCTTCATCAGAAATAAGAAGTTAAGGAGCGAATCTTTTTAACATTTTGACATGTGTTGTTTGGAGAATCGGCCATCACAGCAGCATCTGGATAAGGATTGATAAATGGTATTTCGGTCGCCTGGTTCCTGCTTTTTCGGACTCTGCATCTTACAAATTGATGTGGTTGCGCTTCATAGCGATAAATACTATTTCGGGCTTCAAGTCAAGATTTTTCTGCTTAATATTGCCACAGTCGAAGCTTTAACTTAAGAGCTTCTCTCTTCTGTCCTTCTTCGAGCGTCTGAGATATGCGACTCTGTGCTCCGGTTTCAAAAGTTTTCATCATAGACCTTAAGTGGTCTCTTACATTTGTCTGAAATTTGCTGCTGATTGTTTCAGCTACCACAGGAAAGAAAGAGGAACATAACCCATTGAAGGTAATGATATTAATTTTGTCAGCAGATTTGGTACAATCCAGAATTTGAAAAGCTCCATAGCAACGTTGTTCCGATTCAGATGCAATAACAAAAGTAATCTGAGCGCTCTATAACTAGAACCTATCCTAACCACTTGAATTAGCAACCTATGCTAAAGATATAGCCAATGAATGAATAACAATTGGAGCGGAATTCACAGAGCCATTCTAAGTTTGCTACCTATGGAACCACACCTCGATCCTCTAAAACGCCAACATTTCAGCTTTCAAAATCGTTGCGCATTTGCTCCTCTATCTAGTTCATGCATAGTAGAAAGTGCATGTAAAGTTACGACTAAAATTCCAACAACACACGTCGAAGCAGCCACCTTACTGTAATCCTTGGTTAGGGGGCACATGTTGAACTCTTTTTTTTTTGCATTTCCCTACAGCGAAAATTTATTAAGGTACAGACTACAGTCATAGATACTTGTAAACAGTTCTCTGGACGATAGAGAAAAATAAATTTAAACGACACAAAACTTGATATGAACGGAAAATGAATTTTTAATCGGATCATGAACGAAGTTTTACTTTGAGAGGTTTCCTTCGGTTATCTATCCTCTCTCTACAATGTCTTTGTTGGCAAAATCAATAACCCAACCAAGCGCAGGAAGACAGAAAAAACAAAAACCAACAGACAGCAGACCAAACTATCCAGAGAGAGAGGTTAACGTTCACCGGGTCACAGAATCAAGTATATATGTATGTGCGGTGTGCTCTTCTCTATGCAACACAGTGTTTGCTCGTTGTCTGAGTTTGTGCAGTCTTTAGGTGAAGACAGGGCACATTATGCATCACAACACAATTTTTTTTTTGTTTTTCAACAAATTGCCAGAATTGCATTAGTAGTCATCCCCCCCTTTGTCATCGACGTTGTCTATCTGGCTCCTAGAACCACGTTTCTTTTTGTTCCCCTCTATTTGAATTTAAAACAAAAAAATCCACTCTCCTGAAACATACAGTAAATGGCTGGGTGTAAGGTATACATATACGAGTACTCGTCGTATGAGTATACTCCGTCCACTTTCGAATTGGATTATAAACTCAGACTCAAATTTAAAGTTCCATGGTGGAGTAAAGAAACGAACGGCGTCTGAAGAAGGCTGAAATGTAAGGGGGCTAATGTCTCGCTCCTCACAGCTGTGCTGCACGACGAAGATATAATAGATTGTGGGGCATAAGGAGATTCGAAACTTTTTTCAATAGCACATCACAACTACAAGTACATACATAGGAGTATTGGTTAAGATCTAGAGTTGCCACTGCACAAAAATTTGACTGCCATTCGCGACTTTTCGATTGACCGACTCACAAGGACAAGAATTTCCTCAGAACTTCAATTGAATGGTTTACCTTTACTGATGCTTTAACTTATCAGTGCGTTTTGATTACAAATATGTGCTCTATCCAATCCTATCCAATATCATTTACATGATTCTATTGAAGTCCTCACTTGATCTGATTTAACTGATTTATAATTAACAAAAAGAGTAAAGGTCAGAAAATTCAGCCCTGAGGTAGTCCATGAAAAATGTTTTGAAAAATTCAGAAATTCTAAAACCAGTTTCTAGATCCCTTTATTTAGCTTCTTCAGCAGCAACTCTTTCATCATCATCTCCAACCAAAATGCACACGATAAATGCAGAACGAATAACGTGGACTTTAGCGCAACGTTGAAATTATTATAGTATAAGCATAAAGTTGCATCCAGATGCATATGGCACATTCGTGTCTCCCCGTTGTTAGATTTAGTACTCCGATAGAAAGAAATTTTACCAACGGAGCGGGTATTCTTTCAATTGTTGTAGGTTGAATCGACGAGAGTATGGAAAATCCGAGCCTGATGCATTTAATGCAGGTGCTTTGACCGAAAGGAAGTAGTCCAATTGACGCCTGCCATGAACGTTGGCATTATTCAAAGCCAGAGGTAGAGAGTAAGAAAAAAGTGGCACGTGATTTGTTATAATCACGATTTTTGTTTTGGTTTTTTCTTTCTCTCTATCCATTATGTTCCATGTTCCATGCATGACTTTGGACAAAATGACTCACTTAACAAACGTAGTTAGGGTAAACGAAGGTGGAGTCAACGGGCAATATGTGTGCAATAACTTCAATGTTCAATGAAAATAATTGGAGAAAGTTATCCGCCATTTACGGCTTGATAGTTGTCTCTTTGTTGAGGGCATTGAATGACCATTGAGTAGGTGGATTGGATTCCTGAAGCGGAAGTTAAGCAGTCCATTATATTTCAGTTATTCATCCTTGAATTGAAGTACTTCTGCTTTACAAAATTTTCAAAACGAAATACGCGCCACAGATATTGCAAATCTATCCAATGTAAAGAAAATTGACAAGCGCCAACTTGACCAATGTGCGGATATGAATACGTATGTCTCCCCGAAGAACCAAATCAGTGGATTATCCAAAGGACTACCTTAAAAGGTTTGAATCAACGCATGCAGTTTAATGCTTTGAACAGCTAGAGTTTTTACCAAAATTCATTGCTCTTTTTCGTGGTTTCTTTTAGATTTCTGATATTCGTATGCTGAAAGAAGCCTGAGAGCTATGTACTCGTAATTGTACATTGTGTCTGAGCAGAACAAAACCTAAAATAAGGATTATAACTGCTATAGGGTGGCAGACGTTATACAACGATTACATACGGGTGGAATTCGAGCGGCAAATATCCAAAAGGTTTGAGCAAATTTCTGCTTATTAAAGAAGAATAATGACAGCTGTTTCAAATCAGGTTTATTCTTCTTGTAGTAGATAACTAAGTCTTTAGCGACTTGATGAGACGGTTAGCAACGAGGAAAGAACTCATTCGTTTTTATTGAGCAAATAGGAAGTAGAAAACTTTTAACATAACAATTAAAGTATTTATTTTCCTGCGGCAAGTACACAGAAGTGTGAGGGAATTGAACGTTTGAAATCCTTTATCTTGCAGCAATAGGGAGAAGACTACTTCTAGTTCCTCAAGTTCGGACACCGAGAATGACAGACTTTTCTTTAATTTTGAAAGGACGGTAAATCGTCCCACAACAGAATAACTAAAGATTGGCATATACGAGTATAACTTGGAGGATGAAAACCAAAAGATATGAAGAAAAAGAACGATGGGGGTCATCCTGTCCTGTCATTAAACTGGTTGGGGATTACATGAAAAACCTGTCAAACTGGGGCGATTCTCCATCTTTTTAAGAACAAAATTCAGTCTAAGTATGGGAATGAGAAGTGTTGCTTTCGTCCTCGTGCAAAACACAATCAACTAGCTATTTGCTCTTACAATACTACTTGAGAAAGCATGTAGAGTATGCTAAACCGATCTGAATCAACTTTTGTTGATATGGAAAATATCGGGATAAACTCTGAACGGGAGGAATAAGTTATTATTTGAGAGCCACATGGTATTTGTATTCATATGTGGATAAACTGCAAAAACTATGCTCGGGTGAGTGACTACTTTTGCCATCGATTTTAGATTTTGATAAGAGTTTGTTTTGTTACCTCCTCGTTTTTATTAGCTGGATGTTGCATATAGCTTCACTATGGAATGTTTCGCTTCAGTTGAGCTAAGATTAGTTAGTTACAGATTTAATTATTCCTTAATCTTTTCAAAGCGCACAAGAAAGCTTCACAGTTGCCACGAGTGGAGCAATACTTAGACTAGTCATAAATACTGATTAAAGAAAAAATGTATGCCGACGCTACAAATGGTAGAGCACAGAACGTACGACGGTCTGGCCATGCATGTGGTACAGAATTTTATAACACTGAAGAAGAAAGGCTCACTTTAAAGATACAATCAATTACAATCTAAGACTCTCATATACATAGCAATCCAAAGGGTTGATGTCAGCCACGTTCAATCCTCGGAATGTGTCCTGACGTTTCTTTTGATAACCAAGATCGGTCAGAAAGACCCTTTTTCAAAGGTGAAGATCTTCTTGTTAGTGAACAGAATTCGTCGCGTTCTTAATAATGCAAGACATGGTTTGCAAAATTTACATCTCCCGCAACCAGATTTCATATTTCCGCATGGCTCTGACAGCACTCGGAAACATTATTTGTGCGTATATGACCAGATCTTTAACGGTTTCGAACTCCTCTTGTATCCTCGAACAACTTCTGAATAAGATCCACAAAATGATGATTCACGTTCAAAAAATTTCTCCGTTTTTTACGTTGCATTTGCGAAGGCCAACTACAAAAACACGATTTCCTATATCTCTGCATTCCATGATTGCAACTAACTGAATCTGACACATTCTTACGCGGCAACGTTGCATAAATGTCGCATTTCAAATAGCAGTCGACATGAAATGGATCTGTGCAATACTTCATCTACACGTTTAGCCGTGTATTTATAACTAAAACAGGTACTTATCCTTCTGGCATAAGACATATTATTTGAACTTATTGCCACAGCTATGTTATTAGTCTTCAACTCTCATCTTCGGATCCCAATAAAAACGACCGAAATGTGATTAGTTAATTGGGATTCGTATTGCTGGAGTAGTGCGTGTTCAGCAGCTAAGTTTTCGAACAAAGCGACCTATTCACCGAGTTTGGTCACGTGTGGCAAACGCTTTTAAAACTCTAAAACGAGCCATGAACACTATCTTATTGGGCACATGTCTCCTAAGCCGACAAAGGATGGGACGGTTGGATTAGGACCCAAATATTCCTGGAACGCGGTTGAAGAGATTCAGAAAAAATATAAGTAGATCGCGCTTAACCATCCGAACTCCGTCTTTAGTAATTGAATTTTTTAAAAAGAAAAAAGAAATTCAATGGAAATTGAAATAAAGAACCATGGTCATGTTAATAAATTACGAGCATCATTCAATTTTTCAAAACTGAGAGTAGCAGTTCCGCAAGGAGGTGAACATAGTCCATTTGAGAGGAGCTGAAATAAAATTGAAATAAGTTTGTAGCACATAAAATGGCCGTTCTTGCAGTTTGGAAATATTGGCGAAGGAACGAGCCAGTTCGAGTATGAACTTGGACAAAATTCAACAAAAGCAATCAGAAACATCAACACCGCATTTAGAGACTATTCAATTAATGAAGCTAGGTCTGTATATTTTCTTTATAGGATGTAAATTTTGTAAATGAGCTTCGAAGTCGTCTCAAAGCGCCCATAGACAAAGATGAGATAAAAGTTTTGGTGCAATCCAATGAACGTCAAACTTTTAAAGATATTTTAGAACAACTGGGCATCCACTATTTAACAGTTACTTCACAGCTGTAAGCAATTGGTAAAGCTATATAAATGGGTCCTACACAAATTGACGGCACGGGAAAAAGCCCTATCAACTGTGAGTTTTTTTTTCGGATTGCGGTTCCGATGAACGAATTGACCTTCGCAATTTTTACGATTATACCGCACTTGTACACTTTGTAGCTCACCATATAACGCATAGTTGGTGCTGGAGTGACGCAGTGGTTAAATTCATCGTCTAATATGCAAAAGAGTTTGGGTTCAAATCCCGGCCAACACCGGATAAAGAGTAAATTTTCGGACATTAACAGCCTTTTGATGACAGTGGAAAACCTCTCACTTTCCCGTTGTAGAGTAGGGAAAGAATAGTAGGCCTCCACTCACTGTGAACAAAATGACAGAACGAATAACACAGAGAGTGGAAGAGACCTAGTCTCTATTGCATTATTGCATTTCCCATCCAAGCTGACTTCGGAAATATTTAAAAGCCAAACTTGGGAGATTGTTTATAGATAGACTAGAAACAGAATTATGTAGTCACCTCACGATCGACTATTTCGGTAATCCCTGTACCCTAAAAGATCGATATTCATGTTAATCCACATCATTATTCTCGTGTAGAAAATGCCACGAAACCATCAAAATTCTGTTCCGTTAGTCGGTTAAGAACTGGTTCTCTAATATTTAGAACAATACTATCATTCAAACTAGACATATGTATGTATGTACGTCAAGCATACGATCTAACACCTCATGTCATCAACTAAAAAAATGAAGAATATTGTGAAGAAAGGCAATTCGAAAAGACCAAACGGCAAAGGGTACAAAACCCGATGGAGGTATTACAATTGTAATCGTTGTTGTTACAATATTTATAAAAGGACAAAACACTCGCTCACCAGAATTAATTGAAACCAAAGCCCAGAGCACTGTAGCCGCTAATCTGACAGCTAAACGACTGTACGCAATTGAGAGATTGAACATCAATGGACGAGTCGTTTTTGTGACATGTTCATCGTAAGCATATATAGAAGGTGGCACAAAATTAATCACCCTATCGGAAGATGGTACAATTTTTGCAAATGGTATCGTAGGTACGTCAATCATTTTTGACATTTGTGAACTAACTAGACAGCTGCAGTATGCAAACAGACAAGCAATGGAGTGCTATACTCCGCAAGAGCGTGGAAAACACCGGTTAGTGGTATTCGCGCAGCGTGAATTTCGACGTCGACATCCTAATCGTGTCGCAACAACTGGGCAAACATTAACGCGCTTGGATACTCGACTCAGAGTGGAACAACAGGACACCATGCAGGGCGTGACCGCCACGGGACTGGTCGTTCGGCCGCGAATATCGCAGCTGTGGCTGCCGATAATGCTGAGAACGAAGAAACATCAACCAGACGACGAGCAGGGCAATTGTGCATCACCAGACGGACCCTACAGCGAATTTTAGTGAAAGACTTACACATGTTCCTGTACAAAGTGCAAACACTGCATCAGTTAATGTTTCCTGACCGTCAGTCGCGTGTGAATTACTGTAAAGTCAGCCTCAATCTCAACAACGAAGAGGACGATTTTGTGTCGAAAATCATCATGAGCGACGAGGCGCATTTCCACTTAAGCGGTTACGTCAATAAGCAAAATCTTCGTTTCTGGGGCGCTGAAAATCCGCGTGTGATGCACGAAGAGCCATTACATCCACTCAAACCACTGTGTGGCACGGCGTTCAGGCGGGAGGAGTGATTGGGCCGTATTTTTTTGAGGACGCCATCTGCAATACGGTCACTGTTCTGGCGAACGCTACAGGGCCATGATAAACGACTTGTTACTGCCGGAATTGGATGATGAACTTGATGAACATATGATTTGAACAAGACGGTGCAACCGCACACACAGCATGAGCCACAATGGATATTGTAAAGGAAGCGTTTCCTGGTCGCGTAATCTCCCATTTTGGCTGTACAAATTCTTCTTGTAGGGTGATTAGCTGTTTGCCATTCCCCAGTCGATTTTCGAAATCGACATTAACTTCTCAAATTCTATTTTATATTTACATATTTCTATCGAATAATATTTCGGTTCGCAATCGGACAACCATCAATTTCTCCGAGTCATTCAGGTCACCCCTTTTGTCATACGTTCGCTAATAAAGTTCAAAATAAGTCAGAAAATGGTGATATCTTTAGCGACCAAGCTGTTGATTGATTCGAAAACGAGCTAAATTACCGAACACAAGGTGATGGCAATGTCAAAATGTGGAGATATGAAAAGGCGGTAAGCGTTTAATGGAGAGTTGTATCGGGCGATGGTAACAGAGTATCTGAGATGACAGTGATGTGTTTCTCATTATTTGCAAGAATAATTTAAAATAAGGCAAAATATGTATCCGCTATCAAACGAAATGGAGGGTAATGTTTTCTATACGCATTATTGTACAATAGTATCATCAAATATCTAGTAGGTTTAACTTAGTCGAGTTTTATTTTTTCTTTTATTCAATTTTATTTTGCAATCAAAGGAAGCTGGAAATAATCCTTTGAATTTAAAGACTTAAAAGCATAAAACCACAGACTTAATAAAAAGCAAAAACACTCAAGAGGTGCTCCAAGTAACACGACATCTCACACAGGGAACGCCTTTCCAATTGCAAACGTGTGAAGAAGAGTATGTGGTTTCAAGTAATGACTTCACAGACATCATGAGGCCCCATTTTCTCTCTTTACAACAGTAACTTACTGCAAATTATCTTAGAAATTAACAAAAAAAAATTCTTGTTTAAAAAGTCTCAATTGGCTGCCATTGTTCGTGCGTTATCAAATTATGAGATATTCTCACTTGCTATTGTGATTCCCTGAAGAATGAATCAGTCTCAGTCGACCACCACACCACATCCCCTCATATTATTCCTTGCTGATGGAGGTGCATTGTTCGATGCAAATTGATGTACAAAAGGCCTCATCCGTCAAATCAAATTCGAAACGAACGTGTGAAAAATGTTACCAACATACAATAATTTCAAAATTCGTCATTCAATTTAATGAGAATCAAAAAGAGAAGCATGTGGATAATTTTGATTGTACAACTGACACAAACTACTCGTATATACCCTTTCGGGTGTGTATTATGCAAAAGTGAATAGAATTTAATCGAACAGATGCGTTATTATTGATGGTTTCTGTTTCTACATTTAAATTCGACGCATGATCGGATACGAGTAGTCGTAGATGTAAGGATCGTCCGATTAGCATATCCGATTACGCGAGCCTAGTGAACGAATGAATTTCGATATCAATGACGACAAACTTACTTTTTTAAATGATGAATCAAATGACGAAAAGTGAGGGTATGGGTTCAGTTTCTCGAACGTGCGGGTGACATTTATAACAGACGTGACGTAAATAACCCATAACAGAGTTTGCATGTTAAACAAGAAAGGACCCATGAGCGATTCTTCCCTTTTGATGTTGTTTGCGACATTTTCTATATGTGAGTACGCCGGCACAGACGACATACTCAGCGGTAGTAGGTAAATTAATGAAATGAATATTCATTAGCGAAGGGAATCCGACAACCGGAAGCTTGTGTCATTTCAATGTCAAGTTGAATTTCTCTTTTGCCTTTGGTCGGTGATGTGAAATTGATGAAATTTGATCAAAACTTTTTTTTTTCGAGGGGGCTTACACACTGAAGGCTTAAGGCTTTGAAAGGCTTCCTCATCGCAGGTGTTCTATGTTAATAGGAAAAGGAATCCCCAAAGTGAATTTAGTAATAACAATGATGGGAGGTGCGTCAGTGCAAGATATTTCCTCAGGTAGTGAGAGAGAGTTTAAGATACTAAATGGAAAACAGAATATGAACAAAGGTTTCAGCCAATAGATCTTTAATTTATTGACACTTCTCCTTGATTGATGCCATCTTAATTTAGATTGACTAATCAAACATTAAGACATTAGGGATGAGGATCAAGCCCATATCAAATATCGACATCCATTAGAAGCCAATAAATGTTATCGTTAAATCTATTTGTCAAACAATTTTCCATGAATAAGGAATAAAGATTTAGAGTATTCGGAACTCATCATAAGTCCACGAGACGCCTTCAATCAAACAGCGGGATGAACAAAAAAAAAAAAAACAATCCTCCAATGTTGTAAATATAATTGCATCTATAAATGTTATACTATATATGCGACTAGACTACGTATGGATACAAGAAATCCAAAACTTATGTTGACTCGGTTATTTGCGAACAGTAAACACGTGTTTGATTTCTGTTCCCTACATGGCACATACATACATACATGTACATGGAGATACTCGTCCGTAGGGATTTTGTATTGTAAAACCCATCAGAGAAATTCATGATCCGAATGAAACTGCTGAAAATCCCGCGTGTGTTGTACTACATTCTGGCCGACAGATGTTGAGAAAGCCCATCCAAGTTGTGCACATTCAAAAATTCAGATTTTCACGAGTTTATGAATTTGTACGTGAAATCCGTACTATGAGTCTGGGTCGCTGTCCTGGGAATCATCAGAACTTTGCTTTTAATTTCCGTAGCATACGGACACGAGGAGAGTTCTATTGAGAGATTGAGTTCCTTTTTTTCTTTTGGCTTGTCTCTTTTCCCCCTTGTTATTTCGCACCACTAAGGATTTGTGAATTCTGAGAGGAGTGCATGAATTGGTTGGGAGTTGCATTCGGTTTGTGCACTCTTAATAAAAGAAAGAAAAAATTGAAATAAAATAAAATACAGCGTCACTGGAAGGACGCGCCATGCATCTCACATATAGATTTTCCAATTCTGACACAAGGACACCGAAGAGAGTAGTGAGCGGTAATATTTCATTTTGATTTTTTTTTTCTTCCCTTTCGTATTGTATGACGCCCCTTTTCAATGTGCTCTATTTGAATGAACAGACGACCGGAGAAGAGAGTGTAAATTTTGAAAAACATCTGCTTTTTGCTTGTGGCATGGTGCGAGACTGAGGTGAGGTTGATGAAAGGGAATTTTATAAATTTCTTTTTATTTCAAATTAATAGCTAAACTCAGAGGGAATGAGATCGACGTTACAATTCTATAGGATTCTATTAGTGCAATGATATTTTTAAGGAAAAAATCCGGACTCCGGACTAGGTTTGGGTAAATTCAGATATTTGCGCAAGTAAAATTAGGTTTTTTTTTATTGGGTAATTTGTAAGCCCTTGTTACAGTGACAGGTTAAAAAAAAAGGCAAGAGCGAAAAGTGTGTACTTCAGCATCTAAAATAGCTTAGAACATACATAGGTATCAGGAATATTTGGTAAACGACAACCTAAAACACACCAAGTCGAGCATAGCGAACGCTACAATCAATGGTTAATTACCAGACAAATTTTATAAGTTAATCTTACGAGGGTTGTCTGAAAAGTTTCCAACCGAACAATGATACAAGACATTTTTTCTCAAAATTTTTTTTTATTTTTCTACATAGTCTCCTTGTAACTCTACACACTTCTCCCAGCGATGCTCCCATCTCTCTAACCCGTCCAAATAGTACTTGGCATTTTTCTCTGCAAACAGTAATTAATCGGCGCCAAAACTAGAATTTATTGCGTCTAAACTGAGCCAACAGAGCGTTGGAAATGTTCATTCGAACACGTTTTTGGTCTAACGTAAGCAAACGCGGCATCCAACGCGCGGTCAGCTTTCTCATGCCTAAAACTTGATTTAATATGTAACAAACACGTTCTTTGGACATTTTCATAACCTCTACTATCTATCTCACTTTAATTCGGCGGTCGTGTAACACCATTTGGTGAACTTTAGCAATGTTATCGTCTGTGGTTGCAGTTTTTGGACGTCCCAAACGTTCATCATCTCCCAAACTCTTATGGCCACGTTTAAATTCAGCTGCCCAAAATTGCACTGTGGTAAATGATGGTACAGAGTCCCCATACACAGAGTCCAACTCATTTCTGATTTGCGTAGGCGTATTGCTTTTCAAAAACAAGAATTTAATAACAGCTCGATACTCAATTTTTTCCATTTTCACAAAAAACACTCACGTCGCCTCAGTCAAACTGAAAACTAAAAACTGCGCGTCCAAAATGACTGAAACTTCGCGTAAGTAACTGTCAAAAGATGCACAACTAGCATTCACTATCTTTTATTGACGAGTGCCGCTATCTTTACGTTGCGGTCGGAAACTTTAAAGACAGCCCTCGTACTTCTAAAAGCAATATGGTATAGCTTATTCGACCTGTAACCATCAGTGTGACACAAAGGTCAAGGTTCATCAGATATCCTCTAGAACTCAAGAATTAGGTATCTCTACCTATTCATGGGTTAGGTGAGGTACTGTCTGTGACATTTTTTTCACCAAGCCAACGTCGAACCGATAATTTGTGATAGAATCTTCTGGTATACAATATCCAACAATGCGAGTTGGGTTAAATCCCTTTTGGAGCAAGCAAGGGATGATGTTCGTTTTCTCTGAATTGGCGTTATGCTCAGAGGTATAAGGTGGAGTCTAAAGGCAGATTTTTCAATTGTCAGATAAACGGATAGTGAACTATTGATTAATATATCTTCACCCTTTATCTACCAGATAAAGATGGATAGTTAGGTGTTATATTCTTCGAATAACTGCTATACAACTATTGAAAAATGCATTTATATGTACATAGGTATGTCTGTTCGTACTGTCCTCTCTTTTGTCGATTTTAGTCCAATTTGTAGAAACTGTTAAACTGTTTTTTTTTTTATTTGAAACTGTCATTGGGTTTGTTTTTATTACAAAATGGAAAATTTATTTTACTTTTTTTGCTAAAAATAAGTGAGATTTGAATAGAAGTTTCGAATGGAAAAATGTTTTTGGGAAGTGTTTACAGACAAAATACATTGAAAACTAGGAAAATTAAATGAAAGTGCTTCCCAAACAACTTCAGGCATCTACCAATGGCATATATTGTAAATGAACAATACAAAAAAATTATCGAAAGAACTCATCTCCACTCATTCAGACGTGTCTAGGCTTAAGTAATCTTCTGCTAAAAACTGCTAAATTCATCAAAACTTGTTTTTTAATCAAAATAAAGATTATTGACATTTGTCTGTGCAAAGTAGTCACAAATTCGTTCGCTGAGTTTTTAACAAATTTACTCTGAGAGAGAATTGTATCCACACTCCTCCAAATTTGACAGTTTTTACATATTTGGACTAAAAAGTACCCGAACGGACCTTATGTCTTCTCTGATAACCCCGATTTGATTGCTTATCTGAATATTGAAAAATTGGCATTAAGTGAACAAAATTCTTTACTATAATTTTGTATTCCATTTCTTAATTGTTAATCCTAGTTCACACGCAAAATGTATTTTTTTTTTTGCAGCTTTTGATTCGATACTTGTAAACGTAGCATGCAATTCTCCTATTGCATTTTCGATGATGTCAATATTGTCTTAGTATGCAACTACAAAATGTAAGCGTCTTTTAAGATGTTGTGGCATAGTGCTGTCACGTTTTTAATTGTTCAAGAATGATGTAAAAACGTATACACGGCAAAACACCGCTTGCCCTAAGACATTTTTAACTTTGAAATAGTCGCCGATGTTCCCATCTACCGGGACAGGGGGATTGTATCCGAAAATATTCGAATAAGTTCGGCAGGAATAACAGGGATTCATTTTGAAAAGTTCATATTCATGTATACACTGTATACACAGTATACACAGAATTGTAAATGGAATGGAAATAGATGGATCTTCCCTATTTCACCCAAGAACTGTGGGAGCACCAATGTTGGCCTGTGCCGATCTCTTCCTACCGTACAAAAGAGTGGTCCAGGTATTCGACAACGCATTTTATGGTGTTCTGCCTACTTAGCTTCGTTTTCTGGAGGGAGCAACTTTCCATAGAGTATACTTTCTGATCTTAGAAAAAAGAGGACTTTCGTCCAATTGCGTTGCAAGCCGATATAAATCCGCTAGCATTATTCCTCCCCCGGACCAATACCAGGATGTCATTTGAGGAGTTGTTCAATAGTGCCCTCCGTGCTCATTCCGTTGACGAAGCCGACATTTTCGAAAATGTTCCAAAGAACTGTTCCCAAATTTTAGAGTAAAGCGACGTAGTCAGCCATCACCTTGAAAAATTATTAAGAGTCGGTCTATCGTAGATCTACGGGAATAAAATTGACACTGGAAATGTTCGATAAGTGTGCTTTAGAAGATTACAAATCACGTTGGATTCAAACTGTGCGCATATGCTATACTACTGTGCTGTGCGTAAGGACGTATGTAGAGTGGTGCTCCCGATTAGACTGTTCTTATGTATGTAAAGATGATTTCGGATATACCATGCGTGCAGTCTGTCCATAGCTTTCATCACCGACTGCAACCCTCCTTAAATATTTTGATGCTAGCATGAACCGCCCGAAATGTAAAATCGCCTTAAAGATCTGGAGAACATGGTCAGTCTTAAGACTACCGTGTGAACTTTTAACTATCGAAAACGCGTGCTGCTAGTGACGATGTTTTGCTGAAAGTCCTTGATTTTAATGGAAAACTGAGTAGCAGTTGTGATAGTGCGTTACGGGTCAGGACTTTGAAAATGATGAAGTCTTAGCAAATAACATTCAAAGCTGGACAGAAAATCAAATGCAACTTCACAACAAAGTAAAAAATACGAAACAGACAACAGACTTGTGACTAAACGAAATTAAATACAACTGCACGTAAGAGCATTACCAGCAAATCTATATCTAAATTACGGTGGCGCTGCATTCCGGGGTGGACCTGGGCCTCAGCCAACAAGCGTCGCCAGACAGCTCGGTCTTTAGCTAGCTGCCCCCAGTATCGGGTGCTAAGTTGGTTGAGGTCCCCTTTCACTTGCGTGCGCCACCAGAGTCGCGCGTTAATTGTTTGAGAGAGGGCTTTGCTAGTCAATTGCCTTCTTAGTCTCATTTACAATGCTCCGAGATCCGATATGTTGTTCGAAAATGAAAGCGCATGAACTGTCAAAAATATTTCCGTAACATGTACTTCAATGTGTTTGTTTACAATAATGCGAATCTCGCAGCAAGCATCGCAATGAATTTCGAAAATCTGGAAAACTCTCGCATCTCGCAATGCGTGAAAGCTAAATTGTTGTTGTTTTCATTTTGAGCTTGTTATTTGTGAGTAGTGTTTTGACGTAAACAGACGTCAGATGTCCGAATGCGAGAGCTCTCTCTATCTTCACTTCATCTAGGTTGGGTGGACAGAATTGTTGGTCTATATCTTCCTGGTTGAAAGGTTCATTCTGCTTGACAGAAATGCTTTTCCAAATCCTCAGCATTCTACTACTATGTACCCTTGTTCGTCTCTACAGGTTTCGGTTCTGGGTTTGTATCCGTAGCATGTTTTTCTTACCTTTTGGTAAAACTTACCTCTTTTGTTCGTAGAGCTCGTGAACAGCTCTAATAATTCTATGCAGCGCCGCTTTGTATGTATCCTGCTTAGGTGCATGTGCTTGCCGGCACTCGTCGTCAAGGCAGGGTGTTTCGTTGTGGTTTGAGAGTCTAGCACATCAAGCACATCAGAGGCGGCATCTCTGATGGCATTTTGGCAATGTTGCCACTGGTAATGGTCCAAATCGATGTTGGACCCTCGAAATGTTCAGACATTCGTAATGCTGGAGAAGTGCTTTACGTCGATCGCAATGTGGTCAATCTGGGTGACGGTTGATGAATCAGGAGCTCTCCAAGTCCCCTTATGAATATCGAGGTGCGGGAACAGAGTGCTAGCTGCGTGATACCCTCTCTTCCTACCTTTGAGTGAAAGTCGCGAGGACAATTTTAATATTATAGCTAAGGCACTGCTCACAAGTCTCAAGTCTTGTCCAAGAGCTCGTAGAAGCTATCTTTAGTGTCGTCATCTTTCTTCTCTGTGGGGACAGGCGTGCATATATGTTAATGTTAGCAAATTTAGTCTTAATACGGATATCGTTCACATGCCCAAGATTACTTGCCTAAGTTTGCCTCTGACAACAAGTCCGCATCCAAATAGGCGCTGCTTTTGCTATCGATAACAATCGCCGTAGTAATATAGAGGTCGCAGTTTTTTATCCTCTTTGTGTGCGGCCCATCCCATCGTATTTCTTGGATGGCGTTAACATCTGCTATGTAGCAGTCCAGGGCCTCCACTAGTTGTTCGGCTACACGTGGCCTATTAAGGGCCCTAACATTCCGCATTTCAAGATACATTTCAACTTAACTATCGAACACTTTTTCTTGAATCCTCTTAACCAATTACCCACGTGCTCCTAAGAAAAGCAATGCTGAAGGCAAACCATTCCGTCAAAAAGACCACGACAACAACGGCAACGACAGCAAAAACGCCAACGACGACGGTGCATCAGTTTAAATCCAATTATGCCCGACACTTAATTAAACACTAAAACCACAAATAACACATAATTTAATATTGAAATCAAATCCGTGTGCAAATCTGCATCTGGGCACTGTGGTTAACCGCAGGTTTTATGAGATGCAAACTTCTCGTGGAGTCTTGTTTATACCACTACGAAGTACACCGCAATGTTAAAACCCTGGACCGACGACATAATTGACTGGCCACGACAAGTTCTTTTGCGAACACCAGTTAATGTGAGAGACTACAATCTGATGGTTGTGTTGTAGCCGCCGTCATCGTCATCGTCTCCGACGTTAAGAGACTTGTTCCTTTTATATAGGGGCGTGCAACAAAAGAACCAGCGCAACTTGGAAACCACAACAACGCCAAAAACAACATCGGCAATAGGATGATATTATCAAAAGGCCTACTGGTTTAACGGCCATTTAACGAGGGGCAATAAATTATTTCGTTAAATTTTAAACGGTAGCCGGGGTTGGATATAGAATTCCTTTTTTATGAGAAGGGTGGTTCGAACTAGTGGTTCGTGGTTCCTTTATTTATGTCGCATTTAATTTCAATATGCATTGCCCTCTCTTCTGTTGTCGATCACAAGATCATGATCATGATTATATTCATGATCGTCATAATGATGGTGGTCTGTATCCGTCAGGAACTTGTAATTTGCTAAGATTACAGTCGCAGTCAACAGAGCACCATCGTCAATATCATGAATTTCATTTGTTTGGACATTAAAATATGATTAGACTGCAATTATTGTAGAAAAATTGTTATTGATCATGATCATGATTCTCGACTGGGAATGGGCTTGTGGGACGCTTGTTAGGTGGTCCTGCACTATCCGTACATGAACGATGGATAGATAATGATGAGAACGTCAGAAGGAAAACAAAAAAAGTAAGAGAAAGAAAGAAAAGACTGCAGAATAACGATGGTAGGTTGTGCGCAATTTCCACTGAGCTAGCTGAACAAAGTGTTAAAAAAGCGATTTGCCAGATCATCTAGAATGTGCGTTTACTCGTATTTCTTGGAAAATTACGAAACCTGTCTGATGTAGGATTCCATTGAAAAGATTTACTCTGTACTTTTTCTTAGTCGCAGGACAGAAATCCGATGTTATCCGGAGGAGAATACGAATAGGAATAGGAGCTGAATTAGAATGCAGACATTTGTAAGGCACATTCACAAATGTGAATACGAGCAATGGGATGTATTATAGAACTGGTCCAAGAACGATTTCCTGTGGTATTCCGCGTAATTGCACATCTCATTCAGTGAGAAACTTATTACATTTATTAATTAGACCAATTAGCTTGCTAGTCAGGTTTTTGAAATACCTATATTTACAATATTTAATCCCGTAGATATACTCGTACATAAATCAAATGGGATAAGAGTATAGAGGTATGAGGACTTTTTTATGTACGAGTTATTAAGAAAAATTGAAGAGAAATACAGACAGTAGTTGGCGGAAAAACTTGTTTAGATTACGCACCTCACTAAGTTTTTATGGCACGCGATATGGTTACGCTGACCATCCGTCCTTACTTTTCATGGACAATGCTTTCTGTCCTGAATTGTTTTTGGTTTTGATAAATGACGGCTTTTGTCCTTACTTTTTGAAACTATTCTTTAAAAAAGTGTTTGGATGTTGTATAAGAGAATGGATCGTCGCCACCGAACTCTAACTACGCCTACATATCAATTGTGATAACTTTACATTCTTCTCTTGTTCAACTGACTTTGGAACTGAGGTCAAAAAAGTTTTTTTTTAGGACTGTGACGGATGAAACCTGTTGCAAAACAACGACCTCGTGCAGCCGAACGAACATCTAGAACCTCCCTAGATTTTACATATAACAGCGATTGAACACGCCGAGCTAAAATAGGATGAACAATTGCAACCGCAACAGGGCTTATTTGTGCGAACTTGTCATTGCAGCCAAAGTTAGGCAAGAAGACTTGAATTTTCGACAAGTGGAAAATAACATCAAAACGTATAAAAGGAAATTTCTGCAACATCGACCCTGTGGTCGGAAAAACCTCCCCCTACGAGTTCTTGGACAAAATTTACGAGCAGTGTATGGTATTGAAATTTTCGTGCACGATTTTAATACAAATCTACAGAAGTTTGGTGGTACTGTCGGAAGGTATAGCTTGCATGACACCACCTCCGGTAACGGACTCAGGCTTGTAAACTTTGCAAGTGGCTTAAAGGCGTTTTCCTCATCCTAATACTCATATGAAAGACTCCCGAGCAATCAACCTTTAACTAAGTTGACCAGATTCCGATCGGCGCAAGACAGTACTCCAGTGTAACCAGCACCTTGTTGTAGCCAGATTACGGTTGTAAACATACAAAATATTCCAAGGACAAGCCAATCATTGTGAGAAAGTTTAAATCCGGACAGCTACAACCGAGGAAGATATTCGGACCACTTGCCGATCGAATATATCTTAATCTTGCAAGAGGTTACGTGTTGTCAAGATCAAAAACTGAAGCACAGTAGCTCTTGTTACTACCGAAAAAGCCACCAGAGATTGCGCCTCTGAAGCGTTGGGTTCCTCTAAGCCAACACAAGGAAACACGTGGTTGGACAAAAATGCCAGCAATCAGATGAAGAGAAACAAGAAAGGAAAGGAAAAGGAAGAAACATTAGAAGCGCAAGGTAGAACAAGTTCGGAAATTGTACATATTTTCAAAGCCCGGGCGCTACAAATTCGGTGTAGAGGATATGGAAGGCTCATCTTTTGCAAACTCTATAACGACGAAGAAGATCAAAATTTTGCTGCCAGGCAGAATAAATCAATTAATTTGTACGATGGTGACCGAAAGTTCATTCAGTCATAGTTCATTCAGATAGGCAACTTAAGTCTTGCAAAGCTGCTGGAGCTGAAATGAGATAATGCACATACACCAAATCGCCTCCAAATCGATAGATGAGACCTTAATTCTCTGGAAAGGCGCCAACTGTAGTGATATGCGTTTTTAAACATCGTATGCATGATCCCATCCGATATACTCGTACAGTCCTAGTACCTAAGGACAAACTGATTGGTCCATATTGTGCAGATTTAGCCCTGCAAAAATCTAGGAGAAATCCAGAAATATCTGATAAGACAGAAACCACACTTTTATCAGCTTTTGGAAAAGCTACGTACAAGCGCAAGTAAATACAACGTCATTAATAAAAATTGAACGATACACGCTTCCACAACCCATTGAAATTGTGATAATTTCACTGATGCGGTTCGGCATCTGCGAACACCTGCAAATATTCCTTCTGTACCGCAGAATGTGGCCGAAAGTCCATGTTTGTTGATCTCAGGAATTAGTCACATCGCAAAAAACATTCTACGGAATTTAACATACAGACTTAGGTCATAAGGCCTGTCGAGCGTTGCAATATTGCAAATTTGGTTTTGCAAATGCTTGAAATTGATTAAAAACATAACCGCGAAATCATTTTGAACGATGAGGCAAATTTCCATCTTCAAGGCACATTTAAAGCCTATCTATCCACAACGTATTACGTTTGGTGAGGTTTTTGGGCAGGAAGCATCAATGGACATATTTCTTCGAAATGGAGCGGGTGCGGCTTTTTTTTATAATCTGCGCGTGCTCACGTGATTTTGAGTACTTTTAAAATGCTCGCACACAGCGCCGCCGATGTAAAATTAGGGAGGAAAGAAAGAGAGTTACCGATATACGTTGGTTTTGAAAGTTTGAAAGTTATAATGACTAGGAAATAAAGAGGCCGGAAGGGCATTTCATAAGCGAATTGTCACGATACTTTCGAGTATGTCCGAAAATGAGCTTGAGGTTAAACTGATGAGCATTCATAGGAAGACCGATGTTACGGTTGAATGTTTGAAGGGACGGAATGCTACTGGCTATTGCATCGGAGCACTGGTGGTGAGTGTGTTACTGCGAATGGATAGCGCTATCGAAACATCGTTAATGAATGTCGCAACTGGAAGGTATGGATATGGACGATATTTATTTCCAACAAGACGGGCTACGTGCCATATAAGTGGCGAAACCATTGCTTATTGCGTGAAAAGTTTGCTGTCCGAGTGATTTCTCGGAATGCTGATCAAAATTGGCCTCTGCGATTACGCGATTTAACATCCTCCTTTGGTGCCATGAAGGCTTATGCCATCGCTTCCCAGTTAACTTCTTATCAGTTATCGCTGAAATAGAGCTGAAAATGTCAATCATTCTTCTATCCATTAAAATAATTCCTGTCACATTAGTCCGATTGAACAGGATGACTATAAAAAGGTTTGTGAACAAACTAAGATTAGTTTTCTTTGGCATTCATGGCCACCGTTATTAAGAGAATAGGGGTGATCATAGAATACTGTGGTATGCCAAAATACAATAGTTTATTGTTTTTAAAGTACTTACTCAAAAATATGGGAACTCATCCAAAACTCAGTATAAAGAAGTGTCTTACCTAAAAAAGAAACAACGAATAATTCATAAGTTAAAAATTAAAGTATAACAAAAATTATTTCTTATTTAAAATGTTCATAATATCAAGCGTTACATCAAAGAAAATATATTCACACGCAAACATGAGCAAACTTTGCATGGGAATAGCAATTTGCGAAAAGAACAAAAGGAAATGATATGATTTGTTGGTCGTGATGATATTTACGCATGGGGGAGAAGCTCAAGGCGTAAAAAAGAATCCACTTGCAAAACAAAAATGGAAAAATTGAAGACGAAAAACATTTTTTATGGGGGAAAATGCTGGCCAAATTATGTCATATTTTATGCGAAGACAGTGATAGAAAAGAATAAAAGACGAAAAGTCATATTAAGCTATGATTTATGTTAAGAAAAAACATTCTTTGTCATATGTCAGCATTTTGCAGAGACAGATTTTGCTAACACACATATTGTAACTAATCTCCTTTAGTGATATTAAGAAGAAAATTGATAAGCGTGACATGAATATAAAATGAAGTTCGATTTCTAAACGTAAACTAATATCAGGATTCGCTTCTTTAAATAGAAAATATGAAGTGAAATCGATTGGTAGGGACAGGGTGGAAAGTTACGGAAAACTAATTAAAAATAAGACTGGCTGGGATATCTCATCGATTGTAGTGACGGATGATGCCATTAAACATACTTTAATGTCTTCAAGTCGCCTGGCATCGATGGCATATACCCAGTTATGCTACAAAAAGCTGCATCCAGTTGCTGGTAACTCTGAAGAGAATCTTCGCTGTTAGCCTGACACTGGCATACATACCGAAACCCTGGCGAACAGTGAGCATAGCCTTTATACCGAAAATCAGAAAAGAGGTCTACATGCTTCTCAAGAGTTTCAGACTGCATCCTCTGTCTGTAATGCAACATGCTTACCAACGCGGAAGATCTTGCGAGAGTGCGCTTCAAAATCTGGTAGGCAAATTTGAAGGCGCACTCGACAAGATGGAATACGTGTTGGGCATTTTTATTGACATTGATGCTTTCGACAAAGCAACTTTTGACGGCAGGCAACATGGCGTAGACGAATATCAATAGCTTTGTGGATAAAAGCAATGCTGATGAATAGGACGCTGATTGGGGCCAATGTGTTGGCGGGTGTAAACATTGGTTGTCCGCAAAACGGAGTTCAACGCGCTCTATAGTTATGACTTCTATGCATAACAATACGCGGATAATGTACTGTACTGTCTGCCTCGTCTCTAGCGTCTGTCTGCCCTAAAGCGCAGACAGCCCTAGACTTGATCGATGAGTGATGTACTCGTAATTAAAACGGATTTTCAGATAATCCTCTCAAAACTGAAGTTGTTCTATTTACGAGAACGCGGACTAATCTGACTCATCTTGTGCTTAAAGGCATCGCCATCAAATTCTCCAAAGAAGCAAAGTATTGGGGTGTCATCCTGGATAACAAACTTATATGGACTAAACATGTTACGCCGAAAGTCCCTAAGGCGCTGTCGCCTTCTGGCAGTGCAAAGGAGCTGTCTGCAAGACATGGGGTTTGTTACCGAGAAGGGTCCTTTGGATTTACACGGCCATAATAAGGCCAATTATATCCTATGCGTCGGTTGGCTGGTGGAATAAGCTCTTAATTATAAGTGTCTGGGGGCTCAAGACGCAGTGTTTAATCTCCGTCTTGCACATCTGTAGCGACAGCCAGCCTTCGCTTGGAGCCTATCTGAAGCCTCTTACGACTTCCAAGTTAGTTTAAGGATGCAAATCTTCACTGAACGCAGTTGGAAGGCTAACCTCACTGAGTCTTGTCTGGGTCGCAGATCACAATGGGATCACGGAGAGATTTCCAAGACCCGAAGCTACAATACGTTAGGTTTGCCTGTGTCCTCGCTTAGGGCTTCAATTGACAGTTTAGTTTCATATGAGCGCAACTGCAGACGGCATGACTCTCCGGTTGTCGACATAACAAACGAATGCTTCCCGACGTCTCTAAGAGGTCGGCGGTCTTCCTGCTGTCCCTCAGTCGTGGCGTCGTGATGGAGCACTACACTTTTGCTAAGCACTTAAATATGTTGAGTTGTATCACTTAACAACATTATGCAACGCTTGCAGTGAAAGTGATGACGACACCACGGATCACTACCTCTGTGAATGTACGGCTTACGCTTGCTGGTACTGTAGGCACTATATCACTGAAGCGGTTACTTACCTTTCTTCGAAAGACTGAAAGATTCCATTACAAGGAACTTAGAAGGAGTACAATGGACTAGTTCTTTGTCCGAGTGATCTGTTCTGATAGAAAAAAAAAGACTGGTTCCAGATTGTGGTACCTCTTCAGCACCATTGTAACTGGTCTTTTCGGTTTTAGCCGAGATATAACCTAGACTATCTTGCGTAATAGTCGACAAACCTAACCAAATTCCGGCCCCCATTCAAACAAATCTCAACATAGAGGACATATACCGAAAGCCTGGTAGCAGGTTAGTGCAATTTACATCTCTAATCGGGCTTCATAAATCCAAATTAGAACGCATAATGCATAAAGTTGAATGTTAACCAAAAATGTGGTGGTGGGGCATCTTAATTAGGAGCGGGATATTTGTGTCTGCTGGACGGCCAAGCTTTCACTTCCCCTAAACAACTTCCTAATCTGAAAATGCAATTCCAGTTACCGAAAGGCTGATTTCACTAAGCCTGAACAAGTATTAAGACTCCTTCATCAATAGATTGGTTTTTCATAAGTCAATAACAGTTTTTCAGTTGAATAATACATACATATTACAAAGTGCCTTCGACGAGAAATCTAGGGCATTGATGGAGGCTTTAGAAGAGGTACTCTCAATCTCAAATAATTATCTGCATCTAAACAATGGATCGAGCTTATACTGGTTATCTTTCAAGCTGGTTTCGGGTTAGCCTAGGCGCTTTCGAGGCCCTCGTGGACATCAATTCTTTAATTACGCTAGAGATATACGACTGGTTGATGCATGCATCCGCTCCAGAAGCACTGTCAAAAATCCTCACTGTTCTTTTCCAAGAATTAATTTGTTTTCAGACATCACAAAGCAAGCCACCCATGACAAGAATCGCTGGACTCGCAAGATTCGAAGACCTGAGCTATTGGTTGCTTTATCGGAACTTCCTAATTAAGAATCGCTCAATTAGTTCGAATATGCGGGAGAATTACACCTCCTTGTACGAGTTCTTTAACAGATTGTGGAAGCAGAACTGAACTGTTAGGAGTTCTTTGTTGATGTACTGTATTATGAGTATTGATTAGTTTCGAAGGCTTGTTAGCAAGAAAAAGTAAATGAGGGACTAAAAGTCCTTTTGACAAGTTCATGGGGAAGCTTTTCCTGATTTACAAATAAAATTTATCAGAAAACTTTGAGCAAGCTACGAGTTATTTTATATGAATAAGGATAGATGCCATAGGATACTAAGGGATTTTTAAAAGATCTGCTGTTTTGGTTCTTACACTTGCAAAAGTTAATCACTCTTCACTAGAAACTTTCCGGTAAGAACTATCGTCAGAGTCTCGGAATGGCAAGATATTTGTTTTATGGATTAAATCTGTGCCTAAAATAGTTCTCAACGCAGACTAACGGTCAAAAAGTCGATGTTATGTTATGTGAGATACGACGCATATCTCTAAGAGAGAGATAAATTAAATCTATAGAATTTCGTGATGTACATTTGTAATAAGGCAGAACTGTTCAGCAGTGTGCCTTGGGATGACAGATAGATCTACATATACATAGGGCTATATGGAGTACTTGTAGGACTAACAGACCATAGGTACCGGCTGGTCTAAACATCACCATATAGGACTCCTTTCAGTGATAGACTCCATGTCGTCGCCTTAGTATTCAGAGAAGGAGATTTTCATTCAACGTATCACCTAAATACTATCTCCGTTCGATGGATTTCAATACCCTTTGTGTTCGGTACCTTGTTTACTAGATACATACTTTCAAATGGAGGTAAATGTGTCAAATTCCTAGAACGACACGGCTTAGAACTCTTCCTGGACGTCGTGGTCTCTTTTGTTTTTCTATTGTTTCTTTGTCACTTTGTTAGTTTTATCAGTTATATGTGAAGCTTTGTCATCATTATCATATAGTACATCACGATATAACAAAAAAGAATACATCTCAATTCAATCAATACACGTCCGCCTTCAAATTATGGTGCAACAACCCACGCAACAATGTTGTTTATCTCCTTCACAAAAGACCAATCATATCGGAGCGGATCTCATCATAGCCAAGCCACTGCAAATGTGTCTGTCGTCCAACTCCGTCCAACACTCCACCAAACAAGGACATGTCCCATTTATCCAAAGCCATAGCTACACACATAGGAACTCTAAGAATCCAATGCAAAAAAAAAGGAGAAAGAAATGCTGATAATCATATTTGAACTTTACGTGCCGGACAAGAGACACGTACGTGTGCGCATGCATTTAAGGAAGAAACCAACAAAACAATAAACGTATACATGTATGTATCTATCCATTCAAGCCATTCTAGGCTGGACTCGTGAGAAGAAAAACTTCACACAAGAAACGAAGAGAAAAACCACATAATTGCTCGTAAGTCGAAACGAGCAATACAAGTACGCACATTGCACAGTAAAAACGCATTCAATTCTGGTTGTTTACGTTTTTTTATTCTTCAACTTTTTTGTTTTGTTTATACTTTCCATTTGGGTGTTTATTTGTGATGTGGTTCCAATTGTTTTGTTTATATCATCAACAATTGGTAATGACAAAAAACAAGTAACGAAACAACAACGATCAAAGAACGCAGAGCATAGAGCAACGAGAAATAAAAATGACAAAACAATGACGATGCGCTCTAGCGCCCAATGCATCATGAACGTTGGCATTAACAGAAAACAAAACTCTCTCTGACTCTCTGTCAAACTGACAGATACAACTGTCTAAATTACAGGAAGCACCCTGTCTCTGTAACGGTAATTACATACAGACCAAAAGAACACCTCACCTTTCTGGTTGACTGATTTTGGACTTTTCACTGATTCCTATTGTTTGTCTTTTGCTTCGATGGTACTCGTAAAATCAAAAGAAACAATAACAAAAGAAGAAATCCAATTAGATGGCTCCATGAAGCCTGAAGCAGCTACGGATAGAGCGTAGGTGTTCATTTAGATGCTTATCACGCCCGCAAAATGATTTACAAAACCAGCACAGTGCGTACGCAAGCGAGTACTCGTATCGTCAATAGACTGCAAGAAGACGACCGTTCAGAAGTTTCTATTTCTGGAAAAGCAGTCATTCCAGATCAGGTCTGCTATGATTAAAGTCTTACGACGCACCCTGTATTTGTCCGTTCTTGTTCCTCTTCTCAAACCATTCATATCCATAGGTTCTAGTTTTCGTAATTTTGTGTTGTGTTCTTTTGTGTGAGTTTCCTGTTTTCGTTGATACGATTACGAGTATATCCTCGTCGTCATCACCATCGTCGCCGTTGTCGATGTCGTTGCCGTTGTTGTTGTCGTCAACCGTACAAGGAGAAAATCTTCAACAAGAGATGGCACCATATAAACCACTCCCTCAAAGGAATCCACCTACGATTCTTCGGGGTTTTCTTCAGTCGCTCAGCCGTTTATATTAAAAAGTTCATTGCGCCTACAAAATAAATTCAAAAAAGGATCCAAACATACACCCGCGTAAACCTAATACAATACATAGAGTAGTGATGTACTTATTTGAAATGGGTAAGGAAAAACAACGAAGCAGAGGATCCAAAACCCACTTGAGTTGTTTAATGTGATATTCTAACAGAAATCTGCCCTGTGGCACGAGTGTACTATATAAACACAGACATACACATACAAATACGTGGCACCATGTCCTGGCTTGTGGGTTGAAAATTCAGTATTCGGATTGCTGTTGCCATGTGGCTGTCATAGATACGAGTATTTTCACGAGAAAAAAATAGCATATGTTTACAATTTAAACTAGGATTCATGGTGACGGATTTTCTCAACACAACCCTGTAGTTAGATCCGGATGCAATTTAGAATATGCTGGGCAGGTACTTAACCCCTCTGAAGGGATAAACAAAAAATTGAAAATGTGATTTTTACACATTTACAAAGGATAATTCAAAAATCCCTAACACAAATTGTTTTCAAAAGATTAAATCATTTTCCTGTATCTTTTATGCGTACTCTCTAGTTGAATTGTTGTTTCAGTCAGAAAAACAACACAAATGCCTTCGAGAAAAAGAGAATGTGTTCGGGTAAGTTTGTGCATAAGGATAAATCGCAATACTTACCCATGCATACTCATACATCACTGGAATTTTGTGGAATTACCATCAATCTTCGATTGATAAGCCATAGGACTTTGCAAACTCCCCCAATCCCGAAATTTCAAAAATAATTCAATTCACGTCGAAACAATAGATCTCCAGAAAAAAAATCCCCGACCTCCTTACGACCCAGAACCCTTCAACTCACTTGTGGGTTGCCAGGTCCTCGGAGATGTGGAAACCGTTATGAATGACCCAACGGTATTCAGTCATTCTGGCAGTCTTTTTTTACTCCAGTGGTATAGTTCACGATAAGTATACTCCACTTGACACTACTATAACCAAGGAATACTACCGAGTGGTGAGGTAGAAACGGCCGGACCTGTGGGCAAATGGCAACTTAATCACGATAACAGATGCGTTATCTTCACACATGATTCGCAGTTTCTTAGCCAAACACAGCCCACCTGTGAATCGCCAACCTTCTTACTCTTCTGTGACTTCTGGCTTTTCCCCAAGCTGACCACATTTTCGATCATATAACGCATCATGCAGTGCGACGGACCACCTGCGCGCCATATCAGAATGCCAGAACCTTTGGGAGAAGTGTGTAACAGCTTAAATAGAGTACTTTGATGGGCTCCCACCCAATTATCAAGCCTACACCCATCTATGACGTAGTCTAATAACAAAGTTGGGTAGAACAATACTGGTCTTTCCGCAATGGTTTTCCAATTTGAACGACACCGGCAGCAGCCGGTCATATGGTCTTGTTGGGTGGCAGGAATTGCCAGGACTTAAAACCCGGTAGCAGCATGTGAGTCAGGGCGAAGAAATTTTTATTTGCTTTTACGATTCCCAGAGCATTGTCCACATAGACTTCGTTCCACCGGACTAAGCAGTTAATGGACAATTCTATCTTGGTGTTTTGAAGCATTTGGTGCATCGTATTCCTTGTATTCGGCCGGAATATCGCGCAGAAGGAAGTTGGTCTTTGTTGTACGATAATCCGCCATCGGAAAACGTATTGTAGACGTAGAAACCACCCAAAAGGCTTGTACCAACATCATGAAGGATATCCCGGCCGAAGATCTAACACACTCATTCGAAATGCTTTTAGACCGTGCAAATTCTCTGTATTGAGTCGTAAGGGGACAATTTTGAATAAAATTAATCGGTTTTGTCCAAAAAAAACTTTTTTAAAAAGTCTTGTTTACTTTGGAACGCGCCTTGTATTATAAAACAAAAAAATAATAATAATTTTAAAAAATGAAATTCGTAGGAATGTTCCAATCTGTAGATGCATCTTCACAGATTCCCAGGAGCAATGCTATGTATGTTGTAGTACCTGATTCAATTGTTGAACCTTTAATATTTCAAACAGGTTTTCCAGAACGGTACTAAACTTAGAAACCATCCAGATGCTCCTTATCATTTTTAACGGCGCGCTGGCACGTTATGAGGTTCTTGTTATTCTTTTCTATCAGCCAAAACCGATTGAAAATCATAAGGGAACAAAACTTTACATTCCAGATAATATTCGTGGCGATCCTTCTGTCCTTGTTTTGTTTTGTTTTTTTTTTTACTAATGTTACAAACTGTTCTATCTAAACGAATTAAACTCTGATCACAACCCTGTTTTTTGTAAACTTCTTCGGTCTGGGACAAAAAGCGTGCAGCACGTTCATGATTTAAAAAATGCAAATCATTTCCGATCAGAAATTAGATCAAGTTTGAGAAATGTTTCTGTCGATTATCTATGTTTCCAGTAAAGAAGACGTAGATATGAGAGAACTCATTAAACTTAGAAACATATACGGAAGAGGTTGGCACAGATATCGCCAAACCCTATCCGCAACCCAATATCGCAACAGGTTTCAGTTTTCAATAAAATGATTTCAAAACACATTTCTGATCATCGCAGTAAAGAATGGACTCAAAAAATGTATTCCCTTGAAAAAAAAAAAAAAAAAAAACAAACCCAAATCCATTCTGGTACATTGTTAAAATAGCGAAAAACAACTGTTTTCTTTACGGACTTTGAAAAAGTAATTACACTAGCCCTACATTTTGAAACAAAATAATTATACCATTTCGTGTCATCTAGGCGACATAAACACAAATATTTTGGTTCAAGGCGCTGTCCAAAACCTAGCAAAAAATTCAAGTCAAATCTCTACTTGCGATTTCGTAACTGAAGAAAACATAGAGTTTGTTATTAAAAACTTCAAAGCAAGAAAATCAGGTAGTCTAGGTCGTTTCAAAAACACAATATGGTATATACTCGTACCTAAAACACTTGTCCAAAGTTGGAATTAAATTTTTAGGATTTGTAATAAACGGATGCTTAAAAATGCAACATTTGATGCCTGGAAGCTCGCAAAAGTATGATACGAGTAGTACCAATTATTAAAGCTCGCAAGCTCTCTGAAAATCCTGGGAGTTACAGGCCAATAAGTCTACTAAGCATCTTAGTAAAATTTTAAAAGAAAAAATTACAAAATTTATCTGCGATATTAACTTACATACCACCATCAAAATGATCAAAATTTCCCGAAATTTTTTTTTCTGTTGTTGACAATCCCTCTAAATCTTAGCGTCATAGCTTGACCTTTTCAAAAGTTACGTAGCCAAGAGTACATCCATCTCAGTGTGTGTTGGCGATTTTTTACAATTTTAGAAATGGATACAACAACGAACTTGTATTAAATTTTGCGTAAAAAACGGATTTAATGCTGCGCGAACGTTGGAAAAGTGTTTCGGCAACGATTCTCTAAAGAAAACGGTCGTTTACCAGTGGCACGAGCGGTTCAAAAGTGGTCGTGAGTCAATCGAAGATGATGAACGCAGTGGCAGACCATCGACATCGAAAACCGACGAAAACATTGATGGAGTAAAAGAAATGTTGGTCAATAACCGCAAATTAACCATCAGAGAGATAGCCTAACATTGCCTATGGATCCGTCCAAGACATTTTGGTTAATGATTTGGGTTTCCGTCGTGTAGCAGCAAAGTTGGTGCCAAAAGACCTCAATTTCATGCAAAAAAGAGACCGTGTTGACGTCGCAAAAGAGATGATTTGCTATGCCGAATCCGATTCCACATTCATCAAAAGGATCATTACTGGAGATGAGATGCGGGTTTATGAGTACGACACGCAATCAAGACATCAGGCAAGTGAATGGCGTTCACCAAATGAGCCGAGATAAAAAAAACCACGTCGTTTTCAGTCAAAAAAGAAGGCACTGCTACGGTTTTCATGGATTACAACGTAGTTCATCATGAATTTTTGCTCCAGAAGGCCAGACAGACGGGGAACGCGTTTCAGCAGCCAAGAGGAAGTAATGGAAAAATCGCAGGAAGCACTGATGGACATACCGAAAACCGAATATAAAAAAATGTTTCGAGGATTGGATCAACCGTTGGCATAAGTGTGTTGCAGTGTGTTGGATTACTTTGAAGGGGACAATATAGATTTAGATGAATAAACTTGAATTTTTAATTTTGTGAATAAATTTCGGGAACTTTTTGATCAAGGTGGTATATCCAAAAGAATAATTTGGATTTATGCCCTTCTATTCTTAGAATCTGTAATCATATCAAACGGAATCGTTCATTAGGAAGATCTACTGGAAGGGTTCTGTTTGATATAGATCCACCCTATATTTGTAAAATAGTTTGAAGTTTTCTGTCCAATCGTTGTTTTACAGTCTATGTTAACAGTGGCGTCTCGATCTAGTATTGTTTGACCCTGGTGTCCCATAAGGTTCAGTCCTTGGCTTAAGTTTATATAACATTTTTACATCTGATTTTCCAAATCTTCGAGATTGTGAGGTTGCTATATTTGCTGATGATATGGGAATTTTTTAATCCCATGAGTTCGCTCTTGAAGTTGAGAGGAACTTAGAAAATGAGACGGAAATATTGCAAAATTATTACAATAAATGGAAAACGAAAAATGCAAGTCATCCTTTTCACCCGAAAAAGTAAGGCTTGTTATCTTCTCAGAAGAGAATTGAATTTGAATGGGGTGGACATCAAGTGAGAGTCCTCCGTTAGATATTTAGGTATATACCTGGACAAAAACTAACTTTTAACTTTTAGTGATCACAAAAGTCGCACGCTTAAGAGTATTAATATTGCCATTGAAATGCTTTATCCTTTTATTAATAGAAAATCGGCCCTATCTTCTGATAACAAAAATTATCATTCAAAAAGCGATAATTTAGTGAATTTTACTTATAAGTGCCAAGTATGGGGAGACTGTGCAAAATGCCATATCAAAAAACTTCAAGTATCTCAAAATAAGATCCTAAAAATGACACTAAATTGGCCTTTCTATCATTCAACCTGCGATATACATAAAAAAAAGAATTTTGAATTGATTACTAACAAGATTGTTAAATCTCGTTTTGTTGATCGCATTTCGCCCCTTCAAACTTTTAACCGTAACACCCGACTTTTTATGAATGCTCATCAGTACACACTCAAGCCCACTTTCGGACGTACTCTAAAATATCGTGATTCTTCCCTAATACTTATGGAATGCCCTGCCAAATTCTCTATTTCCTAGTCGTTATAACAGTCATTATGGCTGTTATACTCGTAGATCGTACAATTATTTCAGCGCATTTCTTCCTGTAGACTTCCGTTTGTGTGTATTCTTTTGGTGTCTTGTCTAGAAAGGTGTTTACTATCATTGATGGGAACATCCAGGGTGGTTTGGTATTTTCATAATTGATGGGCATTGGAATAGCCGTGTTTATCAGCAGCTTCAAAGAATTAAAGAGGCCGCTTTTGATTTTACTATTTTTAAACATTTCTCTGCCCGTCTCAAATACTTTCTCCAAATCCATGGATAAGAAGACAGAATGCTTTCGTATAGCCAACTCTGCTTCTGCATACACTGCTTGGTTGAGATGTGCAGCAATATTTGAGTGCTTCTTCCTTGTATAAAACCATGATTTTGATGTGTCCATTTCAACCTGTTCCCTATTATTCTTTTCAATAATTTAGACAGGGTGGAAAGGAGAAATATCGGACGGAAGCTATCGAGGGAATGTTGGTCAGTATTGTGATTGGGTATAGGAATCAAATCGGCTTTTTTCCATTCGTGCGGGAATACACTTCTTTCTAAAATAATATTGTACAAGTTAATCCATCTTCGCATCCTTTTTACTGGTAGCTGTTTGATCATTTTGAATGTTATTTTGTCTGAACCAGGTGTAGAGCCTTTAATTCCTCTAAGGGTTTCCATGGAAATTGTAATTGGTGAATGGAAGTGTAATTGGTGAAATGATTTCAGGAGAAGTATGCATATTGAGGGGAAGGGAGTCGATCTGAAATGGGAGTTTCATTCCTAGAACCCTATCGGAGAAATTTCTGTTGGAGCTATATCCAGCCCATTCCTCCGCGAAGAGTTGTGCTATTTTCGAGGGGTGAATAACGGTGGTGGAGTTATGCGTAACAGTGTTTATATCTATAGCTTTTACTTTACTCTAAACTGTTTTGTATTCCGTGGATGGATTATGATGTTTTCAATGATTGGATGTCTTTTTAAAGTCAACCATGCCTTTCTTCTGTCTTTGGTCAAACGTTTTAACTCTGAATTAAACCAAATAGATCGGCTGGGCTTGTGTTGTTGGAATCGATGTGACCGCGGCTGGTCTAATTATTTGTCTCAAATTAGCAGCTTATTTGTTGATGTTCTGAGAAATTTTATGAAAAGCAAACGGAACTGCCTAATAGGCAGTTTCCAAATAGCCCCGCAGGCAATTGCAGGGGAGTCGAGCGAATGGTCTATTGCGGTGCATGTATTTCTGGTTGAAAATAACTTGGGTGATCCATTGTTTAACAACACAAACTGTAGCCAGTTTGTTATGACTGTTCCAGAATTTTGCGTTACTTTTTCATATTAGAGGTTTTTTTTTTATTTTCCTTTTCTTAATACTCAAAACTATCTATCATAAGGTACGAAATCGATTAGAATAGGAACTCGTCAACATTAATCGGAAATGTTTTCAGAGGTAACAGAATGATACAATTGCTTAGGTGGCTAAGAGGCACAAAATGGCACAGCATATGTTCATAAAAAAAAAGACACTTGGCCGGATCCCCAGTGTCTTTGAGACATTCTTTTTTAGACCAAGTACTTCAGCCCCAACTCAAGACTCCACTTTTTTCCCATCTGTATACTCGTACCACATCTGATCTTAATCGTCAAACAAATGATCCTCATTTTCCTAGGTTACGCACAGTTTTTGATTACTGTCGCCTTTCATACCTCACTTTCCAGAGCACGCTGATTTTATTTGTAGAAAAAAATCTTCTCGTGTCTGCGATACATCGATTATTATGCAGACAGAAGTTCGTTCTCAGATCTTTTCTTACCAAAAAATCGGGATCCAAAAAATCTCTCCCGAAGCACTTAATCGGAATTCGAAGACCAACCGCTCAATGTGGTTAAAATAGAATAGTCTATCAGACTCTTCTTCTCCTCCAATTATTCTTTCCACAGGCAGGTTCAAATATTTTTTTCCAATATATTTGAAGGACAATAATAAGAAGGACATCAGATCGGATGTCTTGTTTTTAGTACAATTTGGCTCGGTCTGGCAAAATAAGCGTTTGATTAAGGTTATGAGTTCTTCTTATTTGTTGGCTTATCGAAACAGGAACATGCCGTACTGAGAACGATTTCACAGATCTATTCATCGTCCAATTATTAGGGTGTCCTTCCCTTAGCTTACCAGTGGCCAGGCTTACTAAGCAGTCTTACTTCTTTCAGCTTCCCGATTCACATATGTTCAATTTAAACAAATAATTGGCACTCTTACTTCGCTGCTCCTAACTTTAATCGTCGTATTTCTGTCTAACAAAGTGGAGTGTCCATGATTTGACCAACGTCATTAGCTTATTAGAGTATGATGAACATACTATGTATTATTGTTGCTTAACAATAACTTGAAAAAAGATGTACCATCCATGACAACGTCGAACTACCTGGAGTTTCTAAAGAATTACGACGAAGTTCGTTTTAAACACGGTTTGACAAATACAAATAAGTCTTTTCGAGATCCATATCCAAAGGCGGCTGCATATTTCTATGGTTTTCCACTAAAGTGAAAAATTGGTCGCCCTGATGCAGATGTTCGAACCATATTCTGGAAAGAGAGTTGCAAGCGACGTAAGTCAGTGATGACTAAGATATCAAGATATCAAGACTTATAATCACCTCTCTTGTAAATTTAGGTCGGAAAGAGCTAATCGTCCCCGCCTTTAGCGCTTTTAACACATTTTACGGCAAGTCGGCAGCTAAAGCTAAGGGGAAGAACTTCTTTTACTACTTGTTCTTCGTCTTTTACAATTCGATTACTCTTAGTCAATCCAGTTGGGTTAACTGCTTTTACACACTTCTTCAACACTTCTATATATCCTTGCCGTTCACTTTTGAATATTTCTCTCCATTCTAGCTCGCTACTCGTCTCGGTTAGTTGTTCCCTTAGGTGTTCATTGGTACACCTACGGAAATGCTTCCTAGGATTTATATTCGTTGATAGTTGATATCCAAAAATGAATTCAATTAGGTCTTCGATGGTAGTACTATCATAGAATGCAGTAATGAGATGCTTTTTGAAGTTTCAAGCTGTTTCCCAAGTACGCAAGCATCTAATGGTGTTGAGGGTGTGACTTCTTACTGGTTTGCCCAATGATTCCATTGCTGATATTGATATTAAATTCGTAGAATAACATTCCACTGAACAATTTATATCGCCCATGTGTTTCGGAAAGCTCTAAATTAAATTTGTCTCTCATTAGTTTCTGCTTAAAGAACGTCATGTGACTATAATCAAAAAGTTGATTACCCTCAATCGAGGCCAACCATTGACATAATCAAACAACGAAAATGTGTGCCCTAATCAAAGCAACAAAGAAGTAGAGTCTTTCTAAAAATATTTTTAATGTTTTTGAGTCACGCCAACTTGGTACTAAAATGACAAATTCTTCGATTATCACTGCTGAACTACTAACCCCTTATCTAAAACGCATTCAATGAATTCAGGCTTCCGTAATTTTCCAAGATGCACTTTGCTCCTATCTGAAATGCACCAGTTGTACTCCAATTTCCCTGCAACAACATTTAATTGGTAATAAATCTTCAACTCTATAGCGATAAGCCCATCCGAAAAACACTTAATGTCAACACAATTGCCTCAAGCCTTTCGTTCCAAACTGACACCGAAGCTCTCTTATTTTTGAATTGACAACCCGGCACACATTCCTTGTAATTAACTACTCGTTTGGTTTGGAGGGAGGACATGTATCTCTCATCAGCGATTTACTGATGAGTTTTTAGATTCATTCCTCGAACTTCTCATCGTCACCACACCTAAATATAGTCGCAGAAAGCAAAAAGCGAAAACAAAAAAAGGATACATCACACAAAACTGGGACATCGAAGGGTGCGTGTGGTAACACACAAGTCTGTCTCTAAAGGGTGGCCAGAATCTATTTTTACCAAAAACAAACCCCACCAGAGAGGTGGAATGTGAAAAATTCTGTTCGAATGGCCTCTTTCCTTGGTGCCATACTTTGAGGGAGCAGCAGCACCATCCAATGGAGAAACAATTCGATGAGTACAAATGTTGGCTGGGCTGGAAAGAGGCTTTTTACGATTTTTGTCATTAACATGTGCGTCGTCCATGACCTTTGAGAATAGAGTGTACTTCGACTTGGTTAAAACTTTTCACGGTCTGGTTTGATTTGTTTTATTTTTTTTTTTTGCTGATGTAGTCGGTGGCATGACCGAGAGGGAGTGTTTCATTTGATTTATGTCAGTCAAAACGAATGGCACTCTGACATTCGACTGGCTACTTGTACCTTGTACATCGTGCTCGTACTCACAGCCATATGTAGGAAGTTGGATATTTTGCACGCAACTTAGCCGTCGATGTTATCCATGGCTTGGCGTCGCGTGAAATGACAGTTTTGCGCAACCGTCGCCAACCATTAAGACTTCCTGTCCTGGGAACACCAGCACAGTGTTTGTTGTTATAAGAGAGATCGAGAACCAACAACGAAAACGACAACGGCAACGACAACGACGATGATGCCAGTGAGGATGACGACGACGACATTGTCCGGCGTGTCGTAGTTTAAATAATGATCCCATAAAATCAAATCGGTGCAGTAAACTTCAATCAAATTATAGATGCAACCAGAGTACTCGTATGTACCACAAACTGCCGTGCGTGCGGCTGTGCGCCCCCAGCCCATCGGAGGGGAACAACTGTGACAATGTCAATGCTAAGCGCATTGTTGCCTCCTTATTCGACAACCCTCCTCTGAACTTTCTTCCTTCCTTATATCGAGCACTCCCTCGTACGAGTACTTGCATTTGCAGATTCCCTGACATAAACAATCGTTGAGTTGGCAATATATACTGAGTAGTATGTATGGAGAATCTAAATGGAACGGGTTAGAATGCAGCAAACTAACAGATATCTGGTTCTGGTTGTGGCTTTGGCTCTGGATTCCCCTTTGTAGAATTCGAAATCTCTTGTTGGAAACGTTGCAGTTCTTACCGATGTCGATGATGTTTTGTTGTCGTTGTTGTTATGATGCACTCAGCATGTTTTGTTTTGTTCTTTTTGAATTTTTGCCAAAGAAAAATCAAACAAAACAGCACAGACCCTCAACTTTCTTTGTTGCCAGAGAGTTCCTTTTGATGGCGATGGTGGCTCTGTTCTGGTGATAGTTCCATTTCATAAACTATTAAGAAACCTTGCACATCTGGAAGGGGGAACAATCATCTCCTTCACCATCATCATCATCATCATCATCATCAACATCGTAGTCATGCAGCACCAGCAATTGTAGAACAAAGCCTTTAGGCCAAGCCTGTGTTGAGTCTTAAAGATTTTTCCCCGCAGATGTATTTGTAACTACGAATATCTACAACTACACAGACCATGAATAGAAAAGTTCCAGCAACTTCATTATCCCTTAAGGGGTCTTTCTTATCCCCTCTCTTTCTCTTTGCCGGTGTACCTATATCTCTGGGTGAGTTTCTTCCTTTTTATTTCGTTTTTGCTGATGCTGGAGGAAATGATTTAACGTGTAATGAACTTTTATTTATAACTTTTCTGTGCACAATTGAAGTACAAAAAAAGGGAAGATACATTTTAAGACCAAACAGGATTCTATTGAAGAAGAAGGAAGTGGAAAAAACAACAAACGACGTAGACGATTAACTAGAAGAAGTTGGCTAGCGCGCAGATGCAAAGTGTGGGCTTAATTTGCATTATTCATCAACAATAAATCCACTTGAGGATCTAATTGTTTTGATAGTCCATTTCGAGACGAGTACTCTTACGTACGTATATAAATCTGAGCTAATGGCTCTTGGATTCTGTTCCTATTCCAATGATGAGTGAATTTTTTTTAGGGTTAACTAGCGAAGTTCTGATTTGTAGGAACAGTTAAGTGGAACTGAGTTATATGGATTTCACTCGAATGAAATAGAATATCAATGAAATGCCTGTAATGGCATATCTGTCAGAAATACGATTCCGTGCCATTTTTATTTTGGGCTGTTTAATTTGACTGCTGTCATACTCAACAACTAATAAAACTTAAAAACTCCAGATGAGATACGATCGGCTAACATGTCCACATATCCTCTGTAATGCTTCGGATTGGAAAGGTTGGCAATGACACCAGAATGATTTCAAGATTTCCTCAAAGCCAGATGTGGTTTGGATTTCTGGTATCACCTTTTGGAAAAGATCTACCGTAGTAATAAGGATAAACTTGTAAACGTTGGGCTTTCATTACTTCTCGTTTTTATGTGTTTAAAGTGAACTGGTAGATTTTTCAGTCGTTTTCTGGTCTACGAGGGTTGTGTGAAAAGTTTCCCACCAAACAATGATACAAGATATTTTTTCTCAATTTTTCTTTTATTTTTCTACATAGTCTCCTTGTAACTCTACACACTTCTCCCAGCGATGCTCCCATCTCTTTAACCCGTCCAAATAGTACTTTGCGTTTTTCTCTGCAAAATAATTGTTCATGAAGGTGATTGCCTCCTCATTTGACGAAAATCTCTGTCCTCCGATCGCAGTTTTTAGATGAGGGAACAAATACAAGTCACTTGTGGCTAGATCTGGTGAATAATTCGGTTGGTCAAGCAGTTCAAACCGTACTTCATCGATTTTCGCCATGGCAACCGCTGACGTGTGAGACGGCGCGTGTCTTGATGAAACAGGATTTTCTTTTTCTGCAAATGTGTCCGTTTTCCCGCAATTTCTGCCTTCAGCTTGGCAAGTAATGATGCGTAGAATGCGCCTGTAATGGTTTTTCCTTTTTGAAGATAATCGATTAAGATAACTCCTTTACTACCCCGAAAAACATTCGCGATCACTTTCCCAACCGAAAAAACAGTTTTTGCTTTTTTTGGAACCGGCTCACCCTTTGCGTCCACTGTTTTGACTGAATTTTTGTTCCGGGAGTATAATGGTGTATCCAAGTTTTATCTACAGTAATTAATCGGCGCCAAAACTCGAATTTATTGCGTCTAAACTGAGCCAACAGAGCGTTGGAAATGTTCATTCGAACACGTTTTTGGTCTAACGTAAGCAAACGCGGCACCCAACGCGCGGACAGATTTCTCATGCCTAAAACTTGATTTAATATGTAACAAACACGTTCTTTGGACATTTGCATAACCCGAACGTTCATCATCTCCCAAGCTCTTACGGCCACGTTTAAATTCAGCTACCCAAAATTTCACTGTGGTAAATGATGATGCAGAGTCCCCATACACAGAGTCCAAATCATTTTTGATTTGCGTAGGCGTATTGCCTTTCAAAAACAAGAATTTAATAACAGCTCGATACTCAATTTTTTCCATTTTCACAAAAAACACTCACATCGACTCACTCAAACGACTGTCAACTAAAAACTGCGCGTCCAAATGACTGAAACTTCGCTAAGTAAATGTCAAAAGATTCACAACTAGCATTCACTAGTTTTTATTGACGAGTGCCGCTATTTTTACGTTGCGGTCGGAAACTTTTCAGACAACCCACGTAGATGTTCTGATAGAAGTGGTAAGAAGTATGTATAGAGAGGATGACAGATGCACTTTTATGCGTCAACGAAGCTATTACAATCTCAAAGTGCCTTTCTTAGCTCATATTCGTCTCATTTCGACCAATGGACCCATTCAAAAGATATGTTCTCATAGGCAAGGTTGTTCAAATGTTCACCTATGAAAAACTATCTGCGTAGTAGCCGACAATTTAGAATAGGACTAATTTGCCGTTTTTGACCCAAACATAATAAAACAACAACGCTTGAATCTGCGTACATATCAGCCTACAGTAAAAAAGGCGACGCTACATAAGAGTGTTTCCAGGAGTTCCTCTCGAGAATGTTCAATGATGATAATTCATCAACACAAAGGGATAAAACTAATGCTCGTAGAAATACAAATTGGAATTTCATTTAGAGCAGTTTTAGCAGAACCTAATAGTAGATAAGCTCTGTGCAGGATACAAAAGGATGAACACCTTCTTAACCTCAACTATAGAATAATGAGATCTCTAAAACTTTCTCACCTCATTATTCAATATTATACTGGAGAAACTTCGATACTCATATCTCACCCAGACATTTAAATAAAGGGTCCGCCATCTAACGTTTTTTTTTTTCAACTAGTGCTTATTTCGTGAATGGTAACACTTAGCTCATGTCTGATTTGACAGATAATTAGTTTTATCCTTCCGCTGAACGAATATGGTTGTGTATACGCTTGAACAACGCTGGGAACGTGGGCCTGCGATCGACTTAGAGAAGATGCCGATTTGCCAAAAAAATCATCTTTTCAGATGAAGCTCATTTTGATCTTGGCGGGTATGTAAACAAACAAAATTGTCGCATTTGGGGCACAGAAAACCCGCACGCATACATTGAAAAGCCGATACAACCAAAACGAGTCACTGTTTGGTGCGGATTTTGGTCCAGAGGCATAATTGGGCCATTTTTCTTCGAAAATGAGCAAGGAGTGGCCGTTACAGTCAATGGCGATCGTTATCGGGCCATGATTAACGAATATTTGTTCACAAAAATTGAAGAGGAGGATATTGGCAACATTTGGTTTCAACAGGACGGCGCTACGTGCCACACAGCCGAAGCTACACTCGATGTTTTGCGCCCTGTTTTTGAAGATCGCATTATCAGCCGCAGAGCTGATGTCGTTTGGCCACCTCGGAGCTGCGATTTTACACCGTTGGGCTATTATTTGTGGGGTGCCGTAAAAGATAAGTGTTACGCCGACAAGCCAGGGACAATTGACGCTTTAAAGGACAATATTTGTGAAGCCATTGGTGAAATACAGCTGCACACAATCGATAATGTGCTTAAAAATTGGACCGATCGTTTAGGCTACTGCATGGCCAGCCGAGGCAGCCATTTGAATGAAATTATTTTCCATTATTAACCGGAAGGATAAAACTAATTATCTGTCAAATCAGACATGAACTAAGTGTTACCATTAACGAAATAAGCACTAGTTGAAAAAAAAAAACTTTAGATGGCGGACCCTTTATTAGTCCTCTTCTTTTGCTATGTGATTCGCTAAATTTAGGAACCTCAGTGTCAGTACCACTCTGCGGGATCCTCTACTTTCGATCACCTCATGAATGAAAGTTAACATTTAGTGATGTTTTTGCATTTGAGTTATCCAATTTTCTTTTCTCAACGATCTATTTTAAATAAGATTACTATACCGATTTCAATCCTGGCAGTTATTGAAGTGTCTTTAAGAACTTATGGCCAGGCAATGCCAAGCAATGAAAAGCAATATGACTTTCAGGAAAATAAGAGTACCGGTCAGCTCATTGGAGAATTTGGAAACACAATAAATGAAAGCCTAAATAAAAGTCAATATATCTTGGTACTATTCATGGACTTTAGTAATGCCGTTTGATATCCTGAGCCATGCTAAACTGATTGACTCACTTATCCAACTTGGCATCAGAGGTAAGCTTTCAGATGGGCTTTGTGATTACTTCGCCGATAGATATTTTCAGAGACAACAGCATCTTTCGGCGTCCCACAAGGATCCAAACAGTTCCCCATTTATTTATTCTTTTTAATAAACTAACGAGTTACTTCGTGTCTTCACAGACAGCCATCCATTTGCGTTCGCAGACGATTTCGCAATAGTTGTTAAACATAGGAATCTTGGGACTACATTGCAAGTAATGCGAACGGAATTTGATAAAGCTGTTAGCTGGTCTCATAATGGTCTCATTCTGAATGCATCGAAAATGAAATTAATGCACATTCGTAGACCACATCACAAAGTCACTGAACAAGAAATTCACCTCCACAGCAACATCTGTCAAGGAACACTCCTAGATTAAAACATTGAAATCGTTAACACTACGAATATCTGGGAGTGAATATTGACAGCCACTTTCTTTGGGATAGAGATATCGACGCCGTAGTCTATATAGGGCATCACTCGACGCAACAAGTCTATTATGTTTGAAATGTAAGAAATTTATGACAGGAGCGGCATCTCAAATAGCTGTGTCAGTCACTCGGTGATAGCCATGCCTGCAACCTTAATTTTACAAGCATAGAAGCAAAAGTTGAAAGCTTGTTTCGAGGCAAAGTTGTTTCCACTGCCCAACATTCAGATACGTAGCACAAAACGATTCGATTGGCAGAGGAGATAAGTCCTTGAAGGAGATATGAACTGCCTTCTTGCAGAACAAATGGACTTCAAAACTTCGGATCAGAAGTCTTCCAACACTTGTCTTGGGCTCAGCTGGTAAAGCAGTTAAAATATAGCCCAAACGAGGTGATGTATTTAAGTGGTCACAATGACAGTCTCAGCGTCCCTTGATGATCATTTATCATTTCGCTTCAAAGTACCACTTCTACAATATTTATCTACCGAATGGCTTGGGAAACAGATCTGAGAGTTATTCCACAGAAGGAAAACGAGGTGTTTATTTATATGTATAACAGGTGGTTCGAAAAGTACTGAGACTGACACATAGATGGCGACTCTAACAACATATTTGTGGGGTGTTGTGTTCCCATAATATGAATAAACATGCAATAATAAATGGAACTCAGAAAATCGAATGAATGCGTATATTAACGCTTTACTTATTTTATCTTTAAATTTTGGGAATAACTTTAAGTTTAGTGGGTAAGTAGCAAGAGGAAAATGTAAGTGTTGTGCGAAAACATTTCAAATATTTCGACCCAGACTAAAGCAAGTAAAGTCCTTTTCCGCAACTGTTTATAATTTTATGTTTCGTTTATTCTAGTCTTGGATCATCGTTTGTCCTCACCTAAAAGGCGTCACCCAATGAGCAACTCATAAGATTGCTGATAAAATAGATTAAAAAATATTAAAGGTCTTTCAAAATCTCTCAATGGAATGTCTTCTTTCTTAACCTATTATTGATGTGGGATATCGGACGACTTTGCACTTTGCTTGTCATTTTAAGCACTCTAAATAAGGACGAGGGATCATTTAGACTCCTGATCTTCATTTTCAAGGTTAAAATGAAGATCTTTCACAGAAAAAAATCATTGTAACAACTCAAAAAACTTGCTTTCAACGTTCCATTGACTAATACATAAGTCTACAGCACTTAAGATAAACATTCTTTCAGTTATTGACGACACATTTTTTAGCTCACCTTAATGCCCTTATGACTTGCAAGGGCCTTAATAATCGAAGACTACTACTACAGAAGGAGAAGAAGTAAAATTAGTTTGTCAGCAATCTCATAAAACACCTTTCACTTAAACATAGATATAAAACCTATTTCAGCTTGACATTTATATGCAATTTGAGTCTGTTTATGACTGGAGTTGAAGATAAGATACATAGGATTTACCATTCAATAAATCACATCCACAACGAAAACATGTGCCACAACAGTCCACCTTAGCTAACCAGATCTCTGCTTGGGATAGCTTTTCACATCTAACGCAACCCTATTCTACAAAAAACGCTCATGATTCCTGGGATTTATCTGCCCCTCTCAGATGCACACAACTGTTCAAATTAATTTGTACATACTAATTATAAAAAAACCAACAGTCCCAACTTTATTGACCATAAAATACAATATAAGCCCCTGGTTCCTAAGATAAAACGACCGAGTATTGTAGAACTGTCCGGTTCGTTTACCAAAACACCAAAACATCATCATCAAAGGAAGACGCCAAAAAGATCCAACATCTCCAGGGGTACTCTGCCGAACCAACGAATGGGAAAAACAACATAACAAATTAGTTTTCAACTTCAATTGAACACAAAAAATAAAATAACACACAGAGTCGTAGAAACAGAGTAGTCGTATGTACTTACAAAGAAAAATTAAAGTCAAAAGAACAACAGAAGGAAATGGTAGAACGGACTGGAGGAGAAACGGCCAAGTTGGGAGTCTTAGCCAGCAACCACCCATGCTTGACGTGGAAAACTGATTAAAATCTCTTTGTCCCTTCACGTGTATCCATTCCATCAGGTCGGGTACCATGCATGAAACCATATTCGCAGGAATCCTAGTATTTCTTCGTCTTCTCGGTTTTCGTCATCATCGTCTGGTCTGTTTGGAGTTTTCCCGCTTCACTCGCCCGAGAAAATAAAACAACAAAAAAAAACTAATCGTCTTCTTTTCTGTCCGTACCTTCTCACACAGAGTTTTACGAAAGAGTAACAAATTTTACTAATTAAAGACCAGGGGAAACGCATAAAAAACGGTCTAGAGTAGGGTGTGCACTCAGCACTGGGTGTTTTATGCGTTTGACCTCAGTTCGAGTTTCGGAGTTCATACAACGGTCATACACAATCTCGGAGATATGACCCACAGATAAATGGTGAAAATTTCCAGTAAATTTATCTCGTACCAGTTCGGTCGAGCTCTGCTAGTTTCTGTACATGCTACCCATTAAAGTTGAGAGATAAGATGCTTGTATCCATCGCTTGCACCGACATTGGAGGTTCCAAGATGGCAGAAATATCTTAATCAAATTGAATTTCTTTCCATGAAGCAGTAGCACGGCTGGCTAGTACTCGTATCATACAAGTAGCGCGATAGACGTTGGCCGATGACCAGGCTTTCGCCGAAGTTTTATTGCTACAAATCGCTGGAATCGATTGGAAAATGTATCCGAGAAGTGCATTCACTTGGGGCGGTCAATGCCTGATGATCGACACACGAGTATGGACTTACGAGTACTCGTACTATAAACGAGTCCATACATACCTAAATCCGAGTACCGTATGCGGATATACATATGTATGCATGCGCACTGCTTGGGGATCAGATATCAATTTATGATTCACTTAAAGCGCAATTAACATTCTTATCGTGGCATTTGAAGTTCATGACGTCGGCGAACGGTCTATGATGAATCTATCAGTCATGTGGTGTTCTCGTCGACGTCTTTGTGTTTTTCTTTTCCTTCTTTTTTTTTGTTTCTTTTTTGTTGACTCTGATTGATTTCTCTGTGGCTGTGATGGACAGACACACTGACAGCTCTATGTGGGAGGATTAGATGTAAATATTTGCTTTATTTTTCCACCATCGTTCAACATCTTCATGACAGGCGTCGAAGGCTACGTGATGTGGTGAGAAAATGAGCTGTAACGAACTTGTTTTGTATGGAAATCTTATTGAAGTACAAGGAATACGGAGTTTGACAGCTCGTGGTAGATAACAGACCATCAAGTGCACGTGGTCCTGGAGAGTGTTAGGTCTATGAACACATCAACATGATTGGTTTTATTTGCTGATTGAGAAGTACATAACTTATGACTTTGTATACCCTCTGGCTCCTTTAGTAGCTGTCAAAACTGGCATTTTTTTCGAGACCATTAATAGGCTAGGCACCTATTTGCATTTGTTTTCATATAGCAAAGTCTTGACTTTAACCGCGATATAAATCACAAACCTGTATGTTTTCATTGGAGTGCAATTTGTTATTTCCCTTGATGACGTGGCGTTCCATGCACGTAATAAGATACTTATATCTTAAATCAACACATAACTTACCTGAAGGTATTTCTACTATGAAAATGCAATTCTCATGTTTTAGTGTAATTTTGTAATTCTCATGTTTTAGTGTCCTCCTCAAGACATGGATTTCTGTGATATTTCCATACTTGCAATAAGTATTTTGCTTCCGATGGCGTTTTTGCACAATCTGGGCCTTAATTTCTTCAATTTGAGCTTTCACGGTGAAGGACTGTCCGGATTTTAATAGTAATGATTGCGATCCCAAATGGGAGCATTAAAGCGAAACCTCATCTACAACCAACTAGTAGAATATTGGGGTACAATACGAGTACATTACATTTAATAGTATGAGATCGCACACCGAACCTTGTGGCACACCGGCCACAATCTTATGCACCAAACAGCTCGAAACTGTTCCACGGTCCGACTACCAGAAGTATATGTTAGTATGCAATTTATAGATTTGAACTTGGTTTTGACATTTAGCGCTATTCTCGCCTGAAATCGGTCTTCGTTGATGTCGTCTATATTTGATTGTTATTAAAGTGTCATTATGGGCACCTGCTACTGCGATTGCAGATTGAAGTATATTCTTCATTGTTTCTAACATATCCAGCTTGTTGAGCGGGGGATTAGAAAACAGTTCCGTCGTGAGCTTGTTTCACCTTAGTAACAGACCCTTTCGCTGCCGTTTTTTTTACTAAGTGTAAGCTATGCGCATAAGCTCTTGTCAAAGATATTCAAAGCATCCAAAGTACTTTCCGGATTTTTTGAAAAGTATTTGTAATTGTAAAAAACTCTTAAAAACTGTCATTGAGAAAAAGTTTTGGAAACAAAAATACGACGGCCAGATACTAAATTCGTGGAATTTTAAATACATTTAACAAGATGCCTTAGCGCGGTGTTCTACCCCACAAAACAAGATTAGTGTCGTTTGTCTACAGCCAAGCAAACCGCAATATAGCTCCGAAATATAGACTTGACTATGACCCTGATAAGAGCTGTTAACATGTTGACGAACTTCGGAATAGAGAAAAAGGAAAACAGCCAGTTCCTGCGGTAAAGGCTCTCCTCGACAAATACAAAACTCCAAATACCTTCAATTAGAGAATCTATTTCTGTGAAACAAGTTGAATTTTCTGAGGTGAGCTTGAGTCAGACCTTGTGACCAACGGCAATAAGATAAGGCCTCTTGTGTCTTAATCAAATTAGTGAGAAGACATTGATGTGCAGATTTCGGACTAGAATGTTGCTTTCGTACAATACCACGGTCCGACAGATCTATCGAACGGATATGTGAGGAACGATTTATCCAGCAACTAAACGCCCAAAAATTACACTAGTGGTGAGGGATTTTACAATTAGATTTCAGAAACAACCGTGGACCCGACACCGCTATGTGACCAAGACCTTATAATCTAGTACAGTTGGGTTTGAATCCAATCCAAGAAATGACTTAAAAAGCCATAGGAATGTTCGACAGCAGAAGCATTTAGTTACATACAATGTCACAAAGAAGCGTGACGTGTTATTTAATTGTTACTTATCCGAAAAACGTGAACAGACAAAGCGAAGAACCGCTGGATTGCGTACTTTCACTACTACTGTTTCTAATTGAACTATCTTCAGCAGCATGCTTAGTACTGCGTTGAAAAACCAATATAACGAATATCTACACGAAAAAATTTATTTAAATTACCTGAATCACACCAACTGAAGCAAGCAATAAATATGGCATGAACATAGATGAAGACAACTCTGAGTGGTGAATTCGCGATAATGGTCAACCGGGTCAACGTACATATATCAGCAAAAGCTATGCCGAAACGTAACGCAACAATTCGGAAACAGAGATAATTACCAAAGAATGAAAGAGGGGAATATTTATCAAATGGACTTAAAGTTTTTACATCAAAGAGAGTTTTAACATCAAAACTCGAAATGAACACACAATGTTTGTACTTCCAGCAGTACAACGAATAAGCCAGCTTTCGAACTAGATCCTCCTGCATCGACCATATCAATACCTTACAGTTTGAACAATACATAGAAACTGGTTCCTATAAATGGAAAACTAATGCAACGTGTTGCACAGTGGTAAATTATTGAAAGACTTCGAAACCTATAGCGGAGTACCACAGGGTTGCTTTAAATAAAACAAATAACTCTAAGCAATTTCACATCAAAATACGAGTAAACAGTCGAGAACCAGCTTTCTTGTTGAACGGAATTAAATGTGCGAATTAGATTATGTAAAGCACAGTTTCACATGGTATGCTGCTGTCAAATTATAGAAAAGCAAAATTTGCAGTGATAGAACCAAGCGTTTCAATTCAATGTTGAATCGGTACTGCTACGTAGGTTTTTATTTAAGTTTTTTTTTTTTTTAAATACTCTCCATGAAGATCAATACACTTTTGCATGCGTTTGAACCAATTTATGAAGCACTTTTTCCACTCCACTTTTGACACAAGTCCAAAACATGTGTTTTAAACGCATCAACCGCTTCTTTAATGGTCAAAATACGTTCGTAATTCATTTTTAATGTACGGAAATAAGAAGAATTTATTGGGTGCCAAATCAGGACAGCGCACGGCGGATGACCCAAAAATTCGATGTTTTGAGTGCTCACAAAGTCACTTGTTTGAACCGACCTGTAAGAGAGAATGATCAGCGAAGAAATCTTTTAGACGGCCAAACGTTCATGCAATATTAAATATATGCTGGCACAACGACCGATATTGGAGGACCTTCACGAAATTCGTAGTGGAAGACCAGCGAAACACGGAGCCCGGGATGGGGCTTCATCACCAAAACTCGAAGTGAGTGAATCTGCACATTGTTGTTAAGTTAATCAAAAAATCGACACACGAAAATGTTCACGATTTAATTTCATATTTTGGCTGAGATGAATTTTGCAAGTCTCTGGAAAAAAGGCAAAAATTGTAGTACTCATAGGACAAAACGCTCTGATCACGTGTATCATCAAAAACGTCAAACTTTACGAGGCTAATATCAGATTTGACGTATCAACACCGGTTGTAAATACAATAAATAAAGGCAAACAAGCGGCTTTATATTATATTATGTTGGCGCCCTATGCTCCACGAGGGGTAACAGGATCAAGTAATGAAATTCAGTAACACAGCAGATACGTTGGAGAAAATGTAACTTTGGCTATAATTTATTCGTATGCGCTACATATTTTAAAAGCATACACCAAAAAATATCTGACAATTGTCTAGAAAATATTTCTGAAAGACAAAAGTTCAGCTGCTTTTCTCACCAATTAAGCCGAATCGAAGTAATTTCACAGCCGATCCCTGCCTTCACTGTCAAACTGGACACTTCCCATTATTTAAATTATCAGAACACACCATCAAAAAACAAAATCTCACGCAATAAAACCAAAAAAAAAGGGAGGGAAAAAAACTAGTCAAGAACGTACAGCAATTATGATTTAATAGTTCTACTCTAATCAAATCGAAATTTACATGCTATCCTTAACATGGGTTTCCACTTCTTTATTTTCTCAGGGTCCAGGAAAGGGAGTGACATAATGACAAAATCTAGTGAGCTGTGCGGACGTCTCACAATTTTCTGCCAACTGCAACGTTCAGATGGGATTTTGTTTGTATTCTTAATCACTCTCTTTATATTCACATGACGTCTTCGACTCTGCATCATCGAGCTATTCGTACGAGGTAGAGTATCTAGCGCCAATGACGATGAAAACGTTGGTCAAGCGTCAGTCTACGGAAATTGCTTCTTAAATAGCGTGTGCTGGGCAAAGTTCCTCATCGGCGTTCGTTGTTACCGTGCACACACTTCCTCTATTCCAAACCAAGAGACAATTCCAAAAACAAAAGCAAAATAAATGAAAAAAAAAATCCGAATAAACAAAGTACCCTGGCGAAGCCCTATCTTACATAGGTATTACACGCTGCACAGATGTGCGATACGAAATGGGGGTATTAAATGTATCGGCGGCTCGCTGCTGCTGCTGCTTCTGGCAGAGAATTAGATTAGAAATTGATGTGCATGCGCTACTGCCAGTTCATTGCTGGAGGTAGATACTAGTACATATCCGTAGAATTGTCTCTTCGTTCCCCATTTCTTGGTCGACCGTCTTTTTCTGAAACGGAAATGCGGACTTTGTTTTTGTATTATTTTCTATTATTATTGCTTTTATTTTGCTTGTCCTAAGGGCTTTCGTGGTGCATCTTGTGTAAGCAAAATACGGAAAAAGCGAACGTACACGAGTTTAATGGACCCTTTCCTCGAGCGAACCGCTTACTCAATTATCATCGGCAAAAGGAGAAAGACAAAATGACGCATATTTATTATTGTAGGAAGTAATAGGATGAGAGGCTGAAAATTAGGTTACTTTTTTCTTTTTATAAAGTGTTCCATTATAGAAAAAAATGTTTTGAGCTGTTTTTACATGGGGCAGACTGGGGATATTCTTTGACGTACATATTCTGGATTTAGTGGGATTTTACGTAACACTATCCCGGCTACAAATCTACTTTTAAAGAAAGCCAAACTATTTAAAGAAATATAGATGTTGATACCTGAAAACACGAGAATCACAAAGGAGGAACAATTTTAGAGCGTTTGTTATTAAATGAGTTCTGTAATATGGCACAATTACGAGCATGTGAAAGCAGTGTACATACAAAAAACAAGTATGTGCTTCGAGTAAAGTTAAAAGTTTTTATATGGACCAGTGGCTTAACAAATACAGCTCTATATTAAAAATCGCAAATCGTCCATTTCAAACCAAGCGAAGTCATTGACAAATTTAATATCTAAATCGGCGGCTTCGATCCTCCAAGATGCCACCAAATCAAAGAATTGTTCTCTTTAGAAATCGAGCACAAACTTTGGTTTGGAATATCTCATGGCATAAATAACTGATTTCTGAGAATCGCCTCATCAATTTTTTGGAAAACGAGCAATTGTCGAATTTTTTTGTGCTCACATGGACCTATGTACATTGTACACGCTGTCTTACGTACCCAGTTTATATGACAGCTCAATATGCATTGAACATTTTCAAATCACATTTTACTCTCTCATGCTCTCATTATTCTTTGCAAACGAATATTTGGATAGGCAAAGAGATAAGAACAATATATGTATGTGTCAGAGTGTGTCAAGTGTCAGTTCAATCATCTGTTTTTTAAACTCTCTTAATTTTCTCTCGCTCATTTTGGATTTGGTTTGGGATAATTTCATATAAACACCACCATTTTTAGGGGTATTGAACCAATGCGGATTGCTTCAATGCACATTGAGCTGTCATATAAACTGATTAACAGACGCTACCAGTGAGGGTTTTCAGTCACTTACGAAGAGGGTTAATAGGTCGCACACCAGGGATGGGCCCATACGAAGCAACAAAAAGCATCGGATACAGTTAGTGCTACTGTTGACAACCGCGAACGAAACAAGGATAACGACATTCGAATCTGCATGTGGAATGTTAGATACCTTAGTGACGCCTGACGGATCTCTTCCATGTGATCTTGGAAATGAATATGTGTGAATGCTCTTCACATAGGCATCTCTCATTGAATTGAATGGCATTTTTGGCTTTCATTGCCAATTTTGAATGGTTCGTTCTGTCTAAGATCTAGGTCTTCCTCGCTGTTTAAGGACTGAGGGAAGAACAATTTTCCCATATTATCACACCGACTGTGAATTTATTATTCAATTGCTTTGCTCATCCCTCCAGGTTTGTTGTTCAGGCCTTATTGGCATGACACGTTCTTTTTACCCATGCTGAAACTTCAGAACGTTGGTCCTGGAGAAGCACCTGCCCATATTCTCCAGAGAAGCTAATGTTCTTCTAACCTTTTCCGCACACTGCTCTCGTGTTTCTATGTAGTGCCGATTTCTAAGCGAGCTGCTTCGCTACATGTGCTTGCCTGAGTTCCTTATCAAACCAGGGAGTTGTCGGTTTCGGCCTGATCTCCACCATCTGATGCGGCTTGCATAGGAATTGTCGAAAAATTGAGCGAGAGCGATCGAAAGAGGTTTTGGCGGTTTCTTGTGATTACTGGAGATGAAAATCTCAACACTATGACCTTGCAGGCAATCAGTAGACCGGACAGTGGCATAAACGGAGTCCAGACCAACCAAAGATAATTACCTACACAGAAAAAGTTGAAACCTTAAACGGAGCATCTTAGCAACTACTCTGCGCAATTTCAGGGATGCAATCGAAGAAAAGGCCGAACGTAGTCATATGCTGCTGATTGACGTTGAAAAATACTTTTTCGTAGATAGGTAGAAATCGTTTTCTTTTTTTGTTTTCTTCGAGAGGTCACATTCAGTTAGACCGATTTGGGAAACGATAGGAGCAGATACAGCAGATACCAAAGATAAGCTCATACTTATACTTCTTACATTAAGGATAGGCATTTATTTCTCTCTTAAATCTTTTGATGACCAAGTCTGAGTTCTTAGTATATGACACTTTATCCGAAAGATACAGCAGCGAAGATGTTCTAAATACCTATGTATCTTATCAAAGAATTTAAATGTGGGTTTTCAATTACTATTTTAAAAAAAACATTTTCACACTCCATTTGTCATTGTACACGCAATAAATAAACTTGGGAAACACACGAGTAAACAAAAAGAAATATGTACTTAAATTCGAAATCCTTCCAATCCAATAAAGTATGAAAGAAAAATCCAGGAAATCCCAGCTACTAAAAACTAAACTCACATCGCCACGTATGTACATTAGGGTGTCCCAAAAAAATCAAGTTTAAATTTTTGTAACGCATACCCTCTTATTTTATTCGAATACTGTCAAAACAATAGTAAATAAAGTTTCATGTACTTTGAACCAGAGGAACCCGTGCCGACTTGCATCTAAACATGTCAGTACTTGCAAGGCATGGCACGCGAGTAATAACATATCGATAACTTGTTATTGCATGTTTATTTTATTAGTAAACACATTGTTCTCGTTCCGTTAACATGTCGGTGGAGTTACGCAGTTGTAGAAAGGAGATATTTTTAATAGGGAACGTTAAACATCAAATTACTGGTTCAAAACTTCCCTCTAATGGGCAAGTACTGGCAGTTTTGTTCTATAATATTCGTGAAGTGAATTTAAGTGTCAATGAGAGCGCAAATCTTACTATTCGTGAGTGCATTATTTATTGGGAAAAGGCCCGTATCCCGACAAGATCTCTACCTAATTGTGTTAACAAATTAATTACATTGTATCAAGTTTGGAGAAATTTGCAAAAAAATGCAAACAAAACAAAAAACGTGTTTGAGCAGCGTCGACATGAGTTTGTTACAAACTTAAACAATTTGTTTGACATTGCACATGCGGATGCACTTCAATTAATAAAGATAGATGAAGATAGGATTTTTTTGCAGCGCCAAAGAGAACCTGGCCGACCTGGTCATTTAGCCGGAGTTGACCAAAAACAAACACACAAAGAAGAAAGAGCGCACCTTAGAAACGTCGAGGAGCAAAAACGACGTGCTAAATATTTTTCATCCTTAGCTCCTTCAACATCATTTTATGACCCGCTACAAGAAAGTTTGTCGTCTGATTCAGAATTGATGGATTTACAGGAAATTTTGCCAAACCTAACCAAAACAGAATCCAGTATAAATAAAACTGTTATGAGGAAGAATTTTATCACTCCAAAATTAGTGGCAGCATTAGATCGGTGTCAATTGAGTGTGAGAGATGCTGTGTTTATTATTGAAGCAACTATTGAAGCTCTTGGACATAACACAGACGAATTTCCTATAAGCAAGTCCACTATTCAAAGGGTTCGTACGGAAAAGCGAAAAGAGCGAGCGGAAGCCATAAAGGTTAATTTTCAAAACCAGGTTCCGGATATTGTAACACTCCACTGGGATGGTAAACTTTTGCCGGCTTTAGATTCACGCAAATCTAAGGAAGAACGTCTGCCGATAGTTATAACGTTTGACGATAAAGAACAACTTATCGCTGTACCAAAGTTGGATAACTCTACAGGAAAGGAACAGGCCCAGGTACTTTGGAATGCTATAATTGATTGGAATCTTGAGGATAAAGTGCAGATTTTGTGTTGTGATACGACTGCTTCAAATACTGGTCGAATCAATGGTACTTGTGTACTTCTCGAACAGAAACTAGGCAGTGAAATGATTATTTTTGCTTGCCGCCATCACGTCTACGAATTAGTACTAAAAAGCGTGTTTGAAGCAAAAATCTGCCAAGTTACCACAAGCCCAGACATTCCAATGTTCAAGAAATTTCGAGAGAACTGGAAGAATGTCGATCCCGAGAAAATACAGAGCTGTACAGAAAAGCTATCATGTTTGAATGTTTCTGAGATCAACAGACTTATCGATTTTTACCAAATTGAATTAACTAAAGAAATTACTAGGGATGATTACAGAGAGTTAATCGAACTTTCAATAATATTTCTTGGCGGCGATGCAGAAAAAAATTTATGATCCGGCCTCCAGGTGCCATGCACCAAGCTCGATGGATGGCGAGAGCGATTTACTCATTAAAAATATCGTTACTTGGTGATCAATTAAGAATTTCTAACAAAGATAAAGAAGCTCTGTTAGACGTCTGCCTGTTCATCGTGACAATATACGTTAGGCCTTGGTTGCAATGCATTTTAGCAGTAAAAGCACGTTACCAGGATTTGTGTTTTCTGAAAGCTATAAAATCTTATGAAACAATAGATGAAAGCATCTCGAAAGCAGCATTACAGAAGTTTTGCTTGCATTTGTGGTATTTGACAGACGAAGTGTCTATCTTGTCTCTATTTGATGATGATGTAAGCCAAGAAACGAAAGTCAAAATGGTTGCTAACTTAGCCAAAGAATATCCATCTGCCTATGGTAAATGCTACATTCCATCGAAAGAAGAACTTTGTGGCAGACTTTATGGTAAGTTTGAAAATTAAGTTTGTTTTTTTAACTTTTTTATTTACATAACTAAAAAATTATATCAATAATCCTCCTTTTTTTGTTTTCAGAAAAAAACATCGATGACTTTGTTTCAGTCAAAAGCAAGTCCTTATTTAGTCGATTGAAAATTGATGGTGCTTTTCTCCACGAGTGCCCCTCTTTGTGGCTTAAAAATGCTTCGTACCAACATGCTAAAAGCAAGCTATTAAAACTGAAAGCAGTTAATGACTCTGCTGAAAGAGCAGTCAAGTTGATGCAAGATTTTCACGGCCTGCTAACTGTTCAAGAGGAGCAAAAGCAATTTTTATTTCGTTGCGTACAAGAACATCGACAAAAGTATCCTGACTGTAAAAACCAAACATTAAAAAGAAAATTAATAAATAATTAACCTACTTTCAACAATTAATATAATAATAAAGTCCAATACCGGATGCCTTATTTCAAAAATAAATGAGTTTTGCTTTTCCCTCCATTGCTCCATACTAATTTTTATGTTTAGATTTTGGCGTTAAGTCGGCACGGGTTATCGTCATCCGATCGCAATAATATTTGATATTTCACTTATCTGGGTCAAATAGAAAAAAAAAAAAAGGTATGCGTATCTCTATCTAAAAAAAAAAATTTAACCCTTATAGCCTGGGACACCCTAATGTACATACATATGTAGTTAGGTAGATACGCTTACAATACGCAAGCAGGAAGAGCAAAATGTAAATAATTTCTCTATTTGTAAATGGGGTGTTACTCCTTGTCTATTCCTGCCGGTATAGGATATTCTCTAATCATCAACAAAACAAAATTTTTTTCTATCGTTTTCTGCCCACAAATAAAAATATAAATCTCCCACATTGCTGCTCGTGATACAGTTACAAACAAACATCTATCCACCGAAGTCGTCACATAAAAAGGACACATAAACTGTTATGTGCAAAAACACTGAGACGACAAATAGCGAAAAATACGAACAAATCGTTGCGTTGGAGGTGGGTAGTTGTAGCAGTAGACACATAAAAAAAGACTCAGGACATTGTCATGATTTTCCCCAGACAAATTGTTTACCTCTCCCGTTGTCGTCCCGACTGAATGCAGTTTCTGAACATCTATGTACTTTGACTCCTGGAGTTTTTTTTTTTGTTTTTTTTTTTGTCATTCGGATTTTCCCTAAATTGCATAACGCATGCGCCAGGATCGAGTTTTATTGGAAATCGGATGCATCGCAAACCGTGACAAACTGGAATGCCACGATGTGGGGTATTATCTCGCTCTACTGCAGAAAAACGAAAGCCGGCACTGATTGTACAACAGAGATGAGGCTATATTGAGGAAGAGATTGGAAAAACTGCGACTGTTTTTGGCATCCTTTGAATCGGTTTTCCTTAATTTCACCGCTTTAATGCAAGAAGATGCCATTTTAGTGTTGCCGTATGAGGTTATTGTTTGGGATTAAAAGTAACACAATGGATTTTTCACAATTTCGAATCCAACATAAGTTTTTATTTTGTTGCCAAACCGAGCTCTGGACAAAAGTATTCCTTTAGCAAACGTCGGTTAACATCAATGGTATTTTCTTCGGGCTCAAACAACAACAATGGTTCAGTGTGTCATTTTATACATAATTGATGAAAACGTTTAAAAAAAATAATACCATTCAGGGAAAGATTCGTATTCACTTTCAATTACGAAAAATTACAAAAGTGAAACACAATATCTAACGATCGTCCGCTACGATTTCACCAACGTTCTCTAAAGTAAGAAATTCTAGTGTTCCATCGACTGACGGAATTGTAGATTTGTACGAGTGCCAAGAATACTGCACACGACGAAGTTCTTAGAGCTCGTGTTGTATTTCCATTTATATATAACTCAGTGACTCATAGAGGGAACAAACTTGGAAAATGAATCGTGTTCCCAAAAAAATGTTCCATTGACCAATTAAATGAAAATTGGTAAATCTTTTGACTGAAACGATGATTTATTGATTTACTGAAACGTGACTATGTACATATCTCGCTAAGGACTTTCATTCTCCTGACTGGATACTAGGACTAAGACTATACTGCTTTCTCTGGTAGTTTCTAACAATATACATACATAGAATTGTCAGAAGACTAAGATCTGTATTGTGAATTTTAAGTTCATGAAAATCGCTTTGTTTAGTTCTTGTCGTCATCGAAGAAGATGTATTAAGTTATAGGTAGAAGTGATACGCAATATGAGCGTATTTAACACTGCGGCATACGTATAGGCTTTATGTACTCATGATTATCCTGACTAACACAACCCCTTTCCACGTCAATTTACAGTGATTTGAAATTGCAGAATATAATGTTAAAGTTGGGACCAGTAAGTTCGTCTACTAGTTCATATTACGATTTTTTTTTATGTATTTTAAGAAAGATAACCGCGGAAACAAAGTTTATCTGAATTCTTACCTATTCCTGGATTGAGCCGGCACAGCTTTCTATTGCTAATTACTCAAAAGTATTCTACAATTCCACACTGTAAAACATCAACTTATAGAGCAAAATTGCAGGGCAAATCTTAGCTTACTTTGAAATGACTATCTTTTACGAAGAAGTATATTTTGTTTTTTATTAAGGTAGTACTAAGTCCGGGGTGGACCTGGGCCTCAAACAACGAGGGACCTTTAGCTGGCTGCCACCAGTTTCGCACGCTAAGTTGGCTGAGGTCTCCTACCAAATGCGTGCGGCACCTAAGCGGCGGTCTTCCTCTACTGCGCTACTCTATGAACCGGAGCATATCTCAGTTGTTGGACCTTCGCTCTTCTGTAGTCGATGTCACTGTACAGCCCCATACAGTTCATTATTGTATCTCCTCCTCCACTCACCGTCTATGCAGACGGGACCAAAAATAACACGAAGAATCTTCCTCTCAAAGCAGCCAAGAGCACCCTTATCCATTTTTGATTAAGTTCATGTCTCTGCGTCATAGAGCAGGACTGGGATTTATAGTCACTTTTTTTGTTCGAGAGAGGGCTTTGCTAGTCAATTGCCTTCTTAACCCAAAGAAGCAGCAATTGGCAAGAGTTATTCTTCGTTTGATCTTAACGCTGTTGTCGTTGTCTGAATTGATAGCGGAGCCTAGGTAGACAAAGCCCTTAACTACCTCAAAGTTATATCTGTCGGAGGTGACGTTCTGTCCGAGACGTCGGTGTTGGGTGTCCCTTCTGGTTGACAGCATACATATACAATATACTCTTGTCCTCGTTGACGGTTAAACCCATCTTCGCTGCTCCTGCCACAATACTCACGAAAGCGCCACTGACATCACACAGCTTTCTTCCAATTATGTCAATATCATCGGTATGTGCAAATGAACGGACTTTTGAAAGATTGTACGTCTTGTGTTGGCGCATGATTTTTGCACTATTTTTTTAAGAGTGATGTTAAAGAAATCGCATGACAGCGCCTTGTATAAATCCTTTTTTGACTTCAAAGGTCTCGGTGAGTTCTTCACCAACCTTGATGGAGCAGCGTGCATTCTCCATCGTCATCCTGCACAAACAGACGAGTTTGGTAATGATGCCAAAACCAGACATTGCTCTGTATAGCTCGTCTTTATAGATGCTGTCATACGCGGCATTAAATGAATAGGTGGTGTGTATCGATTTGAAGCTGAAGGGTTTTTTCCTAGATCTACGATAGTGTGAATATTTGGTCGATGGTGAACTTTACTGACCTGAAGCCACAGTGATATGTACCTATCAGATTGTTGACGTACGGCTTCAGGCGTTCACACAATACGGCAGATAGGAGCTTGTAGGCGAGCACCGTACCTTGGCCACAACAAGGTAATGGTCCGAATCGATGTTGGCCCCTTGGGACCTCTGCTGGATCTAGGCTGTATGTTGCTGATTAAGGAACCTAACATTTCACGTGCAGATTTGAAGTTCGTTGTCCTTATTTCATTTGCAAGGGTTGACACAATAGTTCTGTCCGTATCCGAGGCTTGTTGTTGCTTCGTAACTTGGTTTTTTTCCCATGGCCGGGAAGTTACCCCGGCGTACATCTTCTAGAGCCCTATTATTAATGCGTAGTCCATATACTCTAGATCTCGTAGTGGGGATGTTGCCACTTTGCGCTCTTAGTACTTTTACTTAGCACGTAAAGATGTCTTAATGGAAGAATATGTAAGTTTCGAAATAATGACCAACTACCGGCAGAGCGATTTTCTCCACTTCTAATACGAATTAAATTTTCTTGTGCTACAAATAAAGGGTCAATACTAGTGTCATAGGATCCACCCAAGCAAATAATTCTTTATTGTAACTTGGAATTTGCGAGACCATAATAAACCATGGTCATAATGGTCTGAGATGATACATCTTCCTCACAATTTGCACAAAATAAGATTAAATTTCTTTGCAACGTTCCTTCCAATTTACTGATTCAATTTTGAAACAAACAGATGACCATTGATTTTGTCTTGTTCTTTCCACATCTATGCAATGTTAGAAGAAATTTCTTACATTCGTGTGAATGGAAAAAGATATTAAAGTCTATAAGAGTATTTAAAGAAGCTTTAAAAGACATTAGTTAGTGAGTTGATAAATATTAAGAAAAGTAGCGGTCCAAGTGCAGAGCCTTGTGGGACACTATTTTTAAGACAAAGAAACGTACTAAAGGAAGCATTAATGTTAAATCTTTGTTACCTTTAAGATTCCAATCACTTGAACACTACACCTCTTTATAACTAAACGATCAATTTTAATTGGATTAAGTCTCGCGAGTAGCCATAGGGAAACTATAGTTTTCTGTGTCTCGTGTAGTAATATCAAGAAGATCAATATTGCTGTCAACAATGACATTTAAATTATTAGCTTTGATTTGCTATTTGATTTGCATTTTTGCTATACTCATGAAATCTATAAATGTAAAGCACTGTGTATTTACAATAATTTCTGTAGACGTAAATGATAAATTTATGATATCGGCACTAGAAGCACATATTTCAAGGGCAGCGTAATCGCGATTATAACCATTTCTCAAATAAACAGCCACACACCTTGTAAAATATGAATCATTGCATTTGCAGAATATTCTAAAGGCAGGTACCTATATTATATTAATCTTTTTCGTTATCACAAATTCAAATTTAGCTTACAACAATAACTTCCAATAAGTTTACAATTGATTGAATGTGTGCTAACATCAAATTTAATTGAATTATGTGCGATTGTCGATAATGGTTATCTCCCATAACCCATACCCATCCATACTGGTTAAATCAGTGGAAAGCAATGAAGAAAATAAAATAACTACTACAGCCAAAGTGAAATAACGATGAAATAAAAGTTTCAAGGGGAAAGAGTCGAATGCTTTTCTTTTTTCACTGTGTAAGGGCAAAGGGAAAACTAGAAACGAGCGCTAACGATAAGTGAAGCATTTGTTCCACCAGAGATGCTTATGGCCCTTAGAATACTTGGAGACTGCGTCAAGCTCTGTGGGCTGGGTATCAAACCTAAAAAAAACAGAGCTTGTTCTATTCACACATAAAAGGATAATGCCACAATTTGACCTTTGCTCCATAGATGGGACAATCCTCCGACTATTGGACAGTACAGGTATCGTATTAGATAATAAGCTAAGTACTTAAGCTCAATGTCCAAGAAAGTATAAAGGAAACAACGGTCGCTTGTAGCCGTATATTTAGGAGTAAATGGTGGCCTAACCCCAAGACTATCCTATGAATGTGCACGGCTATCGTCAGATCCATCTTGATCCACGGCAGTATAGTAAGGTGACGATCCACAAATATAACTAGCAACCTTCGGTTAACCACAAAAGTACAGAGGCCTCCTTCCCCTAGATCTATACATACAAGAATCGGCAGCGGAAAGCGCTTTAAAATTGAAACAGCTTAATGGGTGGAAACCAAACCTAAAAAGCCACACTCGATATCCATTTTCACGGATGGATCACAGATGGAGACAGGAACCGGCGCCGGGACTTTCTCCAATCAATTGGGGATGAGATATTTGCTATAGCAGAACCAGCCAAACTTGCGGCAAAAAAACCAATATCCCACGAGGGATGCCTTCACGCCAGTCGAAATCAAATGGAGGCTTGTAGAGCGCTGTCGCGAAGAGTTTAAGATTCTTTGCATTGAGCACAATGTTATGCTATGCTGGGTCCCTGGCCACAAAAGAGGAGCACGCAATGAGCATGCAGACGAAAATGATATTCCCTAAAGAGGGAACTGGCAGATCAAAGTACTTATCAAACCTGTGTCCACACATCCCTAAGTGTGAAGAGGAATAGAATGGAATGGAATCGGCTCCAGATACCTCATCTACCCGCCAACCTAACCTAACCTATTTATTTCTTAATCAATGAATCAAAACTCCGCGTCCGCTTTTTCTCGCGCTTCGGGGATTTCCACTGGCACTCAAGATTGCTCGATTTGAAATTTCAGATCTTTTCTTTTACAGTTTCTTGTGTTGCGATACTAAAATGGTGCATAGAAACTGATTTACTTAGACTTAAACGACCACGTCGTTTCAGCACACTTTCTTCTTCGCATTCCGTCCTTTACCCTTCTTTTTTAATGGTGTAGTGTTGGTGATTATTCCTGCAGCGTAGTTATCAAGTACCTACCTATTCTTAGAGACATGTTTTTTTTTTTTGTTGGCTGGCAGTACAGTTTTTGGAACTGAGTTGCCCTCATTCACTTTTGTGTTAGGTATCGATAGTCAAGTCAAGGTCTAGGTAGTCTCCTGTTGAAGGAGTTTCGCATTACAACCGACTCTTGTCTTGTGCTCACTCTGTCTTAAGAAATTGTGTCGAGGTACATGGTGATTACTTTGCAACTTGTTCGGTTTTGAAAAGTTCATTCATAGAACTTGGTGGAAGAACTGCTCACTGCTTGCCGTCTTTGCAAGTCGATCGTTTTGTGAGGTAGAACCTCAGCTTAGGTAAATCAACCTCATGAACTCTCAGTTCTCTAAAAATAGAATATAATACTCGGGTTTTTGAAAATGTTGTCTTCATTGTCTCTTCGTTTTATATATTTCACTTTGTCGCCAGAGTCAATAAACCGGTGTAAATGACAGGAATGCCTTTGAACACATTAATGCATCTGGAATGTTTTATGTCTATTCTTTTTGCGGACCACAGTACTAATATAATAAGTAACATGGTAGTTCTTTAGACAACATCAAACATTAGGACTAAGGAGTTAAAAAGCAAGAAATAAGGAAACAATTGCACAAAAACTGACTACTGCGTAGGTACTGCTGTTATTTTTGAGCCCACCTAAACAGTGTAAAATTTGCGACCGCAATATGCAACTTAAAAGTTTGATTTAAACACAGTCGTGCGTCAAACCTTTACAAAGGCATCATACTGTTTGGCAACGATTGAGAAGTATAAAAGAAAAAATACCATCGACGAAGACAGAACATAACAAATGGCAAGAAATGTATCAAAAGTTGCTCAAATTAAATGTACCAATAATATAAGCAAGTCTGATTGTTTAGGAACTCATTAGTTGACATACGAGGGTGAATCAAGGTCGAGGTTCATATGTCAACTTCAAAGCAGTATTCAGCATGGCCATGGCGAAATTTTACGAATTGGGCTACGAATCGCTCAGTTCCCAGTGACTTGATATTTGCTGTCTTCAAACCCGAAAAAATAGATTAGCGGTAAGGGATTTGGCTCCAACAATGAAATCATTGTCCAAACAAATAGTCGAACGATGTTATTATTTTGAAGGGATACAAAAATTGGACAAATGACGGACCAGCGTATTAAATCTAAAGGAGACTACCTATGTTGAGAAAAAATATCTTTTTTTTACCAAACAAATTTTCTTTTTTTATATAAAAAAAATGGCACGGACTTTTTTATTCGTAACTAAAAACCATTGAAATATCCAACGCTGAAAGCTGTAACCCTGGCCAAGGTTTGAAGAAGACCCTAAAGGAAAACTGCAAAATCTTGCTTTGCAGACGGATTGAAATGTGTATTCTAGCTTTGAAGTCTTTACAAAGTCGATATTTCGATATTCTTCGTTAAGAAGTGACGGTACACCAAATTGACCAGGATGTCATTTTGGAGTTTTCTTAACCTGCGCAAGTCCAACTAACAAAAAAAAACTTCCTACGATTAAGTGTCAAAACATATTCAAAACATTTTCTGCACTATTTTAAGTCCATTTTAGCACCTTTTTTTTAATATGTTACGCACTGGCAACACTAATCATTTCTCAACCGTTGAAAACGTTTATACAAAACAGCGTGTGCATCATCCCAGCACAATCTGGGAAAAAAACAAACCGGCGTCGTGGTTTATTGGAAAACAGGGACAACCGATTAATTACGTGTTGGCGTGTTTGTATTTGTCTTTTCCCCAACAAAAACAACAACACTACACCTCTCTCTACAACAGCAATTTAAAAAATAACAATAAAAAAAAATCTAAATAAAAAGAAAGGGATGAAGAGAAATGAAAACCAAAATTGAAAAAAAGTACAAATCACCGCCACCGGAGGGTAGCTTTTCTCCAGAGGCCATTGAATCCTGAATCTTTAAATTGTGAAAATTCCCTTATGCATGTCCAGTTTGCCGAACAATAAAAACAACACCTCACACTACAGCCCAATGCAGCACCCCATTTGCCTGCAAAGACGTGTCGTCTGTGTGTACTCAAAATGTGAGTGTATAATTATCCTCGAAACAAGGGTTGTTGGCAGTGGCAGTGGCAATGGCACAACGTATAAGTAGGGGTGATTTATCAAAACTGTACTTGCACCCAACTACAAATTAAAACAAAAAAAATCTCCCTCGGCTTACCTTGTTTTTGGTCGGAAGCTATTTGAAACGCAAAGAAATGTCCTTTTACAGGGAATTTTCTTTTTTAAAAATTCTACGTTGTACAAAAAGTCGATGTAAAATTTTCAAAATACAAAAAAAGTTATCCAAAAGGCGGTTTAGAAAAACGAAAATAAACTAAATCACAAATATTTCGCAATTTTTCGGTTTTGGGGACTTTTTTTCTTCCTTGCTGAACGAACTCTTATCCTTTTTCGCACTAACGAAATCGCAATCTCGCAGGATACCCACAAACAAATTAAAGAAAACACAACACCTTCACGCACTTTTCTCAGCACTTTTGATCCTGATCCTCTTCGTATCGATTATCCTTCGGTTTTCTCCGATTTCTTTACTTATTGCCTTTTACAATAAATAAAAATATGAAAAATTTATTTTTTTCTTATTCAAAAGCACATCAAAGCAAACGGCTTCTTTTTGAAAATCAAAAAATTTCCCACTCACTGTTAGATTTGTCACTGTTTAACTTTTTTTTCGTTTTCTTGTTTCTTCCTCCGTTGAACTGCGCAACAAACACACGCGAAACCGCAAAGATTCTAGAAAGGAATGAAAGGAGAAATGGAATATGTTTTCGACGATGCCGTTGCTTGTCGCCGTCCGTTTTCACTTTATTTTCCAGGCGGCCGTCGATTCGGTGTGCACTTTGGCTGGAAGGTTCTGGTTGCTGAAGGGGAAATTGTTATTGTGGCTTGCTCTTATTTTGTGCTATGAACAAAGTGGAATGACAAATGGGAAAAAGAATGGAAAGGAAAACGCTGTGAAAAGGGATGTTGGATGTGTTTTGTTGGGTGAATGGCGGCGCGGTCTTTGTTTGGATTTTCGTGTTGTTATGGCAGATGAAAGAGAGTGGAAAAGTGCAATGCACTTTTCATTTTGAATTTAAGAGAGCGGTCACTTTAATACAGTAAATACAAACTGGATAACTTAATTCTATTTATTCTGATTTTGAATTGAATACGTTAATACCGTTGAGGTCCAGAGCATTTCTATTTATTACCATTTCGAAAAAATGAAACAGCAGGAGGTTTTGCTCTCTTGAAATGGAAATTCCTCTCTTTTTTTTGTATGTGGTGATACCTGAATGTATACAGTAGGGTATGAAAGAATAGTAAGTCCAAGCAAAAGTAGTCAAAGTACGTTTAACAACTCTGGGAAAAAAATTTGTCCGCTTTTGCTTTTCGGGATATAACTACTCTCGCTATATTTTCCATGTTCCACTGTTTAAATTCGATGACATATAAACAAAAAGAGATGCACAAAATATATCTATTGTAAACGCAGGGTATCAGGGTAAGGAGGTCATCTTTGGTAATAGAGTGGGAAAGTACAGCCTCCACGCCATTACCTCCAGAAACGAATACAGGCTTATTGATTTTGCGGAGGAATAATCGTGCAAACACACGGTTTCCACAACTTGATATCTATAAAGGGACCTGGTTGACTGCTGGTCAACAAACCGTCAACCAAGTTGATCAACTCATCCAGTGTTTTGGATTTTCGAACGTTCCGAGCAGCTAGCATTGACTCGGACCATTATTTCGCTGTAGCCAGGGAAACGGATGTGGATATCCATAATAGCCCATTGTCAAAGAATTGCAAAAGACCACCAAAGTGAGTTTCCTTTAACCTCTCGAGAAGACGGAAGCCGCTAACATCGGACCTACAGAAAAGAATAAAAGGGCCTCGCGGACCCTACAAGCAGAAAAGAAGGGAAGAACATAGATTCCTCAGAAGAAAGCACGAGAAGCGCTCTATCGAAGTCTTAGAGAGGTGCTCCAGAAGAATGAACTTCGGAAGATTTGACTAGAAAATAAAACGAACATGCCGAACCTGTAAAGCCCGAATAGAAATCTGCAAGGATTGAGAAGGAAATCTCATAGTAGAACCGCAATCGGTGCTGCGAATCTAGAAAAATTATTTCTGCAACCTGACGGTAATGAACAACATCCCACCATCAGGCAGAATGAACCATTCAGCCTCGACGAAGACAGACAAAATTTCCCGGACCAAGCGAGATGAATTCAGGCCAGTCATTTCCAACCTTAAATCCAACAAAGCTGCTATACTCGGGAAGACAAAAGTATTCCTGACGAATGGAACCTCAGCATTGTTTGGCGGGAATAGGTCTCCTTAACATCATATATAAAATCCTGTCAACGTCAAATTAGTAAAAATACTTCTTCACGTGGTTTTTCTAGCGATCAGTTCAGTTCAGTTCACTTTTTCCTTAATACTTCATTGTATCTTAAAATTAGTCTTAATAAATTGTTAATCAGTCTAAAGTTTGGTTTTCCTTCGGTTATTTTGACATTGGTGCCGAAACCCTTGACCTTTAACACTGCGAACTAATTTTAAAAGCGAACAGTGGAGTTGCAATGCCGTGGCGTATTTCGGGGTCAAGTAACGCGATTGACCAAATCAGCGACTGAATACCTTGCGAGTAAGGAATCACAGATTAATGAGGAGAATCAGGAGAACTATCCTGTGATAGATGAGGAGATTACAGTTTTCTTGCAGCGGATCTCGGCAGCGCGCGAAAACTTGACGAAAGCGAATTTAGAGGTACGTAATACACAGAGTCTTAAGACAGAGGATTTAGGAAAGGAGCTGGAGCTATGTTTGGAATACGAAGACAAGGCTTTAAGCACTCTCGCTCGGCTAAATCATCGCTTGGCGAAGCTCCGAGAAAGTCGTGGATAAAGTCCAACAGAAACACCAAGACCGCATGCTGAACCACCGACGCATAACCTCAAATTGCGCAAACTCGAACTAAGAAAATTCATTGGGGATTACAAGGACTGGATCCCATTCTGGGAACAGTTTCGAAAAGCTGTGCATGAAAATCCAGCTTTAAATGGCTCGGATAAATTCAATTATTTATTAACCGCATTAACTGGAAAGGCCAAGGAGACTGTTTCTGGTTTTACGCCTACGCAGAATTGTTACGATGCAGCTGTTTCCCTTTTGCAACAAGAGTATGGCGACACTGAAAGGCTTATTGATAGAAACATGCAGAATTTAATGTCACTACAAAGCGTTAGTTATAAATCCGATGTAAATGGATTGAGACGTTTGTATAACATAGTTACATCTACAACGCGGTCACTGACTGCGCTTGGTGTTCCATCTTCCCATTATTATGTAATGTTAAAAACCAATCTACTTAAAAATCTCTTCCCACAGACCTCAGAATCGACTTTCAAAGAACTTTCAACATCAGCGATGAGACTCACGAATCCGGAGTAGAATGTGTAGAAACGGCATCATCATCGAACGATACGTTTATTGGGGATAAGTCAGTTATACAGCTTTTTAAATTTTTGAAAAGGGAAATTGAATCATTAGATCGATCTAATGTGGGATCGCGGCATACTGAAATATCTAAAATTGCACAAACGCATACAGCAGCAGGTTTGTTGACGGAGAGCAGGATGAAAATTGCTTATTTTGCCATTCCTCAAGTCATTGCACCACAATGTGTAACAGCAATCACACCGTTGAGCAAAGGAAACAGATGTTGAAAATAACTGGAAAATAAACAGATGTTGAAAATAACTGGAAGAAGTTTTAGATGTACATACAAGAGACACTGCTCCCGAAATTGGAAGACAAGGAACGTCACTTGTTCTCGTTTTAGAAACCATCATTCTAGTTCTATGTGCGAACGAGACAACAAGCCAATCGCGCAAAAATTTGCTTCGAAAAATGTTCCGAAAACTAAGAACGAAATGGCAGGCACAACAGTCAGCGCGTGTGCAGTAAACTCTCCCACTCAGGTTTATTTACAAACCGCCCATGCATTTGTCACTAATCCAGACAATTCAACAAAACTCTACGATTTCTGATTGATGGTGGTAGCCAGCGAACCTACATACGACAAAATATTTCGCGAAAATTGAACTTGCCGATTGTCGGAGCACAACAAATTAAAATTTCTACATTTGGTGGCAGAAAATCTCCGAAATTGTGTAATTTGGTGCGGCTGACGTTACTAAGTCAATATTGCAGAGGAAGTGTGTCTCTAATTGCATTAGAAGTCAGTGAAATCTGCGATGACGTTTTGCTTGAACCAAGTGTAGCTGACATTGATGGTGTTGACTTGGAATTTGCCGATTTTAACAAACAGAAGTTTACTCAGGAAGCAGGTATCAGTTTATTAGTGGGCTCTGATTATTATTGGAATATCGTTACAGGCGAAAGGGAACACCTTTCTCAAAATATGGCAGCTGTTAACACATTGTTTGGTTGGACTTTGCTGGGACCATCTATACACAGTTCTGCTCAAACCTCGATTTGTCTGTCAACAGTAATTTTATACACGTCCAGTGAAGAAACGTTCAATCAACCTAACCTCTGGGATCTGGAGACGATTGGTATTATCAACGAAGACGAACAAAGTAACCACCAGCAAGCATTGTTAGAAGGATACGTCGTTAGAATAAATGATCATTATGAAGCGAAGTTGTTATGGAGACAAAATAATCTTCACCTGGACAGCTACAAGGAAGGAGCTCAATCGCGGTTTGGTAATTTATTTCGCAAGCTTCTGCGTCGTCCCAAAGATTTTTTTGATTACGAGAAAGCAATGAATGAATTGATTGCAAATAGAATCATCAAGAGAGTCAACGAATTTGATGTTCAACCCAGAAGAATTTACTATCTTCCCCATCGAGCAGTATATCGAGGCGACAAAGATACCTCGAAAATTAGGATAGTGTTTGACGCGTCGGCACATTCAGGTAATAATTCACCTATAAATTCACTTCTTTCGCCAGGGCCAAACATGCTGCCCAACGTGATGAGCATTATGCTTAATTTTCGTGCTGAAAGGATTGGGCTGGTTGCAGACATTCAGAAGGCTTTTCTGCAAATTCACCTTGATAAAGAAGATCGCGATGTGCACCGTTTCTTTTGGTTCAACGACAAGATACAAGATGTTGACAGCTTGCCGAGTTGTACAGAATTTCGAATGACAAGGGTGACTTTCGGAGTAACATGTAGTCCCTTTCTTTTGAACATGACCATTCGAAAGCATTTGAGCGAAGAGCGTTGCCGATTTCCTAATACTTGTAGCATGCTCGAACAATCGTTCTACGTGGATGACTTGATTTACAGTGTTTCCGACGAATCAACTGCTATCAAGGTTTATGAAGAGTCCGTAGACATAATGCAGCGACCTAACATGCATTTGCATAAATGGAACTCCAATGTACTATATAGCTGTGCGGAACAAATTTTCTGAATTCAATCCATCAATAAATATGCAAAAGGTGTTGGGCCTAAAATGGTTTTTGAATTCGGATGAGTTAGCGGTTGGAGTTGAGTCACTAAGCCTGAATGAGTTGCCACAAATGGGTACAAAGAGAAAATTACTTGTCTCAAAGATCTACGACCCGTTAGGTATATGCGGACCCTTTGTCGTCAAACTCAAAAGTGCATTTCAGGAAACTTGGAAACAAAATTTGATGTGGAATGACACTTTAACTTCGACTTTGCAGACAATCTGGTTGGAAACTATTGCAGAGGTACACTATCTGGAGGACATCACCATACCCAGATGGGTCTTTCAAGGGTACCCTTTAAAACAGGACCTGCATATTTTTGTTGATGCAAGCACGAAAGCATACGGAGTTGTAGCTTATATTCGATATTTTCACTCTGATGGATAAGCGAGGATAAGTTATTTCTGCTCTAAAAATAAAATCGCCCCATTAAAGGATGACAAGACGCCGGAGCTTACGTTACCTAAGCTAGAACTAACTGCTGCTGTAATTGGTATACGACTTTATGTTTACATAAAGAGAAATTTTAAGATGGCTTTTGAGTCGGTCAATTTATGGTCGGATTCATAGATAGCGCTTCAGTGGATAAGTGGAGATTGTCACAGATGGAAACTCTATGTTGCTAATCGGGTGCGTGAAATCAAATAGTGCTCTGGGGAAGTTGTATGGAAGTTTTGTTCGGGAAAATTGAATCCTGCAGATCTGTTGACAAGAGGTATCTCACCAAAAACTTTATCTGAATCGAAAATTTGGCTTCACGGTCCTGATTTGCTGCAAGATTTTTGTGAAAACGACCACTTATTTCCGAAAAAGATAAATGATTTTGATGTATGTATAACTAAAAGTTTTGTTATTACTTCTGGGGAAGAGAATCTCGCGATTTTGAAATCGGAAGGAGAACCATTATTGCCATTTTAGAAACATAGCAATCTTAAAAGGATCTTGAGAGTGACTGGATACTGTATTCGATTTGTTAACGCTCTCAAATCGAAATCACTTCAGCGAATTGTTTTAAGATTTGACAGCCTAGTACCGAACGTAAATGAGATAAAACTGCTGAAAATTATTGGATAAAATTTAGTCAAGAAACGTGTTATTTCAACGAACTTCTAAATCTGAAAAAAGGGGTTCCGATAAGCACATTTTCACCTATATTATACCTAAACCCTTTGGTGGATGAAAGCGGAATTTTACGTGTTGGTTCCCGTCTTAACGCTTTGAAAACTCATTCAGAGGTTTGTTATGACGAAACGTTCCCCATTATATTGCCGAAAGGATGCTGTGTTATAAATCTCATCGTGTACGATTTACACCATCAGCGATTTCATGCAGGAGTAAACACACTTCTAGCTTTACTGCGTGAGCGATATTGGATTCCAGGAGCGAGGTAACTTGTAAAACGTTTACTAAGAACATGTACAATTTGCAAACGGTTCAGAGGTAAAGCAGCGGATCAACCTACGGGAGGATTACCAATTGAGCGGATCTATGGGTCAAGACCATTCGAAAACACCGGACTTGATTTTGCTGGTCCTTTGATTGTTAAGCAACAAGAAGGTAATAAAATGTTTTACATATTACTTTTCACTTGTTCCACAGTTCGTGCCATCCATATTGAGCTTACATCTAGTCTCTCTGCTGAAAGTTGTCTGATGGGTATCAGGAGGAGGAGGAGGAGCCGAGGAGCTCCAGCTAGTTTTATGTCGGACAATACAAAATCCGTTAAGCGTTGTTCATCGGAACTCTCAGGTCTTGGGGATATTCTCGTATCGAATGAACTGAAGAATTTTTTGACAGAACGCAGAGTTTCATGGCGGTTCATAGTAGAACGAGCTCCCTGGTGGGGAGGTTTCTGGGAACGACTAGTTAGTTCGGTAAAGGATGCGCTGAAGGCAGCAGTACGACGAGCTACGCTAAACGAAGAGCAACTTAACACATTTCTTACTGAAGTGGAAGACGTCATAAATTCCCGTCCGCTGAGGTATATAAGCGAAGACCCAAATGATTTATCGCCACTCACCCCGGCACATTTTTTGAAGGGAGAATTTATTACAATAGACTTGGATAAAATAAACGATCTTCGATTAAGATGGAATAATAGACTGCGAGCGACAAAACAGTTCTGAAAAGGTGGTGGACAGAATATTTGAACCAGTTAAGGTCGGCGCATTATTCCAAACACGGCTCATCCTATAATGTGGCCCTAATACTTAATTGTATCTTAAAATTAGTATTAATAAATTGTTAATAACAGCGTTCATAGGGACGCGCTATATAATTTCGCGTCTAGATGACTATGCAGAATCCCACTGCTCCATCAAAGTCAGTATTGAATTAACCGATACCTTCAATGTCAAAAATGGTTCGCTCTAGAACAAATACTGCAAGACTCACTGGCCAACAAAGAAGGCACGATCTTTTTAAGACTTTGCTGCGCCCTCCCTCGGGGTTAGAATAGAAGACTCTTTGGACTGGAGCTGTGTCGTCCATTCGCTCAAACATGGCACAGCCATCTCAGGTGGTGGATCCTAGACGTATAACCAGACCGATGACCCTATATAGCCCATACAGTTCGTGGGTAAATCTCCTTCTCCATTACCTGCCAATACAAACGGGACCGAAAATAACGCGCAGTATCCTTTTTTCGAATGGTGCTTCTTCACCTCCTGCACAACCAGAAGAGTTTGTCAAAATTAAACATGGCGTCATATAAGTCGTCCCTGTGTACGCTGTCATACGTGTCTTTGAATAGATAATGAGTTTGGATCTGAAATTCGCTGGTCTGCCATAGCGTAAATATTTAAATGATGGTTGCCTTTCCTAGCCTGAAACCGTATTTACATGGAACAACAGGATTATTCTTGATGCTCATACCTTACGACAGAAAAGATCTTATAAACCATGTTCAGGAGACTTATTCCTCAACTATAAAAGTAATGGCAGTCAAAATGATCTCTTTTCTTGTGGATGGGATGGTGCATGTTCTCGACTAGGTCATCTCCAGCTGCTTTAAATAGTGCAGCATGCGCGCCCCTCGTTCTCTTTCTCCTTCTTTCAGAGAAGCCTATGCTTTTTCCTTTTTATCCACTCGTAAAGCTCATGAGCCGTTCTTGTCCATCGATGCAGCGCAATTTTATATGATTTTAGTATGACATGACGGTCTTACTTAACTCCATTGCGCCTCTGATATTCGGATTCGTACCTTGGCTGCAATAAGGTAAAGATCCGGGTCGATATTGACTCCTCAGAAAATTTAGACTTCCAGCATGTTGGACGAGTGTCTGGCGTCGATCGCAATATGGTGAATCTGGTTTACTGTTGATTCATCAGGGTGACTATCCCCTCTATGGATATTGAGATATTGGAATCGCGTGCGTCAAGGTTGCGCCCTTTCCATCAAAGAATTTGAAAAACCTGTGTTGCTTGTCGGACGTCATTTTACTCGTATGTATGCTATGTTTTCCGATAACCCGCTCAAAGACGGCTTTCTTACCCAACCTTGCGTTAAGATCTTCTAGTAAAATTTTGATGACTAATAGACCTTGTAGAAGGTAGTAATATGGTGATAAATAGCGCTGATCCAAGGAGCGATCTGGCTTTCAAAAGATGCATGAAACGTGAACGAAATTAACCACATGTTAAAAAAAGTGTCGCAAAGATCTAACTTTGTACTTTGTATTTATGAAACTGCTGCAGCGGCGCTCCATTTACTGAATTTGACGGAGAATCCTTGTTACAGCAAACTAACCTATCCGTTGGTGTGGCAAAATCAAATCCGCGAAAACCTGCGAAACGTTCTGATACATTTATCTTTATAATGAGCGGCTTAACTAGTCTAGGATCTTCAATATCGAATATAAATCACCTTAAGCATATTAGCTTAGACAGTCTCGTAGTATTTCTCTCTCTTATGTTACAATTAATCGCAGTTATTGAGCTTGATCGGTTAGTTCTATGAAACCAGAAACCGGAACAAATCGTATTCATATATGAAGCATTAACTTGGTAAACAATCTCCAAATTCCACCCGAAACACTCATTTGCAATGCACCCATTTATCAAAGGCTACCTCTGAGAACCTTTTCCTCTTAATCCCTGATTTATTTTCCAAGTGATAAAAATCCTGTAAAGAATTGCAAATACACGTTTATCTTCACCGCAAATACCAAATGTAGTAATGATGTTCCCAATTGTCAAACGTGACATCTGTCAAGAAGATTGGCTTCCATTGTGTTCCGCAAAATGCAACTGCTTGAATTCACTCATTCGCAGCATGTGTGACATTTGACATGTCTTCAGCATGTTTATACTGTCAATCGCCTTTGATTTGTTGTTTGATAGAAGGGTGTTCAAAATCAATACCACACGCCATGTCACGTGGTGCCGTTAATCCAATTTTATAAAAATTGTCCACACTTACAGCCTCGCCCTGTTTTTAAATCACAAACAATTTTAATGGGCAATTAGTTTACATTAATGGTATCTCTAAACGCAACCTACCCACCGAACATAACCAAACAAAAGACACAAATCACGAATATGGTGGCGTATCGGATAAAAATCGACTACAAATCAAATGAAAAGCTCAAGATCGTGGTCGTTGCTGCCTTTGGTCGGTCCCACATCATCACTAAAACGCGTCTCCTGTCATAAGGGTCACGCTTACGCAAGATCCATAAAGATCAATTCATCGAAACAAACGTCGATTTGAAGTTCCAAAGATGTCAAGATGTCGATGTGGAGACGATAACATCGGCGTTATTAATCATTAAAGATGCGCAACTTAGAGATGACGTTAAACTTGATAATTGGCATCGGAGAGAAGAATTTGTAGGGCTCAGCGCCATTAGCCTCCAAAACGTTGTAAGTCGAATTAGACACCTCTTTTGTGTAGCTGTGTTAGACAATGTACGAGTATGTGTGTGGACACAAGGCATCTTTCCAATCATCGATAGGACCCGGGAAATCTCTGAAATTTGTATTAATTGAGATTGTGCATCTATAATATTGTAAATAGAGAGCGAGTGTGAACGTTCCGTTATCGTTAAGGGCCTAATGTCGGTTTGGTTTATTACTCAGGCCGCAGGCACTCTTACCATTTATGAAGCCTAAAAATTAGTGAGGATTGATTTAGAAAAGCAATTGTTTGAAATGAATTGAGAAACGCGGATGTGCGTGACCAACGGGAAGATTTGATTAACGAAATGAGATTTGAGAAGAAAATTAAGTTACAAAAGAAGCGGATTCAAGATTGGATCCGCTGGAATGATGTAGTTCATATGCCAGAAGACGGACGACTATTGACTTTAGGAAGTTTTGGGACGAAGTTTTGCACAAACGGCACGGCAGAGATGGAGAAAGTTCTAGACATCATAAACATCTTACTGCCTGTCAAGGTTTCCATATATTGAAAGCATTAGTTGTGTGAAAATATTAGTTGTGTGATTTCGTCAGATTTTATAAATAAACCTAAATCATCAACTACTACGGGAGAGAAATGCTTTCAATTTCCAGACAATGTACCGGAAAACATATAACAGTGTGACACCACAAGTCTTTCGGCAGACAATGTTTAAATTCCTAGATTGAAACCTTCTTCCTTTGGGAATTCCCTCACTCTTCTACCATTCGGATTCGGAAAAAATGAAAGAGAAAAAAAACATAGTCGCTGGAGAGACTTGACCATGTGATTAAATTGACAGAAATTGGCAATAGTTGAAATAGCGCTCTACCGACATGAGGTACATAGATTGCAATGGGAATATATTGTATTTGCAGGGCTATCTTTTAGGCATTTCGATCCAGAAAGTTCATAGATATAGCTATTCAAAAATCTAGACGGGTCATGTCTTATTTCTGGTAAAGATTGATCTACTACTTGATTTTCTGGAATATCTTTCCTGGACGATCTCGTGCTACAATGGGAATGCAGTAACTTCAGTGACAATGAAGTATTCTCCCACAACATGGAGATGATGTAGCAGTTACTTACTGAAGGTGGCGCTGCAGTCCGGGGTGGACCTGTGCGTTTCCAGTCAGCTCGATCCTTAGCCAGCTGTCTCCAGTCTTCCACGCTAAGTTGGCTGAAGTCCCCTTCCACTTGCGTGCGCCACCTGCATCAGGGGTAGAAGACTTTTCGGACTGGAGTATTGGTGTCCATCCGCTCTACATGACCCATCCATCTCAAACGTTGGACCTTCATTCTTCTGGTTAAGTCGTCCGTCACTTTATCTCCTTCTCCAATCACCGTCTATGCAAACGGAACCGAGAGTCACTCGAATAATTTTCCTCTCTAAGCAGCCAAGAGCATACTCATCTATTTTTGATAAAGTCAATGAATCTGCATAAGACTGCGCGTATATTCTCCACCGTTATCCTGAATAAACGGACGAGTTTGACAGCGATGCCAAAACTAGACATTGCTCTGTATAGCTCGTCTCCATAGATGCTGTCATACGTGGCCTTAAAATCGATGAATGGGCGGTGTGTATCGATTTGGAGCTCATGAGTTTTTTCCAAGATCTGTCGCAGTGTGAATATTTTTTTACTTTTCTGGCTTGAAGCCACACTGATATGGACTTATCAGGTTCTTGAAGAACGGCTTAAGGTGTTTACATAATACGGCGATGTTAAGAAAACTGATGCCTCTGTTACTGGTCTCCTTTCTTGAAGATCGGACAAAAAATGCTGAGGTTCTATTCATCGTGCATACTTTCGTCCGACCATACTTCCTTACCAACTCATTGCCTGTTACTTTGGAGAGTTCGGGCCTTGTGCTCCACCAGATTTGTAGGACTTAAGCTTAGATATATCTATCTTCACTTTATCCATGTCGCGTGGACGGAATTGTTGCTCTACATCGTTCAGGTTGAAAGGTTCGTCATCGCCTTTATACAGAAATGCTCTTCCCAAATCCTCACCATCAGCTGCGACTCTACTATTATGTTCCTTTGTTCGTCTCTACATGTTTCGGTGCAGGGTTTGTGGCCGTGGCATGTTTTTTTTAACTTTTGGTAAAACTTATGAATTTCATTCCTGGAGCATCATCTCTCTAATTCCTCGAGCACGCGCTTCTCATGCTCCGTGTTTTTCGTCCTCAGAAGCCGGTGTTCGTCTCTCCTCTTTTGCTCGTAGAGCTCGTGAGCAGACCTAGTCCTTAAAGGCCGCTTTGCATCGCATCGTGCTTGCCGGGACTCATCGTCAAACCAGGGGTTTTGTTATGGTGAATATCGAGATCTGGTAACCGTGTGCTACCTCCGTGCTAGCCTGAATCCGTTATTGGAGGTAGTGTCGTGCAGAGTATGCTCTCCGACAGTACTACCAAAGATGCCCTCTCTTCCTAGCTTTGTATTAAAGTCGCCAAGGGCACTTTTAATGTCATAGCCAGAGCACTATTCATAAGTCTTGTCCATATGCTCGTATGCTCGTAGAAGCTTTCTTTGGTGTCGTTATCCTCCGTTCGTCCATTAAGGGCTCAACTGCCACCATCTCTTTTTCAAAACCCTGACCTAGTCTAGGAAATCATTACCGGCCTGAGCTCCAAATATGGCGCTGTCCCGTTTATACTGCTGCTATTTTTGTTTGCTGGTCAGCACTCGGGCTCATAAGTTTGACTAGTCGAGTCCGAGCGGACATCGATCAGTACCCTATGGTTACGACTTGGAGGTGAAATAAGCATATTTGACGTGTAGAAACAGTTACAACATTGGTCCTCGTCAAGCTGACACCTCACAGCAACCAACCACCCACATCCATCTATATTTTCGGTCACAGAAACGTATTGGTAAATAATTGCATGACTAATGAACTCTCCGCCAAGGATACTGCTATTAGAAACTATCACTTGGACATGGCCCCTGATATACAGTCTCGGAGAAATTACTTCTGAACTTTAAGTGAAATTCTCTATCGTCATTCAGACGTGCTTGGCAAAAGAGGTGATGATTATCGATCTCCAGTACTTGGGTTTTCTCAAGGATCTGCCGTAGTGTGAATATTTAGTCAAATGCGGATTTGACCAGAACTAACGTCGCATTGACCAATCAAGTTTCTAACAATCATTTCAGGCGTTCACATGTTATGTGGCAGACAAGATCTTGTACACCGTGCCAATGGCTTCATAGTTGGCGCAATTTAGAGGATCTACTTTCATTCATTAGGCATACTTTTCTCCGACTAACTCTTGAAAATGAGTTGGTGTATGCTCTCTAGCAAGTTATCTACTGCTGCCTTAAATAGCTCGCCAGATAGGCGGTTCGATATACAATAGAAACCTTGATTTTATGTTAGATATTACTTTCTTTATTCCGCCGTTCATTGTCTTACGGGCTTCCATCATCTGTGATGATAGTTCGCTCTGCCTGATATGGGAATTTGGGTCGTCCACGCTAGGATTTTCTATTTTTGTAGCAGCGGCTCCTCTTCTTAGTCATCCTTTATTGTTTTTACTTTTCGGTAGTAATTTCGAACGTTGTTCCGTAGGTACTAACTTTCCATTGCTTCGGGCGGGCGCTTCTCATGCTTTTTTATTTTATCCACGAAAGTTGATGTTTTTCTCTTCTTTACTGCTCGCAAAGCGAACGAGCAACTTTCGTTCTCTTATCAGTGTCGCTACGTAAGCAATTTGGTATATGATACATACAGGCAAGCGCCTGTATTCATCACGATACAAGTGATTTCAAATGGTCGGGTTGTCGGGTGAAACCTTGCACTTCGGTTGCGACATTTTTGATGGATTCTTGGCATTGATGACACTGATCTTCAGCACTCAATAGATGTTAAATAGGACTTTCAGAAAGGCGGCGACACAGGCACATAGTTATTTCTATTTTGTCTCACACCAAACCTTAAATTCATAGAGAAAACAATATTGGTGCATGCGTGAGCACGCAAATGCATGTGAGTAGCAAGATTTAAAATGCTTAACATGCCAAGCCAGAACCGAAGTCGAAAGTGCAAACTTTTGTGAACATATACGAGTGAGGTCCAAATCGCTGTTGCCTATCCTTCCATCTTCCAAGCTGTTCCCATCCAATGTTAGCAGTGTTCTGTCTAGTCCTCATCATTTCCTATGAGATGTAGTATGTAACTTTGACCAGCGAGTTCCTTAGTAATACAATAGACAGTTATACGGTTGCACATTTTTCCTGCTTCTTGGTGATGTATGACAGTTACGTTTGTCCTGTCTTACCGCAGGTGCACTTCTTCCTTCTTCCATCTTATCTATTGGCGCACTTAGAAATCTTGGAGCCTGTCGATATTATACCTGGGTACTATAGCGATAGTAACTATAATTAGATGGTGGTCCCTCCATAAGTGAACAGGACATAACACTGTCTCTAGCTTTCGGGGTAAGAAAATGGGGCTATGGCATATTTGCCAGTGCTACTCATCGATTTTCAACCTTGTTGGATGCCGTGTTCAAACCGTTTTATTTCGCTTACCCATAGGATGTCCAGTTTGTACTGCACGAAATCCCGCTCTAGAATATTCCTACATCTAGAATCTAAAAGTTTGAATCCCTTTGTTCCGTTGTCAAAGAAGGTCTATTCGCTCCAGAATCCAATCGTTGCGCTTAATCGATAGGCAGTGGTTAGCAATATATCCGAGGCACATGTTGTCGTTTCAAAGAAATGAAATGTTTTAAGGCTGCGGCTCGAAATGCCACTGACTAATTTGCTGTACGCGATATCACTGCCTGATACTTTTTCTAACAAGATCATTACTTGGGTGTAGTGCGTAGGACGGCTGTTGCGAAATTTGGCAAATGTCAAGGAGAGTGGGTGTTCTACAAGATCCTGCGAAGTTGTTTTTGGACTTAAATATGGCCAAATCTAATCAACCATTGTTTCTGTGAATATGTAAACCTTATCATGACACCGCCACAAGTACTTTGAAACTGCTCTTTCGGAAACTATGAATATTTTATTAATTTCCATTCTCCATCTCTGAGAGAACTACATCCTCTTGTCGAGATCCACTTGTGCTACAACTTTTTCAATTAACGTCGTCTATAGCTAAATTCTCCATAAGCTCGTAATAATAAAAAAAAGGGGCTTGAACCTACCACAAGATACAAGCCATTGTCATCGTGGAGTACCCTCGATGGCGATGCAATTCTTATCATCACATCGAACTTATAAAAATCGTGACAAACCATTTGCAGACAAAACACGCCAACAACACCAACAGCAGATTTTGTGAAATTTGCATTTGCCAAGTTCTTCCGAAGGAAGAGACAACACAACCAAATAGACTACTCTTGCGCCGAAAATTCCCCTTTTTGCTATGAGAATGAGTTCATTGACCTATCAGCTTCTCTGTCATTATCCCTTAATTCCACATTGTGGTGATGGTGGTGGTCCTATAAATAGTCGGAAGGATCCACATTGTTATTGTTGCCAACTGCAGTAAGTACAACCGGATACGGATACTGGGAATTGAGTTTTCTGTTGGCAACCTATGCACCTGAGGCGTAGAGCAAATGTCAGCAAAAGCCACACGGTGTTTAAAAAAAACATCTTTCTATACTTGACATGAGAGATTGCAAGCAGTACATGAACTCCTGCTTTCGGCTTGGGAAAAGGACGACTATCCCTATAGGGGCTTCACTATAATTTTCTTTTCATTGCCGCTCATATAAACTGAAGCATTGACTGTCGTCGTTAGAATGACACTCGACCTTTAGAAATGGGTGGAACGAGTTGCTTCATCTCCATCAGGCTTTGAGCGAGGTTGAGGGTGCTTTTTTAAAGAAAAAAAATAGTAGTAAGTGAACAAAGTGAGAAACAACCCCTTGAAAGGGTTTAAGTGTTCTTCTAAAAAAATAACCTCTCTTCGGATTTGTTCAGTTTTTTTTTGTTTTTTATTTTTTGTTTCAAGAAGTTGAACACATAACCGTGACAGTGAATTCCCTGGTCACCTTCCCCCCGTTGGGAAAAACAAGAAAGAAAATAAAAAAGTTTGGCGCATTTTCGGTAGACTAACGAGTGTTTACCTTGCAATGCAAGATAGGGTGCTTCCACCCCTTTTCTTAATTTTTTTTTTGTTTTTTTTTTGTTTAGTATTTCGTTTTATTCTTTTATGAGGACTTACATATGCAGAGGAATTAAGTAAATTTACTGTGGAGTGTGCATATTCCTTACTTAACATATGTTTGGCTTCTTTGCATTAAGTTGCTTGGGTTTGCTTAGGAGTAGATGGAAGGAGGGCTAGTTATAGCCCTGGGAAAGTTCAGATGGACGGATGAAGGAGATGGCTGTTGTAAAACGTATTTAGTGTCATGAGTGCCAAACACTCTTTTTATACTTTCAGCATCAAAGTCAAAAATCAATTATTTACCTGAACGGCTAGAGAGATGCGAAAAACAGCAGATTCGTTACTTTGTAGAATACGTCCCTTAGACTTTGCCTGAGATACGGTAGCCTTGCATTCTCCTCAGTCCTGAACACTCTCCTTACAGCTCTCTAGACCAAACGCTCTAGTATCCGCGATTTTTAGGTTCTTAATAAGGAGATTCGTTCTTACTTCTCGTCTCGAATTCGAGGAATGGGGTTCAAAAATAATCTTGGATAAAACATTACTATCCATTTGTTAGATGTGACCGAAATAGTGTTGTAGGTGTATTTTGGTTTTTGTACTACATCCATATCTTGATGCAGTTTATAGAACTCGCGATAATGTTCTTCCTTCTTGGAACTAATTATTGTGATGAAGATATCAGTTCAGATTTTCAGCATTTTGTCTATCTCTCGATAACGTATAGTAGTACTGGGGTCCTTTGTAGTTTGTAGAACTAAAGTATACCAAGTACGCAGCCTTGAATTCATTTATTTTGTCAAACCGAAGTCGCAGAGGATTGCTCGCTTAAGTCTTCATCGTATCCCGCTAGGGCGTCGTTCGCGAAGTGCGCTCCGAGCAAAGTTACTGCTATCAAGTGTGACGTTTTGTATAAGGCAGAGGACAAATGTTGCCACATACTTAAGGCGAACTCGATTCTCTTGTTCTTCGATTGACGTAGAATCCTCTACGACGGCAACCTGGGAGCGGCCGATTGCGTTGATTTCATGTATGTATCACAATATGTGAACAGATTTCTTGAAGATAGTATTGACACTTGCCTTGGGTACAGTCGTGTGATAACCCTATACCCATAGTTTGAAAAAAACTACTTCTAAACCTCTCCTTTCGTGTTTGCTGGCTTCTTCTCCTTTTGTTAGCATTTGAAAGTGCTTGGGTACATTTGCGGACCATGGAACCATTCTACACGCCACTCTATTTCGAATCACCTCCTCGTTACTGTGGTCAAGAGTTTGCTGATGTTTTGGCATTTGAGTGATCCATTCATTTTCCCTCGGCCTCTTCTTCGAAGAGGCATCTCCTGTTCACACATAAAATGATAATGATAGAATTTGACCTTCCGACCGACATTACGTCTATCGAACAGTGCTAAATATCTAGGTATCGTACTAGATAGTAATTTGGGTTGGAAGCTCAATGTTGAAGAACGAGTACAGAAAGCATCGATCGTCTTCTACGCTTGCATCCGTATATTTGGGAGAAAATGTGAACCTAACCCGAAGACTATCCTATGGATTTATATGGCTATCGTCAGACCCATGTTAACCTATGTTAGCTTAGTATGGTAGCAATCCAAAAAACTAATGACAAAAGTACAGAAGATTGCACGTATAGGCACTACTCATGGTATGAGAACGACGCCAAAGGCGGGACTGCAAAATATACTTGGCCGCCTACCCCTAGACCTATACATGCAAGAATCTTCAGCGAAATGCGCTTTAAGAATGAAACAGCAGGAAGGAAAGATGGATCCGAGTTGGAGACAGGAACCGGCGCCGGGACTTTCTCCGATCAATTGAACTTACGATGCTCACAGAAAGAGCGTAACTTGCGGCACTGAAGGCAATATCCCACAAGGATATCACTATATTTATTGACAGCCAGGCTACTATCAAGGCCATCGCGGAACTCGAAATCAAATCGAGGCTTGTGAAGCGCTGTCGCAAAGAATTCAAGGCTCTTTACGTTTAGCACAAAGTTACGCTATGCTGGGTCCCTTACCACAAAGGAGTGGCAGGCAATGAACATGCAGACAAGCTAGCTCGAAAATGATCCTCCCTAGAAAGGGAGCTGGCAAATCAAAGTATCAAACGTTCACTCTGCACTCTGCACTCTGAGAATACAAGTGGAACGAACATTACAAACAAAAATCAATGAAAGGTTGAAAAACCTTCTCTTGACCTGTAGTTCTCTTGAACTACAATACATATATACGGGTTGGGTCACAATGTTCTCGGGGCGCATGCAATAGAGCTGCGCCTTACCGACAACGACTTCTGCAGAGGCTGTGGATGCATAGACTGACATAGACACAACCTCTCACAACTATCTGCTGCTTCACTTACATCTCTTTTCATATTCGCGAATGCAACAAGATGGCTTATACCCGCTCATGGTTAAAACGACAACCAACGCGAACTAGGAACCGCAATCAAATCCCTATCCGCTTTCAATTCTCCCACCCGGCCATCACAATGGTTCTACACAGACCTATGTATGCTGAGGTATAGAGTGAACTCGGCCTTAGACACCTCGTCTACCGCCAATCAAACCTAACCTACCTCTTGCACCACTCTTACATTTTCCATCGAAGTTTTTCCACATTGCTGCGCCAAGTTCTCTTCGTTTTGGACTGCGGCATTTTGGAGCCATTTTCGTCAATTTAGCGCCCAGAGTTCGTCTCTTTCATTTTTTAAGTTGTGTTAGTTTATTTTGTCGACTGATGTTGGCTATCGTTCGATTTTATTAGACTTCTTCTCGTCAAAGATCACTTTAGAATTTTGTTATCCTAGCCTCCATATTCGTAGACGGTAATCTATCAGTAATCTATCTGGTTTGGTGCCTACTGTTGAAATATGTAGTCGTGCCGCCCTTATTGAGTTTCTTATTCCGAAATCGTGTCCTCCCATTTCCTCCTCCCATTTCAATTCCTTAATCGATTCATTTAAGGCCCCACCGATGAAAAATATTTCCTCGCTTTCTATTTCATGTTAAAGCTCATCAAAGTTCCGCCAAAATATTTATTTTTCTGATTGCTCACTGCCTCCTTGCACTAGACTCCGTAATATTCCAAGTTTTGTGTTCAATTATCAGTTTATTGCCGTTAGTAAGTGGCTAATTTTTGATACGCTTACAATCTTGTCTAGGAATTCAGCTATCGAGATGATGGCAAATGCGTTCTTATTTTGTTTCGTTCCGCAAAACCACATTTTGTACACTTTCGTTCAAGTATCGCACTGTATTTCGGACATTTTGCCATTTGGTTTTTTGAACCAACATACATACGAGTACATATGGATTTTACGTTTTCCTGTTCGAATCTTTTTCCGGTCATTGTACTGATGCTCTATTTTTCAGTGTTATGCGACAGCAATGGGCTAATTTTGACGAGATTTCGTATACGACCACCACTGTGTAGACTTCAAATGGTTAACGCTATCCTATGCGGCTTTAAAATTGGTGAAAGAGTGGTTCCATATGCTCCTTTCTTTCTTTGTAGGATGTTTTTCTCCTCCCTTCTTTTAGCTCAATTATCGTCCCGCGCTACTCTCGTATTGCAGACGCGAATCTGTTCATAAGTAACTGATAACCTACCTAGTTAATGATGGAGCAGTACTGAATCTACTGAGTGTTGCGATCATTGAATGGTGAGTGCAAAGCAGAAAACTGACTTTTATAATTTCGGTTTATTCTCTAAGTCTCTTCACCATTTGAAGCTTCTTTTCGTTGAGCAGACAGGCCTTGAATTTCGTGGGACGAGAAGTTCTATAACGACGTTTACTGCTTTAAAGGCATAATCTTCAGAATGCCGCCAGTCAAATTATCTATTGTCATTTTCTAAAGGGCTGTACTTTCCAATAGATCCGCCAAAGATGCTTTGGCATCCGACTTTGGTATTGAGATTCCCAAGTACGAGTTTGGCTTCTGCTTCCCGATAATATCATGTCGCTCGAAATTAGCTTCAAATATTTGATTTATAACATCAGCGCGGGAACCATAAGAAGGATAACTCTTGCCAACTGCTGTTCATATGGACTAAAATGGCTATGAAGTAGCATAAACCTAGACGAAATTTCTGCTTGAGTCCCGTCTGCGTTACCAGAGTGTGAAGAAGGTAGCCAAATTGATCTGGTCACAAAAGTGTGCCTATAGCAGCGTATCAACACCAGTACTTCTGGCTGAAGGATCTTCGGACCCATATACACTATGGCTAGGAGTGAATTAAAAAAAAAAAACAGATGTACTTGGAAGGGAACCTCATCCAACTTGGAGCACATAATCGGAACAGGCATGTTGGCTTGGGCCCAGGACTTGCAGATTAGGTTGTAGTAAAGTGAGCAGAATAGTTATAGAGGCAACATTTTCTATTAAATTTATTTTTTTGAAACAAAAACTATCCAAAGTCCACATACTTTTGCCTTAGTACCCGCTTAGTCATACCTACGCTATTCCATTTCTGGTTAGAAATTTATTAACGGAGTGAGTTGGAAAGGTATGTTGGTTTCTTGGCCTAGTTCATGTGGAGCTAAGCCAAATACCTTGTCCTCATCTGGCAGTAAGCCAAAGACGGTTTCCATTCGTGTTATAAAGGGTGACCAGATAGCAATGATAGTTTTTCAAATTGTTATGTTTCAGCAGCTGTCAAACTTACGAATGACATCCAGCTGTCAAAATATTCAGTAAGATTTGCGATTTAATCATGCATCATTTTACGAAGTTCCGGCTCAGTTGTAAATATGCAAAATGAATTTCGTTGTGAGGTCGATCGTCATCTTGGCTTCAGTGTGCAGGCAATTCGTCGCACCGTGGAAAAGTTTGAGCGTGAATACACTCTTTTGGATCTTAAGCCACCAACTAGACAGAGATTGGTGCGCAATGAAGAAAACATAGCCGCCGTAGTGGCCAGTGTCGAAGAAGACCCAGAAATGTCGGTTCGGCGCCGATCAGCTGAATTGGACATCGCCAGAGAGTCAACCTGGCTTATTTTGTGGTTAAATTTGGGCCTACATCCATATAAGATTGTGCTAATGCCAGAATCGAAGTCGGAAAACCGTAGACAACGACGTGAGTTTGCTAATTGGGTGCTAGAAATGTTAGCCGGAGATCCCGGGTTTGGCCAAAAAATTATCTTCCCGGACGAGGCCCATTTTTGGCTCAGCGGCTGTGTCAACAAGCAATATTGCCTTTATTGGAGCGAACACAAGCCACAAGTGTTCGGCCAAGCATCAATACACCCACAAATATTGTCTGTTTGGTGCTGTTTATAGCATTGCGGCATCATCGGATCTTATGTTTTTCGAAATGAAGAACGAGACACAGTTACCGCAATGGTCTCAAGTATAGAGCGATGTAACCAACTTTCTGTTTTCAGAGCTCGACAACATCGATATATCCGAGCTGTGATTCCAACAATATGGCGCTACATGTCATATTAGCGACTCAACGCTCGAAGTTGTGAAGGAGAAATTCGGCGACTGGGTCATTTCTCGGCGAGTGTTCATCAACAGGCCGCTGCGATCATACGATATGATACCACTCTATTATTTTCTCTGGGGCTTTGTCAAGTTTTTAGTCTACGCTAACAAGCCAACCACTTTGCACGAGATCGAGGCCAACATTCGACACGCTTTAGTCGGAATAACGCAGCACATATTGGGCCGATTCATCAAAAATTTGACCGAGATATGCTACTCCACACATAATGACATGAACGTCGCTTCAAAATAAAGCCGGAATCAATTTTATATCTCACACCGTTGTTTTTTTTTCCTATCGTTCTTATCTGGTCATCATTTACGAGGGGCGTTCAATATATTCTCGGTATCGATATGAAGGAAAATGCGAATTCAATTTAAATTGTTTTTATTTTTCAATATAATCTCTCCTAACATCAATGCATTTGTTACATCTTGAGATAAGCTTTTTTAAACCCTCAAAAAAATAAATTTCCTCTTTCTCTGCAAAATACCCATTTATTGCCGACTTGAGTTCTTCATCATCCGAAAATCTTTTTCCACGAAGACATTTTTTCAAATCCGGAAACAGGAAATAATCACTAGGGGCAAGCTCTGGACTATAGGGTGGGTGTTGGATTTCTTCGAAACCACAATCTCGCGCAGCAGCCTTGGAAACTCGCGCCGTGTGAACAGGAGCGTTGTCATGAAGAAGCAACACACCCGCTGCGAGTTTACCCCGTCTTTTCTTTTTAATTTCCTCCCGCAAATTATGCAAAGTGGAAGCGTAGGATGTGGCGTTGATGGTTTCACCTTTTTTTTTTGTACTCAATGAGCAAGATTCCCTTTGAGTCCCAAAAAACTGTGGCCATGAGCTTCCCGGCAGACGGAGTGATTTTGAACTTCTTCGAGGGGTCTGTTCCTTTTTTATGCCACTGCATGGACTCTTGTTTGCTTTCAGGGTCATAGTGGTGGACCCATGTTTCGTCCCCAGTAACAATTCGATCCATAACACCGTCCGCGTTCTCACTACACATCTCCAAAAGCTCTCTACAGCATGCGATTCTCACTTTTTTCTGAGGCGCTGTGAGCTTTCGTGGCACCCACATTGCACTGACCTTTGAAAGGTTAAGATGGTCATGAAGAATGATGTGAATGGTACCAATTGAAAGCTTGGTGATCTCTGCCATCATTTTCACCTTTATTCGGGCATCCTGAAGAACAAGTTTTTCGACTTCTTTGATGCTTTCTCCCGTACAAGCAGTAGCCGGGGCGCCGGAGCGGGGGTCGTCTTCAATGCTCTCTCTGCCTCTCTTGAACTCACTTGACCACTTTTGCACAGTTGTGAATGAAGGTGCGGAACCCTGGTAAACAGCCAACATCTCTTCATGAATAGTTTTTTGACTTTTTCTTTGCTTAGTGAGAAATTTAATTACAGCGCGATGCTCAATTTTCACCATCAGAGAATATGTTGAACGCCCCTCGTATGTACATATATAGATCAGTTGCAGCTCTCCATTCAAACAGATAATCTGCACAAGGAGGTCTGTTGAGTTTCTGATTCCAATAAACTTCTTGAAAAAAATGGAAAGGTTGTTGTAAATTGAGGAATTTTCTCAACCAAAGATTCTACTGCGAATTGACATAGTATACTACCTTCTTGTAGCAAAATCTCAATGAGCAATTTTCCTCTTAAAGTTTTGAATCTATTCGCCTATCCATCCAATGCTCAGTCATATTTTCTTCGCTCGTGAATCTTCTCACAAATTTCGATAATTTTATCATACACATGCATTACTACCTGCGCCTGCTGGAGTATTCACATACGAGTACATCTGCAAAACAAAACCCTTCGTCGATAATCCGTTTTATGTTTGAAAAATATGCAAATCGTTTCCACAACTCGAAAGACGAAATCCAAAAGCCAATAACTGAGGACAAAAGTAAAAAAATTTCACCCCCTTTAGAGGGTTGATAAGGATTTGCAATTCATTGTCCTTTCAGTATTAGAAACTCACACAAACACACACATACATATGTACATATTCATCTTTTATAAGCACTTTCCAGCCTTGTCAGTTGCCTCTGGAGAACGTCAGCAGCATAAAAAAAGGCCTACCAGGTCTGTGAAGATTCAATTTCACATGGCCGACTACAAGTTGGGTTGTCGTCTGCAACCCCTTTCTGTGGATGAAATATTCATTCGTATCGTAGGCGATGACGACGACGACAACGGCCCCCTTTTTAAGTGCTCCGAACACGTGAATTTTTGAAAATCTTGCCAAATTAAATATTCCAGGATTAATCCGTTACGCACATTGCTACTGTATTTTAGGGGGTGAAATGACGGTGGCCGTTCTTCAGAAACCAATTTATGAAGGTACAATCAGCGGGTACTTAGTGTCGCATTAGAACGATATTAATGACTTTTCAGGATCAGTTGATGTAAAATAGAAATTCATTGAGCCTGACTCATGCGAAATCATTTTCGGCAAAGACATGTGCCTGTTCCCTTGTGTAACTGTGTGTGTTTTTGTGCCTGGAGATTATTATGGAAATGAGGATAATGTTTGTCCTTAAACGGCACCAGCAAGCCAATGAGGCATAACTCAAGGAAACACTTGAAGTTTCCCCAGTAAACATGGGAATTAAAAACGAGTCCGCACATTTTCAGAAATCCAAAAAAGCTCATAAGTCGTTTATTTGACATTTAACTTGTAATAGAGACGTTTCCATAGTTACTGTGAGAAATGACAGGAGTTTGGGTAGGTAAATACGAATATGAATTAATTGGAGCTGGTAAAATTTACGAGTGGTGTAATTTGAAGTCGAGTTGAAACATGCCTAATTTATCATCATCTGATAAGGACGGCATATTCACATCTGTCATGCTCGACATCAGCTTTCGAAATACGTAGAGAAAATGTTACCTAGAACAGTTGTACGGCACTAGGTCCACTGGTGATTTGATGATAAGAAATAAAGAAGTAAATCTCTTCTTTAATGGATTGCTATCTACATTCGAGAGAATTCAGTTCAGGATTGTTTTGGATGGTTCTCAATTTGAAATTCGCAAATAATGCTGGCATCTCATAAGGCTCCGTTTTGTCCTCGATACTTTTTATTATAATACTTACAAATTCCGTAGATCATTTATACGATGACACCGAAATTACGGCAAACTGTCTAAGCTTCCTCAGGTGGTGTAAAAAAATACTTTGCTATGCTAACAATATACTCGTATAGGCATTCACCCGCCCAACATTGAACTACATAAGTCATTTTGTGATAGCCAGTTCCAAGATCGGTTAGAAAGGGTGGTCATCGTCTAGTGTCTAAGCCTTACCATACTAATGTAGATAACTGAACTTCAGTGTAAATGCGAGGTTCAGATAAGGCAAGATGCCTTGTCTTACAAAAGCTACCTTCGAATTAAAGGATGTCGAAATACAAATGACGTACGAAGAGCTCTTAATAAACCAGTTATAAACCAGCAAAGCAAATTGTAACAACACCATCCTTTACAGAATTTGATGCTTCACTTGGCTATAGGCATCAAGTCGAAACTCCGTCAATATGCATCAAGCTTACCACAGAGAAGAGTAACGACCAGGCCAATAATTGCTTCTACGAACTCTTTTAACAAACATATGTGCTCGTACATCACAATCTTGAACACGCCGTTATCATCATTCTTGATGACTCCATGGATTCGCCATCCTTCGACGTAAGACAATTTCTTTGTAGCCGAGTCGAAGCTCATTACTTTTTTTTTGTCGAAACAAAGTACTCAGACAAAGAAACTTGTCCATTGCTCTTTGGATGTTAAATTTTATGAAGTTTCTCGATCTTTCGAAGGAAGAGGGATATTCACTTATATGGCAAAGTACCTATTATCACCATCTACCATAACAGCGCTCCCTACTTGTTGTTTAATGCGGACGTAGTGGCGTCATTTCATAGTACGCAGGGCAGGAGGCGACGCCACTTAAGCCTTTCATACTTTGGAGCTTAGAAAAGTAGTGCCTAGTTAGGACGCCAGTAAGCCAGTCTATATTAGTTTTTCCTCCCAACTGCTAAGAGACGTCTGAAAACAATCGTTTGGGTCTGTCTAGAACCTGGAGAATTATAACGTCTACCATTCTGTTTGCAAGAGACTATGACATTTATGCAAAGCTGCTACGTAAAAAGTTTTTGATGTCAGTTGTTCGCAATCATGGAATATGGCTCGTTCGAAAATCGCGTTGCCGTAATTGGCTTGCAAAACTGCGACTACGAAAAAGCGGGTTCTTTCGGATGTTTGCGTATCGTACCATGAACTTATTTTAAGGTACTGATGGAAAAGTCAAGTCCGTGGAGAATCGAATTCGTTGAAATCCGGGTGATGGATATTAGCTAGGACAGCATGTCGCGCAACTTAAAACGTGATTTGGGGTTCAACGCGTATAAAAGATACACCGAGTCACAGTAGCATTGAAACACAAATGTAAGTCAAAATCGAAAGCCTTGCTTCACCAGTACGCGAAGAACGGTCACAGACGAAATGTTTTTACTGACGAGAAAATGTTCACCCTTTAAGAATCGTTCAATAAACAGAACGATAGAGTGTATGCTCTGTCATCGCGACATGCATGTACGACGGTTTGGTGGGGAGTCGCCTACGATGTAGTCATCGAGCTCCATTTCTGCGAGAAAGGTGTCAAAACCTCGGCGAAAGTGTATCAAAAAGACATTTTAGAGAACATTGTAGAGCCCGTCAACAAAACATTATTTGCAAATAAATCGTAGACCTTTCAACAAGAGTCCGCTTCAGCTCATAAGGCAAAAACGATTCAAACATGTCTCAAAAACTACGTTCCGACCTTCATTTCCAAGGATGATGACAAACAAAAGCTATGATCCGTGTTGGAGGCTATGGCTTGCAGTACTCGACATCTAAGTATTGAGTCTTTGAAGTGCGCCGTTGTCCAAGCAGTGGAAAATTTTCCAATGCATGAGGTGCGTACTGCAATCGATGAGTGGCCAGACTGACGTCACCGTTGCTGAAAGACATATGCGAGCCATTTCGAATAAGCTGTTCTTAATTTGTAGCCATTGAGTGACAGAATAAATAAAAAGAAGTTTCGAAAAGTATTTATTCATTTTCATTTTGTTAGCCAAAAATTGTGTACTAAAACATTTGCTAGTACTAGGTATTGCACAAAGGTCTGCACAGATAAATAAGTATAGGCCAGGCCTGAGGTCTTCATCTCTTCTCTTCTGGCATCAATCATCACCGTTTAAACGGCAGTATCCCGACTAGATTTCTTTTGTTGTTATATCCTTGTGAAACTCCTTTCACAGGATATTTACGTCGCACTCTTTCAACCAAGGGATACCATATATTGTCGTTGTGGAAATATTCAAGTACAGAATTGCACCAGAAGATTTACGAAACTTCAAACAAAGAAAAGAGATGAACATACATAGGTACGCGATCTGCAATGAAGTGGCGAGCTCCTTTATTTGAAATTTGTATGATGGGTCCATCTAAGACAAGCCGATGTGTCCAAATGTAAATTTAAGGTTTGTGAAAGGAATGAGTTGAGTACCATATGCCGAAGATTTATCGGGCTTGTTCGGCTATACAAATAAGACAGGGCCACTAATAAACTGGTTGTTTACAAAACCCAACCTATAACATGACATATGTATGTACATGTGCATATATTGTTCAGCACTTCTGAAGAAGTTATTTTTAAAAATTCCCTACCAAAACAAACGACTTTTTTATGCACCAAAACGGTTGCCACGAACTGATTTACTGCACTTTAGACATTGTAAATGTATCCGAGACAAGGACATTCATCTTTATTTTTATGTATCCTTAAAAGAAAACAGGGTCACAGTTGAGCAAACATGAATTGAATAGATCCAGTACAGAGATCTCCAATAAAAAGTAAAGGACAACGATCTACATACTCGTATATCAGATCATCAAATTGCGTTGGAATAACGAGATTCTATTTTTTTTCTTCAAACAATTGCGTTTTATTGTTGACGTTCTACTTTTATTTAGTATCTGAGGAAAAGAGGGTTTAGATCGATCGACAATCTTTTATATCTACGGCATATGCAGCGTACGAGTTCTACCTGGAAGGGTGCCTCATATTATTGGGAATTTATCCTCGTACGTGCGATGTTTTCTCCATTGAAAATCGTCAGAAGAATAATGATCTACAAGAGGACGTGTCCTTTACGATAGAGACATTGTGTGATACAACAGGAAAGAAGAATATGGAATCGGTTGATACAAACAAAAATGTACAAATGTGGTTTCAAAATATTGAATTTTGCAGATGTAATCAGAGCATCGTCGTGAATAATGATTCATTTTCCCGTCTCTCTCTAGGCGTGAGTGATTCGCACCTACTTAATGATATAAAAGGTTAACTCTGGTTTAAGTATCAAGGAGGTGCAGAAGACCATCCTAATGAAATGATGATCGTTTGAGCGTCCATTATAAAAGATGACTTACATACTTACTAACTTTAATTTAGGTAGCGCTACAGTCCTTATCGCCTCCTGTTGAGCACACCAAGTTGGCTGAAGTCATTTTCCACTTGAGAGCGTCACCTAAGGCGAGGTCTTTCTTTACTGTAATTTCGTTCCGGAATAGATTTGAAGAGATTTAGCTGAAACGGTGATGTTCATGTGCTCAATATGTCTTCGATGGTTAAGCCGATGAATTCTAGCCCTGCTAACCAGGTCAACGTCACTGTATAACCAATAGAGTTCGTTTTCGTATCTTATTCTCCAAATTCTGCTTATCCAGACGGGAACTTGGTCCATTGAAGATCTTTTCTCTCGCGGTATTTTCGGCCGCTTTCGATAAAGTTCATACCTCTGCCCCATACAGTAGAACTCGGACGAAAAGGATTTTATAAAATACTTTTTTCGTTATTCGTGAGGGGGACTTACTCGTATTACTCAATAGCCTTCTTGGTCCAAAAAAACAACGATTGGCAAGTGTGATTCTCTGCCATTGTTTAAATTTACAGTTGAGTCCAGCTAAACAAAGTCTGCCGTTGTAGCTTGCTGTCCGATCCATTGGTGTTAGGTGTCCTTTCTTGTCCAACATATATAGGTAGTTTGCTTTACCCTCATTTGCCTCTGAACTCATCTTTAGCGCTTGTGCTTCAATTGGCGCAAACGCACCAGTCAGAGCTCTTCCTATATCGTTGTGGATGCAAGCAGTTGCACAGACTTTAGGCATTATGTGTACTCATATGGTGGTGGCCCGTGTGTCTCTCACAGTTCTTTTAAGAGTGACGCCCACTCAAGATAGCGCGTTACCTTTTCGAAATCCGTGTTTGATATCAAATGCCTTGGTGAAGTTATTTCCGACTTTTATGGAGTAGCGAGCGTTCTTCATTGTCGTCGTACACAGAAGGACGGATTTAGCAGAAACTCTCATATGGGACTTTAAAATCAATTCACAGATGGTGGGTATTGATTTGAAAACCTGAAATTTTTCGAACATCTACCATTAAGTGAATTGCGTGTCGATTGCAGATTTACAAGGCCTAAAACCATACTGATGAGAACCTATCAAATGCTTGGCATACTGTTTCAGCCGTTCACAAAGTACGGTAGATAATACCTTGTACTCTGTGTTAAGGAGTCTGATTCCTCTATAGTCAGAGCAGTTGAAGATCTCCATTCTTGAGGATTAGAGAGACAATGCTGAGGTTCCAATCACCGGGCTCCTAGACAAATCAGTTACCGCTGTTTTAAATAATTCAGTAGAAAGTCCGTCTGCTCCTACAGACTTGTTGGTCTTCAGCTTAGATGACGCTATACAAACTTTTTCTTGTTCGGCTGGACGGAGTTGTTGTCGATCAATATCAATAACGTGGCAACGAAATGTGGGTCGTCTTCGGCGTTAAGTAATCTGCGGAAGTAATCGTTCCAAATTTTCAGTACCGTCTGTAACACTTCTATAACGTTTCATTCCTTATTTTTGAACGCTTCTGTTTAGTATTTGTATCCTTGACAAGAGCTTTTCACATTGTGGTAGAAGTTCTGCAGAAGTGCCTCTTTATCGCCTCAATCGAGGCTGCTTCTCTGCTTCTTTCTATATTTGATGGGCTGCTTTGAATACACTCTTCGTGAAACTAAGGGTTTGCGGTGGTCGAATGAGGCCAAGCACCTTAGATGCCGCAGTTCTAATGGCTTCCTTCTCCGCTTGATGCTAGCAGCATAGGACTTGTAGAAAGGCTTTTGGTAGACTTGATCAGAATAGGGTTTAACAGTGGTATTCAAAGTCAAGTTTCTTTTTAGTATTTCTTCGGTGGTCTGTCGACGCGGATTATTCGCATTCGCACCATCTTGACTACAGTAAACTACTGAGAAGCCTCTGAACGAGGGCAAACGTGCAGAACAATTCGCTTGAAGTAATTGGAAAAAAACCCCACATAATGCATGGAGAGAAAGAATGGTTGTCCTTAATGTGCGCAAAACTGCTTGTGAATGCGTCCTCTATCCGTGATGCTACCTACCAATACTGGTGAGCATAATCGAAGGCGCTATTGACAGAAAGAAACATGGCTTGGGCAACGACAATGACAACGGCATATGTAACTCGGCCAGACAACACGACGTAGACGAACCACTAGTTTTGAGCATAAAAGCAATGCAATGCACCTGAATTCGGCGGATGTGTGATGATTGAGAATAAACAGGGGACATCCGTAGGGCAGTGCTATGGTGCATGTTGGTCTGTTCACATTTTAACATTCTCAATGGCTCTAACGTCTATGATTAGGCATGGTAAAGGGTTTGCTGACCACTTCCAAGCTGGTTGGTTGTTCTTATTTCTGGTCAAGGCTCAAGATTCAGAATCCGAGCATGTGTAAGTACTCCATTCTATTAACAGTTTAGTTTTATGTAAGCATAACTGCAGATTACATGACTTCGCAATATAAAGGGCTGCTAAGTGCTTATTAATGTCGTGACGTGGTAGTATCTACGCTTTTTCACCTACTTGACAAGTCGTAAGTGGCACAACATCGCGAGCAGTTATTCTGTGAGTCTCCGGCCTATAATCGCATCATGCTGCAGTTATTCGGCGCTGATATGGTAGATACTGATACTATAGGCACTTAATCAGTGAAGAGTTTACTCATCTTTCTACGAAAGACCGAAATTCTAGAAAAAAATAAATATACAAGGTGTACAGTGGACTAGGTCTTTGTTTAATTATCCAGGTCAAACAAGAATTATTTTTTTTGCTTACTTTGCCATGGCATCCTCCTTTTCTCATAGTGACGGATCCGCTTGTATCTGTATTATCCATGACTATAGCCCATTGCGCCTAGGCTTATAGGACAATTGATGTAGGAATCCCTGAGCTGATTGATTGATGAAGTAGCAAATATTTCTTCTGGAACCACGTTGTGATGGGCTTCGAACTATGTAGCCAAGACACAGGGAGCCAAATCAGGTGAATTCGGTGGCTGTTGGATGGTATTTGTTGCATTTTTCGTCAAAAAATTACGAATAATGATGACAGTGTGCGACGGTGCGTTATCATGGTGCAAAATCCATGAGTTTTTTCTGCCCACAATTCTGGTCTCTTTCGGCGAATTGCTTCACGCAAACGTATAACGTCCAAATAATACTCTTTGTTTACTGTCTGGCCTTCTGGCAAAAATTCATGATGTACTACACCGTTGTAATCCATGAAAACCGTGAGCATTGCCTTCTTTTTTGACTGGAAACGACGTGGTCATTTTGGTTTCGGCTCATTTGGTGAACGCCATTCACTTGCCTGATGTCTGGATTACGTGTCGTACTCATAAATCCATTTCTCGTCTCCAGTAATGATCCTTTTGATGAATGTGGGATCGGATTCAGCCTCGCAAATCATCTCTTTTGCGACGTCGACACGGTCTCTTTTTTGAATGAAATTGAGGTCTTTTGGCACCAATTTTGCTGCTACACGACGGAAACTCAAATCATTAACCAAAATGTCTTGGATGGATCCATAGGCAATGTTCAAGTCCTCCGATATCTCTCTGATGGTTAATTTGCGGTTATTGACCAACATTTCTGTTACTCCATCAATGTTTTCGTCAGTTTTCGATGTCGATGGTCTGCCACTGCGTTCATCATCTTCGATTGACTCACGACCACTTTTGAACCGCTCGTGCCACTGGTAAACGACTGTTTTCTTTAGAGAATCGTTGCCGAAACACTTTTCCAACATTTCGCGCACCATTAAATCCGTTTTTTACGCAAAATTTAATACAAGTTCGTTGTTGCAAATATAAATCCATTTCTAAAATTGTATCAAATCGCCAACACACACAGAGATAGATGTACTCTTGGCTACGTAACTTTTGCAAATGTCAAGTTATGACGCTAAGATTTAGAGGGAATGTCAACAACAGATTTACCAACTTAACAAAAAGAACAGAACTCAAATCGGAACAATGGGAGCGCCACACGGTGGTTATTCCGGCAGGTGGTAAGTCTATCTAGGTAAAATACTATGTGCATTTGCTCTATCAAGTAATGTGCCTCCAGAAACTTTGCTAGTACTTTTACTCTTCGATGCACTCTGAGTGAAAAATTTTCTATTTTTCTGCCAAAGCGTAATCAAAGAAGAAACTGCCGAACTTTGAAGATTTACCTACTCGTCTTGGAAAAATCTCTCACAGTGGTTAAGTTACCCTAACCATTCTTGATTTATGCCTTTGGGTTTGAACTTTAACAAAAGGTTTCGAAAGTCATCAAACAACCATTTCCATACCTGAGGCCCATAAAACACTTTTTCTGAAAAGGGAAAGCCTTTTTGAAGAAAAAGGGTTACACCGCTATATTCGTAACTTCCCTATGTACGAATATGACATTCAAATTATGTGAACACCAGCAGATCCAGATGCACGCTATCCGTATACTGTCAGACCCTTCTTCATAATCACGTTCTCAGGTAGCTACCAGAGTACACTCGGCTACTGTCATCGCCAAGAAACGTGACTTTTAAAACATTTGAATTTTTCACTGTTTCCCTCTCCATCCTTACCTTGACAGTCGAACTCATAAATATGGTTCCGGTCAATTGGGTCACGACATGCCGAAGTATTCTTTTCTTTCTAAAGTCGGTGCATATCACAGTGATTTGTCACTCTGATGGCACAGTCATTTTCACAGCAATTAAATTTTCTTATGACAGTGCATAAAAATGTCGGCATTTATCATATAGTACAAATTTGACAGATTATCTGTCACTGATATCATTCTTTTAACTGGGTGTTGCTTGCAATCCATTTGTGGTGCTTTTAAAGAAGTTAAAGACCCTTCATGCCGGAAGAAGTGGCACGAAATTGTGCCTAACCCAGTTTAGCAATCTAGAGTGATTCCCTGCTAATCGCTTGAATGTAACTGTTTTCATGTTTTCATGTCAAAAAATAGCAAACAAAAAAGCTGATCCCCTCAAGACCTAATTTACCAGAAGCATTTGGAGAGATGGAAACAAAAAAAAAGGAGGCATAAATCTGGGTGAGAAGACTTGCATGGCCCAGTTGCTTTATCTGTTCATATCGGATTCGGTGTTATTCCGGGGACTCTGGACAATGTTGTTGTCCACTTTGTCAGTGCAATTTAATTTCTATCTCCTCCCATATGGCTAGTTTTCCGACATGTTCATAGCCTTTGAAGACGGGGTAGAAAGAAAAAAAAAACCCAATTTCAATTGATCGCCGAGTAATCACCCACTCCGACATCAATTTTCTATTGTCAAATGGGAGTGTACGAGTACTTGTGTGGATGAAAAGACCGCTGTACATATTTCCATTATCGACTCTGGGGAATCACGTGTTTCCTGTGGAATTTATTCCATTCTACTCGCATACAGTCTATGGAATGGTAGGGTTACGATAAGGGTGTCAGTTGCAGGGGATGGAAAAAATCGATTTTGAAAATTTCGGAATCGCTACGTATGCCGGTGGGTTGATGACGGTGTGGAAAAATGTCTGCCTCTGCATTCTCTGCTAGTGAAACCAGTTCAAGTATCTGTAGAAGGGTTTTGTTGGGAAGGTACGGACACATCGTTCTTGTAGGGAGTGCTGTTGCAATTTCTACTAATCTCCTGCACACAGGCTCGTTGCCATGAATAACAGAATTGTACTTCGTAAGGCATGCTCAATGCACATCGCACAACCACAAGACCAGGGAGTAGTCGCAAATACTAGCAGAGTCGCATAAAAACCACCACAAATTGAAGTTTTAAAGTTATTCCCCTGTTGTCAGGGATTTTCAGGATGAAAAGTTGGTATTGCCATCGGTTTGAAAGCTAAAAATTGCTGTTTGTTTTAAGTACGTGACTGTGCAGTTTGTCCACTCCAGTCTGTTTTCTTATTATTATTTGGGGGTGGACGTGGTGTAGTGGTACTAGCAATGGTTCTCACTCGGAGGTTCCAGGTTCGAATCCTGCCCATGGCAAGTCAGTTTTTCATTTGTGTAATTGGAACTCAGACAGAAAAATTCTGCATGTGAAGGCATAACACTGACACGTAGATTTGGCTGTTGTAGAGTTTCAAGCACAGAAAAAAATACTGTGAATTATACCTCGAATCACTCTGAGTGAAGAAAAAACTCTCCGTCCTATTCGGACTCCCACCCCTGGAGAGCGAATATCGAAACCAAACACAACTGAGTTTCAAACCACTACAAAACAATTTTCCTTTCTCCTCCTTCTACCTTTCCGCCCGCGCCCTGGCAACAGTAAAAGGGTATCTAACCCCTTAGGCGCGCGTAAATTATAAAAAAAAAAAAATTAAAGGTACGACAACGGAATAGGTAGACTTAAGTTTACGGGATTCCCATATATCCATGGGAGCAAGGATACGCCTTGCCATCGCTCTCCTTCAATCCATTGATACCAATTCGGAACTGTGTTGGAGGCACAAGTTCCACCCTTGGTATGAGTCGAGGCCAAACTAAAATCACAGCACCCAGTACTTATTGCAACTCTCCATTGGACCGAAACCCTTCCCGCGATTTTGGGTTTAATCAACAGCCACCATTACACTCCCACCACGGGAGATCCGGGGGGCTCCTGACTACCATGGTACGGGTGGTCGAGCCACCAACAAGACCTATGACCGGCAACTTGTAACTAGTCAAATCGTAGCAACCTTCTGTACCGTCATCTTAAAATGTCTACGATAAGACCAGACAACGTCATTGTTGGGCGAAGTCGCGATAATTGGTCGGGGGCCCGCTTTGGTCAGACAGTAAAGATGTACTCCAGACCTGCAACGATGTGGAACTTAGTACGAAAACAAGTACTTAAGGCCGCAGCTGTGGTTTTGTGATTCGCCATACGACGAATAATCTGAAACACCGAAAGGGCTTGTCTTAGTGTGCTGAATTTACTCTCAGCATACAAATTTGAGTACTTTTGCTAGATGCGAGACAATCATTTCCTGAACGTTCGATTTGGCTATCGACGATATAGAGATACCATGTATTCTACGCTTAGGAGATCACCACCTGGTAAGTATTATTGGGATTTCTATTTCGACCAAGGACTAGGCGTGTATAGAATTCCAGATCGAATTCAGCATCTCGAATTCCTTAAAAAGGATCAATCTGAAAAGAACCAACACGATACGCGTTAAGACCAGGTTAGAAAATCCATTAAAACTCTGTCTACGCTCGGAGCAAGACCTGAACTTAGCGTTGACAAAATGTTGTGAAAGAACGTGATCTGCCAGGAAAACTACTGAACATTGAATTGGAACTCAAAGGAATTTGTAAACAGTGAAGTGACTTTTATGATAATATAAAAAGGCTCGGTTACACCAGCGGATATGTCGAAGTATTTGAAACGGGCAAATCAGCTAGACACTGAGCAGATCGTTTGGTATCTAAATACAATTGTGCGTCTCTTGATGGCCTCAAGTCACCTAACACCTGACAATGCATGTAGATCCAGTAAAATTGCAAGGACAATAGTCTCATTTACGTACCTACTAGGCCACATGGCGCTACAATCCATAATGGACCTGGTCCTTACCCAATAAACTTTTCCAGTTGGCGGTCTTTAGCCAAGTGTTCCCTTTTACTTGTGCGGGTTATATAAGAATATGGTAGGTCGTGAGTTAATATTTGTTCGCCCTACATCTCCTTGCCATCTGATACGATAGTTCTAACCTGGTCTGTATACCTCGTGGTCTTCGCTGTTATATCCCTTCCTCTAAAGCCCGTCGACGGATCCAAGAATGTTCGAAAATTTTACGTTCAAGACGACTAAGGATATCTTCATCTGCCTTTGCTAACAGGTCAAGTCTGAGGTGATTAAAATTGTTTATAGTGCTTGGAGATGCCTCTTTTCCTCAGGTTGATTATCTTTCTTGGTCGTTTAGAAGAGTATATGCCATATTGTTTAGCTGTCTCAATGAGTCGACCTATAACTAGCCTTAGAGAACGTTTGAAAATATGTCATTTGTTTGGCGTAGGCCATCGGTGACTTGATGTTGTTAAGCAGCCTGGTATTTGTTATTAGGTATTCGTGTCTTTTCAGTTTATCAGCGACAAAGTTTTCTGAGACTTCCAAGTGTCCCAAAATCACCAAAGTTTGATCTTGTGTTGCTCAGCCATCTTTTTGAGAGACGGGCGACAGTCTCTAATTGCTTCAATCACTATTTCACTGTCTATATATCGTATACGGTATTACAATATTCGACGCACGTATTGGATTCAAGAAGAGCTAAGCCGCAGCCTGATGAATACATAGGTGAGACCTCGATTTGAAAGACGATGCAGTTTGTGGGTAGACCGAAGGATTTGTGTATGTAAAGATCGTCAAAGATGACAGTTGCGCAATCGTCTTCGGCTGTCTTAGCCGTCTGTGAGGTTGGTTCGGTTGATCGGTCCGTTCGGATAATTAAAGTCACTCTCAAATACTTGAGGATTGGTTCATTGAGGGAGGCCGCGATGCAGCGTGAGTACACTAGCATGTTCTACAAAATCCCTAACTACCTTAAGGTTTTAGCTCTCTGTTTTGACTTTCTGACGATGTTGTGGATCCTTTCTTGTTGACAGCATATACTTGGTTTCATCCTTCTTCACAGCTGAATTCATTTTTACATCTCCTGTTTTAATACTCGCAAACGCTCCAGTGACAGATCGCTGCGTTATGCCAATGATGCTAATGTCATTAGTTCATGCATGCAACCGATGCAGTGAACGTTTTCAATCGGTACAATCTGACGAGCTTGGTAGGGAAGATGCCAAAACTAAACATGACTCTGTATAGCTCATCTCTATAGATACTGTCATATGCGGGCTTGAAATCGATAAAGAGGTAGTCTACCGATTTTGGATTTCTTGAGTTTTCTTTGGAATTTTCCGCTTTGTTTGTTTGGCTACATGTGCTTGCCCCTACTCTTCATCAAACCATGGTTTATGTGGGTTTGATTGAACCTCACAGTTGTGGTATTTCTTGTGACTTATTAATACCACCGGTCTTCACCACCTAATGCATTTTATAAAGAACAGGACAAGAGGTTGAAAGATACGTGGTTTGGTGGTTTGCTGTGATTCCAGACGTTCAGTGTTAAATTCTCTCATAGTATTTCCCCGTTGCCATCTGTGATATGTATAAACGTGCCTAGGATTGAAATATGGGGTGGTTTGACCCTTCATTGCCCGCTCCGAATGTTCGGATGTCTACATATACATACTACTGGAAAAGTACTTTGCGTCGATCGCAGCATGGTTACTTTGAACGATTTTATGTTCGGGTAGCCACCATATTCTTCTGCATCGTCCTTAATATTAATGAATCAATGAATCGATGAATCTTGTCTAAATAGGCAATGAACACCAACCCAGATTGACGGTAGTTTTCTATTATTTTATTTATGTTTGTTAGTTGTAATTTAGTCTGGTCAAAATATTCTTGGTATGTCGCTGGTGGACAAGGATATCAACTCCACATGCTATTGGCCCCAATTAAGACTTTAGAATTCACCCATTCGCTGAGATTGCAGAGTGGTAATTACGAAATCCTATATCATTGTGACCAGGGAGCCAGAAAGTATTTTGAATTATGCTCTCAGTAAGGACAAATCTTTCTAAAAGATTCGAATTAGCCTAAGTTTTACTTGAAAAGCAAAAATCGCTCTTATGCCTCCACCTGGAAATGATCAGGAAGGATGTTTTGTATTCCTCCGAGATTATGTTAGCATCAGTACCTAAATCTATCATTGACCCATACGAATGTATGCGAGCTTCTGTCTCCCATTACTCTCTACTCGTTTAAATTTGTGTTTACGTGGCAGCAATTCTGAGAAGAGGGGTAAATGGCTTTTTCTTGTTCTCAGTTAGGAAAAGCCTACCGTAGGCAACATATTCCAATAACATGATCGATTACTTTTGTCTATTCTTATCAAGTGTGTTTCAAAATCTCTGTTGTGTAACCCTTAACCGATTAATCTGGAATGAATACTCAAGTGATTTGCGCTGGGTGTTCGTGAATTGGGACCTGCCCAAGGTTGAGAGGAGTTTGTCTACTCAAATCACTCCTCCGCTGTGGCTCTAATAACAATTTTTAATTCCAATTAATTACTGATAGTAGCTGTACCAAGTTTCTTGAGTAAATCAAGTATCTCTTCCGGTCCTTGCACATTGAATAGAAAGTCATCTGCTGATGTAGAATGTGTCGTACTTACCATATTCCAAAAAGTTGAGATTTTTGGCTTATCTGACATTTTCGCCACCTTCTAATGTGGTGTCACTCGGTCATGCCTGCTCAAGAAAGAACTAGGAATTGATATACTGCAGAACTTGGCGGGATTTGTAAGTGTGATAACCGGAATGTTCGCAGGCCCTATTCCTTCCAAGATTGGACACAGCGGACCACTGTTATAGATGGATGGTCGCCTAAAATTTCCCTCCTCATAAGATAGGCCATATTCAGTAGATTCATTTCTAGCAGAGTCACTTTGTAGAGGATTTACTACTTCAGCATGTATTAAAAGCTGTGTACACCAGCGGGTTATCAATTCCTATGACCACCAACGAAGAGCTCGTCTTCACAATAAAATCATAATCGCAGCCATCGTCAAACACTAAATATACCTATTCTTGGAGGGAATAGAATTTAATATCGTTACTACCCACTATCGTTGTAAACTGATCCAATCTGTGGAAAATTTCTTCTGGAAATTGCTATCATCCACAAGTTCTCCATCTTATGAGGAGCTGCCACCATCGAAATTATATGAAGGTGGAAATAATTTGGGGACTGTACGACCTCTAATAAACAATTTTAAGGTGTCAGAAACTCTTTATTTTGTCTTTCCTTATCATAGAAAGTCACGGTCTCTGCGATTGTATTTTCAATGAATCTAACATCCGCTTCATGGCCGAAGTTGAATGGTTAGTTCTGCCTGACTGAAAAAATCGGATCGTCATTGCTGTTTAGCAGTCTGTATCACTTGTGACTCTACTAATAATTTCCCTTACTTGGCGCTACAGATCCCTGTTCGGTCAACATAACGCCTTGAGATGTGTTTTTTTTACCCTTTGACAAAACTGTCGAATGCTCCTAAGTAGCCTCTCTCTATTTTCTCCCTTCTATTGTACTCGATAGATCTGACAAGCAGCTCTTGTCTTTTCAAGCAGTTGTTTTGATGCATTGATGCATGTGCTCCTTAACATTCCTCGTCGAATCAGGGGTTTCTGTAGGTGGCTCAGCACATGGAAAGTGGCATCTCTGATGGCTTTTTTGCAGCATTGCTACTGACCTTCAGTAGTTAATGTTGGCGGCATAAGTCCTCCCGGGAGAGATTAAGAGACACTCGAGGCAAGAACTTTGTCGATCCCCTCGTGATTATAGCCGTCGACGTTAAACTTACTTACAATATTTTCTTATCCTTGGGATATTCTAGATATCCACAGCCACACGGGTTATAACAAGGTAATGATCTGAATCGATGTGTGCTCCTCGGAATGTTTGTAATTGTAATGTGTTCAAATTTGTTGTTATGGGATTGATCGAGTCTTCTAAGTTCTATTGTAAATATTTAGAAGTCTACCTATACCTAAGCCGCTGCAAAGTCTATAAGCCTGAACCAGTTATCAGGGAAAATGTTGCGAAGGCTCTACTTTCCAGCAGTGCCGCCAAAGATGCCCATCATACCCTGAGCACTGCTGGTACGCTTTGTCCAGAAGCACGTAGAAGCGTCGCCTTTACGAATTGTCGTGAGGTGCTCAAGAGCTCGTGCCTAACTCTAGCTTCAATGACAAATCGGAGTCCAACTAAGAGCCGCTTTTTCATGCCAATATCTAGCGCCGCAGTACATTTCATTCTCTTTTTTCATTGCCCCCCCGTCACACTTCCTGCAACATTTCCTTCGAAGTAGTATAAGCCCGCTAATTTTATTTTGTTTATACGAGTGTCGGAGGTCAACAGTAAATCCGTTCTTATGTGAGGTTTTCGGCGGTTTCGTAACATTATTGTATTTTTGTGGTCGGTGAGTTCATTATAAGCACAAGCCTGAATCTCGCGGATCAGGCTGGGTATTCTGGAGTTAGTATCACACTTCTTAAGTTAGAGACCTTTTGCTAACCTATCAAGGTTCATTCACCATAATTTCTATTTCAGAACTCTGACTGATCCATATATGTATGTACATCTGAAAGCGGCTTTCATTCATTGTCTAGAGAATGGGAAACTGCTTTAATCAGGTAGCGACTTCTAACAGGTCGGAGTCTACTTTTTAATCACGAGAAAGGGTTATACTTTTCGTCATTCCTCACAGTACCCGGAAAAGGTATATTTAATTGTTAAAAAGTTTCAAAAGATTGCCTAAGATTAGAAGCGGACATGTGGACAAAACCTAAAAATGACTTTCCATAAGCTACAAAGCTACAAAGCGCTGACTTAAAAAACGTTTGATCCATTCCTAATATTTAATTCAATCCACAAATTTTCATTAAAAATCTACATATTCAGTACACAACGACCAGCATAACATTGCAATTACATACTCGTATTTCAAAACAGCATAGAACCGGAACGTTGTAAACCATTTGTAACTTATAATTTACACCCCACAAACGGTAGTCGATTTTAGTGATGAGCAAACTACCCTCCAGCAATTCCCTTCCTCTGACCAGTTTTCGTCAATCGTTCTTGTTAGAGAGCGTTCGAAGTTCATGGTCCCAGGGTGCACATTTCTCAAATGCAGACAGCAGCAGCGTGTTGAATCAAAATTGTAATATGACTGTCGCGTAATTCAGCATAGGGGAGAGGTGTTTCAAAGAAAACAACAACAATGAAGCAGTCCAACGAACCCCCTTATCGAATGGTGTCTATACTCATACACATTCTCCTGAAACAACAACAATTTGACTGTGTCTTTTTGTTAAGCACCAATCCTGCTATTATTTATCCTTCGATTCATGATCATCAGAATCATCACAGTGGGTTCATCAACGATAACTGGGATACCATACAAAATTGTAATGCAGTTGTGCAACAATGCAAGGATACGACAAAAAAGAGATTCCAGGGATGAAACATCTGCGTCTTTGGCAAGAGCCAAATTATTTGTGCTGCCATCACAATAGATACTGTTGGACCAGCATTGTTTTGGCACATACAACATGTAACTTGATGCGATGATAAATCGTATATAGCATGCGTTCGTTAGACTGCACCTTGTTCTCCCTCAGGTTATGTATAAGTAGAGAAGCACTAATGACTTTTTGAAAATACAAAAGTGTACATTCATACTGAGAAAGAAGGAGAGGAATTCGCCCGTCAAGACACCATGTTGATAGGAAATGCACTTTCTCTCTTTCAAAACTGCAACGCACTTTTTATATGATAGATTTGAAGCTAGGCTTTACGTAATCCAGAACCATTATTGAGTCCTCACGTTGAACAGCTAGAAATTGTTGTCAGGGTATTTAAGATATGTCCTACAACCAAAATAGACAACTTCTTAGCTTAAGTACATAGAATACCGGACTGAACGGCCTATTTACCGGGCTATTTTAGGCAGATGACTTGGCAAAGAACGTACAATATTTCATTTCTAAGACCTGGCCGAGGAGGGTATGCCTGATGAGTGAAACCTCGGCATCATTTGTCGGATCCACAACCCAAAACTCATCCGCATGTTGCAAGATATCTCCAGAAATCCAAAATTTACTTTCACTGGGATTAGCAATGCTTTCGATCACAATCTGAGCTAGGGAAGGGATAAAATGAAAATAATCAAGGATTTAAGATTTCACTCCTGCACACAGCCAGTAGGCTGGAATTGCTGAGTCTTATTTGAGCTCCAACCTGCTATCAAAGGCTCAGAAAAGAGTTTTTCAAACCTGCGTTAGGACTACATGCTTTCTCGGTTAGGGGTTCCATTTACAGTTTAGTTTCATATTAGCATAACTGCAGGAGACTGAACGAATGCCTCCGGACGTCTCTAAAACGTCAGCGATTTTACTACTGTCTCTGTGGAGGAAAGGCAGTAGACTGTGTGCTCACATCAGGCTTAAAGTATCACTGAAGCGTCTACTCATCTTTCTACGAATGGCTGAGAGTAAAAGGAAAATACAAGGAGTACAATGAACAAGACTAGACGCAGAATAAAATACTCCTCTGGATCTTGGCGATTAAATTGTCATCTTTATCGATCGTTGGAATAAAAGTGACGCTCACTGCACGCCAAGTGTTTAATGTGCATGGCCAGGCAGCTGGTCTACATGCATATTTGTATATTTCTGTAGCATATGCCATCGATGATAGAAACCCACTTTGGCGGTGGCTCATTTGTGAGCCAGTTATGATCTGGTTACGCTACATGCGTGAGGAAGAGGGAAAAGCTTTTACTCATTATGTCCTCACTCATAGGAAAGCCCTACAAGTATAGTCACGAATAATCATCGTCCATCATTATAAATGGCATTCCAGCTGTCAGCTCTTTGAAGAAGGCCAGTGTGCTTACTGCACTCAACACTTCCAGCTTGTGCCTTGTCTCCACCTACGGTTGAATGCGTCGATTCTTCCAAGGGACAAATCCACTTTCGCCCTCAAGTAGTAGCAAGAGATCTTAGCATTCACAAATCCATTGGTCCAGGTGGTATATTTCCCCGTTTTCTACAGAGGTCTTCTTCCACGCTGGCAAATCTACTACGTAAGCTTTTTCGTCAACTCTACACTTTCGGATTCTTTCCGAGCATATCGAAAACAGCATTTGCCCAACCCGTCTCTAAAAAAAGCAAATCTTCTTCTCTCTTCTCCTACAGACCGATTGCACTTACGTCCCTTCTTTCCAAGGCCATGGAAACGCTGATAAGCCGAAATCTCGAAATACGAAAACTTCTTAATGACCGGCAGAATGGTTTTCGTAGTAACAGGTCCATCGGCGATTTGATTTTGTCTTACCGAAAAGTGGACCTAAAGCGGTACATAGTTGTACTTGATATACGAGTATATAAGGCATTCGACAGAACTTGGCATCAGGCTGCTGTCGAAAATGCGTACATTTGGGATCGGCGAATCTCAATGGATTAGAAATTATGTTCAATTCAAGTTGGATGGTTTCAATATTCACAAATTCTTGTGTGCCCCAGGGCTCGGTTCTGTCTCCGACACTCTTTTGCATTTTCATCAATGATCTCTTGTCTGCTACTTCTAATCCAATATATTCCTTTGCTGACAACAGTACTCTGCTTTTCATATTCGTTCCCCGACTCACGTCCCTGCTCATCGGCTGTAGAATGTGAACGGCAGTGGAATTTAATTCTTCCAAAACGCAATGCCGTCTGCTGTCGTTAAAGCGAAATTTAAATACCCAGCCATTATCCATGAGTGGCACTTGCATCATCGAAACAGAAAAACTTTCCATTCCCATTCCAATGACCATATATTCTAGGCTTCCTCAAATGAGGTAAGAAATACTTATCCCTCTTTGACCTGGCCTCAATATATAAGCCGTATATCCAACCAAGATTGGAGTATAATGCCACATCTGGGCAGGTGCCCCCAAGACCTCTTTGCACTTGTTAGATAAAATAAAACTCATAGGTGATGCCAACATTGCACAGTTATTTGACAAGCTTGAACATTGACATAACAACGCTTGCCTCACTTTATTCTATCGATATCTTCACCACCAGTACTCCATCGAAATTTCCACCAGAATTCCGCCCCTTCAAACTTTTGACTTTAAAACCCGTCCCGCTATGAATGCTCATCAGTATACTGATGAATGCTCATCAGTATAAGCTCAAGATCACTTTCGGACGTACTCTGAAATATCGTGATTCTTTCCGTACAAAACGCTTATGGAATGCTCCGCCGAGCTCTTTATTTCCCTGCCATTATAACCTACCAACATTTAAAACCAACGTACATCAATGCTTCTTTTTTTCCCTTTAAGTTTAAAGGGTACTGATAACCCATTAAGGACTGCTAAAATGAATCCTAAAAATGTAAAGTTGTAGAACTGAGTCAGCAGATCGAAATGTCGGAGCAGTTCTGCGCAAATAACAATAAAGCGGCCACCATCGAAGAGGAAATGTCACCACCAAGATATTATTTAAGGATATTGAACGGTTGCGTTCATAGTCAAGTAAAAGTCAACTTGCATTGATCAACTCTCAGTTCGGGTATCACTTCCCTATCACAGAAAACAGACATAATTCAGAAGCAACCCCAATCCCTCTAAACTGGGTAGGTTTGTTTTTGACGGCCACTCTGAAATTAAAACATCGATTTTTAATATTTTTTTTGTCCAAAGAACTAAAGCGAAATTTCCCCACTTTTCGAATATTGCCCCAGGTAAAATGTGACTCTAAATTTCATTCGATGACAAAATTGTTTGCTTGGCGTTCCTTCAATATGTATAAACGTCCACATGCCAGAGAGCCAAAAGGACAAACGTTGTATAGCTTAGAATTCGGAGCCATTCCAATCAGTTTCTTTCACGTAAAATATAATATTTCATTTTATTCTGCGCTTCAACTTATTTAAATAGATTGACCGATTAACATGCACACCTACCTACATACATATATTCCACACCTTCTTAATGACTTTAACAAAAAAAAAAAAGAAAAAAGAAAAAGAAGAATCCAATTGACCCCTTCGAACATGGTCTAGAGTCCCAAAGACACCTCTGAGAACTATTTTTGGATGGAAATCGTTCCTCTAATGGGTTTAAACCATCGTCAAGCATGACACAATGGTCTCAGGAAAAGTGTTCAACATCCGGAATGCGTGACTTGGTAACTAACTCATCGTGAAAATTAAGTCACCGAACCAAAGAAGCACAACAAGCCACACTGCTTTAACCTGTTGTCCCAAACGAGCGGATTTTTGATTTTAACTCTTTTTGGTTCAAAATTAATTAACAATGCGACGAAATAAATTACAGAGGCTTGTGATTGAGACAAAAAAAAAAAAAAACCAAAACAAAGGGAGAAAAAAACGCTTGACTAATTACGCACTCGGTATTTGCATCACGCAACCATGTTGTGCTGCTGCTGCTGCTAGTTCTGGTGACCAATTTTGGGCCGGCATTACGATTTATGTCTCATGGCTCAAAATGTAGTGAACGACGTGGCTAAGGGGCTGGCAAACAAAAACGTGACTAGCACTGTAGCTTCGGTTGATTATAATGTTGTGGGTCACTTGGTTTTATAGCATCCACAGCGTACCGGCATTAAAAATAATGCAGGCAGTCAATTTTTTATGGCCAACATACATATACTCGTAGTGAACACCAGACCGTATATTGGTTTGCTATCCATGGAATCTTTTTTGACCGAGTTTGAATATGCATTCGACAGTGCTTATGGTCTTCAGGTCTTAAAAACTATTGCTGAATTTAAGATTCCTACTTACGTCCTTAACGGGTTTTTGACACTAGTCTCTGTCTGGAACTGTTTGTCTAGTTGTTTCCAGTTGTCCAGCCTACGTGCTCTGACATCTGCGATATCTTAATCCCTAAAACTGAGGTTGCGTCTTCTTTGTCATCTCTAATTTGAGGATTGTGATCTGAAGATCTTCTTCTCTGGAACATGGCTATCCACATCCAAGCCCGTGTAGTTGACCTGTTTTGGCCATCTGAGTAACTCCACATCTTCATAAAGCTCATAGAGTTTGCAGTACGAGACCAAACATTCGACGGGTAATTTTTCTCTCGAACGTGGTGCTTTCCTGCTTATAATCCAGCAACCGTCTCCATATAGTAGAAACTGCAGGATTAATGTTTTGTAGAGCTTGCATTTCGCCAATCGAAATAGCAGCGCTTTCCTAGGGTAAATCTTCGCCAGTTGAAGTTTGGTCTGATATTGGTAAACTCTTTAACTACTACGACATTACTATTGACAACTGAAACGTTTTGTTCTAAGCGGTGAATGGAATATTATTTTTGTACAGAACGCTCAGGTAAACAACTAGTCCATAGTACTCCTTATAATTTCCTTTCAATGAAATCTTTAAGTCTTTCGAAGAAAGATGAGTAAGAATTTAAGTGATAAAGTGCTTACAGCACCAACACCCACCACGTCAATGCCGTCGAGTACCTGCAGTCTGATGCAAGTGTAAACCAGACATTCACAGAGGTAGCGCTCTAGTGAGAACTGATTCCACCAACTATCTGACGCATAGGACATAATTGACCTTATCATAGCCGTGTAGATCCAGAGGAGCATTCTAGGTGAAAGGCCCCATGTTTTGCCGATAGCTCGTTTGCACTGCAAGAAGGCCGACAGCTCCTTAGAGGCTTTCGACGTGTCATCTTTAGTCCATAGAAGTTTGTTATCCATATTGGCACCCAAATACTTAGATTCTGTGGAGAATTGAGTGGTGAAGCATTAGATGACTCACAGCAGGCAGCTTCCTCCTTCTCGTAAAGAGTTTCTCAGTCTTGAGAGGTTTGACTGAAAGCCCATTTCTAGTACACCAAACATCGCCTGCACTTTAGACCCGATATTCGCATGACACGATCCAACTGACAGTACAGCTTCATCATCCGTGTATGCTTGTACATAGACGTCGGAACTATTGTATGGAATGGCGTGCCCAATCACCCGACTTCAACCCAATAGAGCTGCATTGGGACGAACTTGACATAGAGATAAGAGAATAGTATCCTACACCGAAAGACAAACTTAGGAAAACCTTCGAGTAGCCTGGAGGTCAATAACATTCGAAACCATCAAGAAGTTGATCGATAGAATGCTTAGATTGACGGCCAAGTGGTGCCAGCTCGTTTATCCGTGCTTCGACGTTGCACTTCTACTCCTGGTCGCCAGTCATTTCTTCGAATTCCCGATACAATGCCTCTAAAGGCACCCCAAGTGCTCTAGACACCATTCCTTTGCCTCTTACTTGCAACGTTCGTGGTCAATTTATGTGGAGCAGGCCTACTCTTACATTTTTTTACGAATTTATTCCACATACCTGCCAACAGCTCTTAGTTTTCCATCCTTGCTTGTGGCATTTTGTGCACGTTTAGTTTCTCGCCTGGTCTCCTTGCTATGCCAATTTTGAGTTCTGTATTTAATAATTTTGCACATTGATGAGTGGGACCAACTGCTATTTGTGTATCTAGAGCAGCGTGAAGACGTCATAGGGCCGTCTAATATTGTATAATTCAGCTTTGACAGCAAAAAATTTATTTGATTTCCCTAAAAGTATGCTAAGGTAATGTACAAATTACAGTTTGAGGGATTTTGATGTTTAAACTAATTTATTTCGGAAGGACGTTGCTACTATTTAGGCTTTGAATAAATTCAAAAAATCTAAACTTGTCACAGGTATAACATTGAAATTAAGTTCGACTCGGCAGGGGTCGAAATTACAGTTTTTGGACTACCACTATTGACAGCGGCTGAACTAATAACTACTCGTACACTCTATCCTAGATGAACTCGTTAGAAATGCTCATCCTGAGAGCTGGGTCATCGGAATGATTTCTAAAAAAGAAGTTAAAGGAGAAGTTCTTATATCGAATTTGAACTACATCATGTCTCGATTGCTGTGGTCCAAGGATACAATAAATAGGAAATGTAACAATTATTGACTACGACGGCTATAGGTAAGTTAATTTTTGAACTTATTATTTCTTACAAACTTATTGTTTGTAACAGGGTGTAACACACATTCTCGACTTAACAATTACAAACATGCATACTCAAACATATGGTATGTCAATAACTGGAGAGTATCTTCTAAGACATCCTTCTCGGATCAGCTTAGAATTCCCAACCATACAAACCAAATTCCGACATCCTAGTAAAACTAACATGGAACCACCCGCAAAGGGGTACCTTCCTGATGGCTTTTCCATTGACTCTGCCGTAAGCGATGTAACTTCAAACCTAAGGAAAGTCTTCATTAAGACTGTCCCACCTCTAGTCACAGCAAGCTCTCCAAACCCCCTTGGTGGATAAGCGAATTAAAAAAGACTCAAAACAGGGGTCAGAACACTTCATAGAGAAGACAAACACACTAGAAGTGAGTAGGATTGGACCAAATATAGTTCTGAACTCAACTCCCACGCAAGAAACTTAAGAATGGCCAAGAAATAATCGTGGGCTCTTGGGCGATAGAAAGTATCAACAAATCAGCTAGGTTAAGGAAAGTCCCATCCAAAGATCCAATAACTCCGGGATATCTGGAGTATTTCAGTGGAGTCTGGACAGGGAACAGCCGGGAATCACTATTGCTTCTTATGGAAACTCACTTCTCGGTCTGTAGGGATGTTGATGAACCAGTATTAACTGGCACCACAACATCAACTCCTAGCGAACTCATAACCTCTGGCCTGATCACAGAGTATAGAATAACATCAGCGATCACATCATTCAACCTCTACATATCGGATGGAACAGATGAATAATCCCGGCCATGTTACAACACACTCTTTAATAGTTATAGTTGTCTGTTGTCTAAATCTGGGCTACATCCCAAACAGTTAGGAAGAAGTGAAAGTGGTTTTCATTCCCAAAGCAGGAAGTCCTAACCACTCCTCTGCTAAGTACTACAGACCCATAAGTCTCTAATCGTTTCTGTTAAACACACTAGAGGGAATCCTATATCAACATATTGTGATATCCATTTAAATGTTAACAGCGTTATCTATATTTCCATAGCAGAAGATTTCGAGACTTGAATAGCAAAGACTCAACCATTGGTGAATGGAGAATGGAATCGAATTTACTAAATACCGAGCAACGAAATACTCCGCGGGAGAGACGAAGAATGCGCTGCTGGAACTGCGATAAAGTAGGACATCTGCAAGGGCATTGTACGACGAAAAGGCTACCTGCACTGGGGTTACAGGTAAATAGAGGGAAAAACCGGTAGAAACGCGGCTACCAAGAAGCCGGTCAAACTTAAACTTCCCGAAGCCATCAGTCGAGAAATGCTTACTTCGCGGTACAGAAGTCGGTACCAGGAGTCGGCGACTCCATGGCAATTATCCCAGTCTCACAGGCAAAACAATGCAAGGAAAGTCTCCCAGAAATAGTAATAATAAAGAAATAGTCAGTGGTAAGGAAGTGAAAGAGCAAGCCGCAATCCAAATGATCAGAACCAAGCCAATAGAGGGTTGGAGTATAGACGAAATCCGTTCATCTCAATAGGCAGATAATGATATCGAACTAATATTGGCCTGGAAGGAACATGAGGAAAGACCAAGCAGGCAGCAGATATCAGACCTGAGCACAGTGGGACTCGTTTTGTGTGCTAGATGGATTGCTGAAGAGAAAATGGGAAAGTGCAGATGAGACAACGTCTCGTATATAGCTAATCGTACCACGGTCCAGAGTCAGCCAAGTACTGCATGAAATACATGACGGAATCTCAGGAATCCATTTGGGAATAAACAAAACGTTGGGAAAGGTAAGGGAACGTTTCTATTGGCTAAGCGCTAAATAAGATGTCGAAAATTGGTGCAAAAAGTGCATAAGGTGTGCAGCTACCAAGGGTCCAAAAGTAAAGCCATATGGACAAATGCAACAATACAATGTCGGAGCACCATTCGAACGAATAGCCATCGACATCGCTGGGCCGTTTCCCGAGACATTTAATGGTAACCGATGTACCCTGGTGCTAATGGATTACTAAGTGGCCGGAAGAGTTGGCCTTCCCAAATCAAGAGGCTAAGACCGTAGCCGAACAGATAGTCAACAACTGGTTGAGCAGATTTTGGGTCCCAATGGAGCTAAATTCTGATCAAACTTAGAATCAAGAAGAAATGGTCGCTCGATTCAATCGAGCCTTGAATGAGCATGTATCTAAGGTCGTCAGTAACTGCCAGCGGGATTGGGATCGACACCCTCAATGGCCTGCCGAAACGCGGTCCATATTTCAACAGAACACACACCATCCGAGATCTTATTTGGTCAAACGGTTCGATTGCCAAGTGAAGCAAAACTCGGATCCCCTCCTATGGAGCCCAAAGAGGCGAACAACTACGAGGATGACTCGCGCGGCAGGATTCGTAAATTGCGACCAAGGAGATCTGGTCTGGTTGTATAATCTTCAGCGTAAGAAAGGCAAATCACCAAAATTGCAACAGGATTGGGAAGGCCCATACATGGTGATAACCCGAATTAATGACGGTGTCTACCGGATTCAGCGTGGGGATCGAGGAAAATTTAAGGTGGCCCATTTGGATAGAATGTGTCATTTCAACGGAATGATGAATGACAAAGGAAGGGAGCAGTGTGATATCCATTTGAATGTTAGCAGCTTCATCTATATTTCCATAGCAGAAGATTTCATTACTTGAATAGCAAAGACTCAATCATTGGTGAATGGAGAATGGAATCGAATTTTCTTGCAATGAAAATTTGTATGGACGCTGAATAGCACGGATTGTTCCCCAAGGTATGAAAGGCAGTTCATCAATTGAATTTGAAGTTTGAATTAAGAGAACTGTAAGATAAGAAAAGTAAAGCAGTTGACAAATTGGATTGTATTGAGATAAGCGATTAAATTGTGAATTGTAAGTGCATTGAATAAGTTCTATCATTTGTACCCACACAAACAATTTACAATATGTATGTATAAGACAACAACTCAATAAACACAACCTATGCGTTGTTAACACGCTTACTTTAAAGCAAACTTGAAGGTTGTAGCTGCCATAAACAAGAATAACCACTATATGAAGGCGACCATTCCTAGATATTAAAAGAGCATTTAATAATGTAAACACAGGTTCTATAAAGACTACCTTGAACAAGACCCATGTAGAAACAACGATGGATTGGGAATATGCCAAAGATCAGAATTATTGATTCAGGATTTGGTAGAAACAGAGTCAGGAGAACGGTTGCCAGAGGAACTCCACAAGGTGGGGTAATTTCTCCCCTTCTGTGGCTTCTTTTTCGAGCAAAAGAGTGTTAAGGAAGTAGCCTACGTCTACGACAAACGAGGGGCGTTCAATATATTCTCGGTATCGATATGAAGGAAAATGCGAATTTAATTTAAATTGTTTTTATTTTTCAATATAATCTCCCCTAACATCAATGCATTTGTTACATCTTGAGATAAGCTTTTTTAAACCCTCAAAAAAATAAATTTCCTCTTTCTCTGCAAAATACCCATTTATTGCCGACTTGAGTTCTTCATCATCCGAAAATCTTTTTCCACGAAGACATTTTTTCAAATCCGGAAACAGGAAATAATCACTAGGGGAAAGATCTGGACTATAGGGTGGTGTTGGATTTCTTCGAAACCACAATCTCGCGCAGCAGCCTTGGAAACTCGCGCCGTGTGAACAGGAACGTTGTCATGAAGAAGCAACACACCCGCTGCGAGTTTACCCCGTCTTTTCTTTTTAATTTCCTCCCGCAAATTATGCAAAGTGGAAGCGTAGGATGTGGCGTTGATGGTTTCACCTTTTTTTTTTGTACTCAATGAGCAAGATTCCCTTTGAGTCCCAAAAAACTGTGGCCATGAGCTTCCCAGTTGATAATGAAGGTGCGGAACCCTGGTAAACAGCCACCATCTCTTCATGAATAGTTTTTTGACTTTTTCCTTGCTTAGTGAGAAATTTAATTACAGCGCGATGCTCAATTTTCACCATCATCGTCTCAGTTGTCATTATGATTCTGTTTAACTAGAGATAAAACGCGAATTAATAATCACATTTATATGAAATTTTACATGAATGCACTAAAATAATAGTATTACTTGATAAATAAGTCAACTTATATATACAACCACAGCTTCACCCCGATACCGAGAATATGTTGAACGCCCATCGTAGTAATTCTGACGGTAGGGAAATATCTTACAACGATCAGCGAACTAATGGAGAGACCAGACTCCCAAAATGGACAACACAAAAGGGTTTAGGGATAAATCCATCAAAAACCGAACTAGTGTTGTTCACAAGAAAAAGTAAGTTGGAAGAGTTTAATCTCCCTAGAATCAATGGTGTTAGGATCAGAAGCATGATATCTAGGAATCATCCTAGTCAGTAAACTCAGTTGGAAGCATAACATCGGGCAACATTAGGAGCATTTTACACATGCCAAGCAAACTTATATAAACAATGGGCACCAATACCATGTATAGTACATTAGATGTACATGGCCATAGTCAGACCCGTTCTTACCTATGGTGCGCTGGTGTGGTGGAAAACCGCAGAAAATACTAAGACACACTTAAGACACTCACAGAATTTGAAGACTAGCGTGAAGGTCTACCTTGAATGCCTTAAATTCACGGCAACCAAAAGCGATAACTTCTGCGTTTTAGTTTTCCACCGAACAATAACATTTACATAATATACGCTTTAAGGCTGGGTGTTGTTGGATTACAGGCTGGACTAGGTACAGTACCCGTCTTCAAGACCTGCTAGTGAACAGGTGATACCTGTTGGTATATCCAAATGATATATGGCTGCGAAGTACCGCTTTCCTTCAGCATTAGCGATGCCAGTTGCGTCGACTCATATGCCATCACTAATTCCTAGATCTTTTCCAGCGTCAGATCCTTTTATTGTGTTGTTGCGATTCATTTAGAATCATCAGGCGTGTAGAATGTCTAATGACATTGGCGTAGGATGTGTTACAACGTTGCTTTGAGCACACGAAGATATAGTCTCTAGCAAGACCTTTGAGGTCTACGATCCATTCGGAGTATTTTCTGTTTCAAGAACTTATATCTCTATGCGAGTACATGGAGTTTGGATTGGAAGTATTTCGTTAATTTCACAGATAGGTCTTCAAAGGTATCCGTACTTACATCTTCTGGCCGAAGAAGCTTACTGAGCGGTAATATCCCTTCTGTAAATTGTCATCTTGTAAGGAGTTTGCCGAAAAATGTTGCTTCAACTGGGGAATACCATATTTTCGCGCCTTTTCTTGAAGTCATTAGGAAGTGACAATTTTGGTCATCTGGCACTTTCACATAATTGCACATAGTTGCATTTGCTGGAGTATTACAGAGTGCATCACCTGACTCATTCCACAGGAATTATAAAACGTTTTCTAAGTTCACAAAATAGCAACTAGAAGATCCGCCACATTATTGAGTACTTCAAAACCGGCACGTGCTTTTGACATCTGTTCAACCGTAAACCCCAGGTCGTAGCTTTTAATTGCCATACCATCATCGGTCTATAAATAGAGATTCAACTGCCTACCGCTTTTGAAAATCACGTTGGTCTACGGCACTTGCTAATTATTCACCTACATCCGCCCAGCCCACAACAAGGTGCTAGAAAATTAGTTAATCGGCAAACGTCATCTCTCATCTCACAGACTACCTGACGTAATTTCATATTACATAAGTGCCACTCATCCCCCTAATCAGCCAGAACTCCCGCAGGCGTTGGCTCAGTTAAAAATCATTTAATCGTCATTTCTCGAAATTAAAACACAATAACTTCTATGGATTGAGTTTATTAGCGACGTGGTAGGCACTCTAATCACGACCCCCTGCTAGGTGATTACTTCACTGAGAGATGTAACCACGCAAACACCAGTAATTTGGTGCAGCGATTGCCATAAGCCTTTTGCCTTACTGGACAACTTCATGTCCACGACACCAGCTTTAAGCTATAAATCAAAATTCTCTACTCAGCTTCGAGTATCTGTAATGACGTACTCGTAACTTGTGTGTCACATTTGAGAAGGTGAAAAAATGTGACAGCCCTTCAGCCCTTGAGCACACTTTCCAACCAAGGTTTAAATGTAAGATTCGTGGCAGAATCCGTAGTGTATCCTGTGGATATTGGCACGAATGAGAAAGGCAATAACAACAATTAAAAGGAGGTTATTACTGAATGATGCAATAGCACTCCTACAGTTGCATCACTTTAAAATCGCATGCTGTCTTATGGGATTTAACTGATTTTACTTTATGACCTTTGAGGCTAAGCATTTGCGCAATGTTGCACAAAAACTAAATGATTTCACCCATCAAGTTGTGAAAGGTGCATGTGAGCAATGTAACAAATTCGTGATCAACTAGGAAACTACTCGTATATGGCAAATCATGACTGTAATTATGGGACATGATAGTTTAATTGTACGATGAAGTGTGAAATGAATACCTTCGACGTCATTTGAGTTACTGTTGGCAAGGTCACAATCTTTCTTGAAACAACGCTCACAAACAGAGTCTAGTACAGAGTTGGCTGTTAGAGTCGATTTCCATTCAAACTCGTGCAAAAGGAGCATTCCTTTAGGTTTCCAGAAGCTATCCTCGGTTATTGAAAGCATTTAGGAAAATTTCTATGGGATAACTGGCCTAAAAAAAGCTTCCTATCTATAGTATGATACATAAAAATGGTCTGAAAATACAAGGATTCCTTACCATTGTAAATTGACGACCTCGGTAAAGGATGCAGGGACGTCAAGATGGTAGATACGATCTTCCATACATTTACCTACATCGGAAGCAGATGCGTGAGCTAACTACGTTCGCCTGTGGAGTTTGTGGTGCTTTACCTTGTATTGTACATGATTACCCAACATTCTGGCATGACGTTATGGTGATGGGGGTGCCTTATTCTGCTGATATGACGTAAATTATGGGAAGTGGTGGATTGGAGGCAGGGTGGGTCAATAAGTCCCTGAATATTGAAATAAGGAACGCTCTTTTCGGCAAAAAAAACGTTTTATTTTTCAACATAATTTCCTTTTAGCTCTATCCAATTTTTTTTGATGCCCTCGATGCCCTCAAAATAGGCGTTTGTTTTATGGCTGACCTCTTCATTTGACCACAATCTCTTACCGCCCAGCCATTTCTTCATGTTTGGAAACAGGAAATAGTCGCAGGGAGCTACTATATATCTGGAGAATATGCTGGATGAAGGAGGAATTCGTAACTTAATTCATGCAATTTTGCCACTGCCATTGAGGACTTGTGTGCCATGCGTGCAAGAGGACTTTTTTCCTCGCCAAATGCGGTCATTTTTTCTTCAAATCGGAGTCGAATAGATCCAACAGCATAATAGGCGTCGGTGATCGTTTTACTTTTATCAAGGTAACCTATGTGTATGACAACAAAAATTTGTGCGACAGGCGCACCTTGGACTTCTTCGGCTTCGATTCACCAGGAATCACAACCATAATGTTGCTTGCTCTCCCGGTGTGTTGTGAAGAATCCATCACAGCACATACAAACATCAAAACGAAACGGCGCAACAACTTCTTCGGATTGCATTTGTTGTCAGCTGCGAAGTAGCAAACCCGGCACCCATCTTTTCATATCCAAACATTTTTACAAAACTGAAATCATTGATCCATTCATACCAATAAGCTTCACTCGCCGATCGTAGAATATCATACCATGGATTTTATCCACCATTTCTCGTGTGGTGACCTCAATTGGGCGACCAGAACGTTCGGCGTCACTTGTGCTAGTACGACAACACCGAAATTGAGTAAACTAGTGGTGGATGGTTCCAATTGATAACGAAGAGTCTCCAATACTTTTCAAGCTTTTGTTTGGTTTGTGTGTTGGTTTTTTTGTGCACAATAATGAGCACAATAATGAGCACACGAAATGCACTTTTTTCCATTTTTACGAAAATTCTCGTAGGTGTCTGTTGCAAATGGCTGTCATAACAAAACTATTTGACAGATCTGTCTGAAAATTTGGGTGCGTTCTTTTGGAAGATGATTCTTGACAAGAAAAATGGCGAATTTGAGGTGACAACACCATCTGTTTTAATCTTCATTGACCTATAGACCCGCCCGTATTCTGGGGTCCCATCTTATAACCATGTATCTATATGAGATCCTGATGGCGGTTGTGTTTGATAGCTACCTTGTGTTGGTCTATTGTTTAAAGATTGACTTGGCAGCGTTTGTTGCTGTGGGTTATTGTTGCTGACGTTGTTGGCAGTTGACCTGTGACATATGGCTCACTGTTTTTGGTGGCATTTGTTGGCCCTATTGAGTTTAATTACTCGATTGTCGCGATGTTAGCAAATTGTATGCCATAGCAAGGAACATTGATCTTGAGTTTCATGAAATAACTATACGAATATCCATTCTGGGGCGGTGGTAGTGGTGGCGGATGCGATTGAAGTAATGAATTTAATGTTGGTGTGGGGCCTTGTGGCGGTTGACCCTGTATATAACACTGTGGTGGCGGTCGATTTGGTGATGATAGACTCGATGGCGCTGGCAGTGGTGGCTTTTATTGTGGTTGTTGTTGCTGCTGCTAATGTTGATGATGGAGATGATGATGGAGATGATGATGGCGCTGATGTTGCTGATGGTGTGACATTGGCAATCTCCAACATATGGATGCTGATGCTTTGGCAGCTGCAATTGTGGAATTTGTCCCTCATTACCATTATTGTTTGGAGATATTCCACCTGGATTACCACGACTCCCCTACAACCACCTTAACCGGAGGGTGGTTTTATCTTTTCGTTCATTTTTACTGTTTTCTGTTGACGTTGATGATGAATCTGCGGCTGCTGTTGTTCTTGTAACTGCTGATGTGGATGTTGTTGATGTTGCTGCTATTGTGGCATAATCGATAGTATTTTAATTTTGCGCTTTCAAATTTAAGAAATAATTTTTTGTGTGCCACCGAAGAGCCGGCAACTGCTGCAGCTAGATTTACATTAACATTTCTGTCACCTAAATTATTATCCGTCGATTGATGATGGGCCTTAATATTACACAATTAATTGGTTTTGTTTTTCTCTCCGAATTGTTGGAGTTTCTTATTTGATTTTGTTTTCTCACTTTTTGTTTTTGAACACAGTATTAAGGTTTACGAAAATCTATGTACAATATATTGTATATGTATCTTTTGCTAATTTTTCCCACTTTTTTTTTGTTATTTAAATTTTTTATTATTACAGAGCAAAAAAATATGGTTCCTGAATTGATGAAATATTATTGTACATTGGATTCCTGTACTTTCTTCTGACAGAGTTGTACGGGCAACATGGCTTATTATTCTGAGAACATGATATCCGTACAGGAGAGGTGCCACAGATGCAACAATGCAGATACAACAAATTCGTTTTTGAGTCTGCTTATTTTCTGTATGAATCGTTATTACTATACCGCCACCATCGAAGGCGGTAGCGGAACTTATTGAATACTGTGATTGGATATATCATATGCTTATCATATGCTGCGATGCTAATGCTCAGAATATTTTTTATGGCAGTAGTGAGTGGCAATCATACTATCAACTAGATTCCATACTATCGTCTGTCACTTAGCCAACTTTTATTAAAATAGCAAGTAATCGATTTAACGTTATCCGAGGACTCCATGTCAGATCATACGTACATCGAATTCAGAATCAGATGCGAGGTCCCAACCTTGAGGAGGAGGAATCCGCGGAAAACCAACTGTTCACTATTTAAGGAGGAGCTCGACAGTGCTCTCCTAAGCTCAGGACAAAACAAAAGCTAGAGGATGCCGAACAGATTCAGAACTGTAACCTGACCAATTATTTTGAACTGGCATGTCCAGCTAGAAAAGAATCCTGTAGATCGCCTGTCCCTTGGTGGAAAAGAAAGAAACCAGAAAACTTATAAACATGTCACTTAAGACTAATTTGGAGAACGGCTGGTGTCATTACAGATCGAAGGAAAAATAATGTAATTAGTTAATTTGGATTTCGAAGAGTGCCTTTTATAAAGGCTAGTCAAAGTCCCTAAAAGGGGACTTAATTAAACCAGGCTGTAATCACTCAAAACACTAAGTTGAGTGCAGGGACTCTCCTTCTCATGCTTGAGGCTCACTTCCAGGTAACCCCATCAGTAAGGAGTGCCATCGAAAAAATTTACCCACTCTCATTTCGAATTTACTTCCAAAAATTACAGAAAAATCAATCAAATGCTTCTTTTTTGTAATACTAGGAATGCTTCCATTATTTTTAAATTGTATGTCATTTCTGTTTGGTAGTTAAGATAATCAACATGGAGTCTGAATTGGATGTAAGAAAAAATATTATTAAGTGTCACGTAGCACACCCAGAGTGGACGTATATAAAAATCGCAAAGGCACTAAAAGTTACTAGGAAAACAGTTGCTACTGCTATTAAGAATTATAAAGATAACCTGTCAGTTGACAGAAAATAGGGGTCTGGTCGAAAAACCAGTTTTATGAACCCAGAAACGGTCACTAAGATTTTGAGCCTTCTTGAAAAAAATCCAAACATTTCTGAACGTAATTTGGCAAAAAAAGCTAAATGTTCAAATTTTTTAGTTCATAAAGTGAAGAGAAAGTCCAAAAGGTTCCAGATCGGAACACAAAAAAAAAATGTGGATGCGAAAAAACGGGCAAAACTTTTGCAATCAAATTTTTTAACCAGATTTTCATGCATTATAATGGACGATGAATCTTATATTTTTGCTGATTTCAACCATCTTCCGGGGCAGGTATTCTATACCGCCAAAGGTAGAGGAAATGTTGAAGCAAAGTTTCGAACCCAACCTAAAGTGAAATTTCCAAAAAAGTTCCTTGTTTGGCAAGCAATTTGTTCTTGCGGGCTCAGAAGCCAAACTTTCATCACGACTGGCTCAATAAATGGCGAAATTTATGTGAATGAGTGCCTGCAGAAGCGCTTAAGGCCTTTTTGCAACAATCATCGAGAAATCCCCTTATTTTGGCCTGATCTTGCGTCATGTCACTATGGAAAGAGAGCGATGGATTGGTATGAGCCAAACAACGTTACGGTGGTGCCCAGAGAGGCCAATCCGCCGAACTCGCCAGAACTTAGGCCAATTGAAAGATATTGGGCCCTGGTTAAAAAAGAGTTAAGAGCCACCAAAAAAGCTGTTAACACCCTGGAAGAATTCAAAAAATGTTGGAAAAATAGCTCTAAAAAGGTGACAGATGAGACCATAAAAACAATGATGGAAGGTGTTCCTGAAAAAATTAAAAAATTTGTTAAAAATAAAGATTAATTTTTTTTTGTTATTTTTCACAGATTTGGAGACATGAAATAAATACTCTTAATTTTTTAAATTTTGTTAGTTCTATTTTTACTGTATTTTTTTGTTAATTTTCGGTGGGTAAATTTCTTCGATGGCACTCCTAACCACCTCACGACCAGCTCCTTTTAATGAAGCTGCTATTGAGCTGAATAGCACAACAAACATAACTTGTATATCCCATCGGTAGTGGTGACTGATGAGGCCATAAAACATGCTATTGCTTTTTTTGAAAGCCTCAAATCAATCGATGGCATATACCGTGTTATGTTACAGAAACGTAGAGATAAGATGCTGTTTACTCTGAAGGGAATCTTCACTGGCGAACAGTGAGAGTAGCCTTTCTACCGAAAATCAGGAAAGAGAACTACACGCTTGCCAAGATTTTCCGATTTACGAGTATATACCTGACTTCATTCATGTTGAAAAGCATGGGGAGATTGGTATCTGCATATGCGCAAAACTACTTTGCAAATGCATCCTCTGTCTGAGATGCAAAATGCTTATCATCGCGGAATATCTAGTGAATGTACGCTTTAAAATCTTGTAGGCAAAATTGAACACTCACTCGACAAGAAGGAATACATACATTTTCATCAACATTGAGGATACTTTCGACAACTTTTGACGGCATGTGTAATATAACTCGGTCAGACAACACGGCGTTGATATATCACAAAGTTTTGTGGATAAAAGCAATGCTAGTGAATAGGATGGTGGCGGGGCAAACAGGGGTTGCCAGCAAGGTGGCGTTCTGTCTATTCTGTCTCATAGTTCTGACGTCTATGCACATGAATACGCGGTTGATGTAGCTGTACTGTGTATTGGATCATTTCTAGCGACCGTCAGCTCTAAAACGCAGGCAGCCCTAGACTTGATCGACAATTAGTGTGCTAGAAATGGACTTTAAGCCAATCCTCTCAAAATAGAGGTTGTTCTCTTTACGAGAAGAAGGAAGTTGTCTGGTCTGACTTAAAGGCATCACCATTCAATTCTCCAAATAAGCTAAGTACAATATTTAGATTTCATCCTGGATAAAAAACTTCCATAGACTAAACATGTTACTTCGAAAGCCTCTAAGCTGCTGTCGGCCTTCTGGCAGAGGAAAAGAACTCGGCAAGACATGGGCCTGTCACCGAACAGATTCCTTCGGGTCTACATGGCTATGATAAGGCCAATTATATCCTACGCGTCGGTTGTCTGGTGGAACAAGCTTTCACGATATTTCTGCTTTTACCAAACTCCAGAGAATGGTCTCTTTCGGCTGCATAGGGGCTTTCCCTAGCACGCCTGGCTCCGCTCTAGACGCATTGATGAATCTACCTCCCCTTGATATTTATATCATGGGCTGCACTCTCTTCATCTCCCATTAAAAAATAAGTAGGATTTAGTACATACAACACGCACTGGAGCTTTGATGACCCAGCACGCCGAACTGTATTATGACTCTGATGTTATGCGGCATGTCCATAATGACATGCAATGACCCTAGAACACTTGCTGCGGAAAAAATACGAAATCGACTTTCCCTGTGCCCAGAACTAGTTTCAGCAGGAATCTGAGCCGGGAAAGGAATGTAGTTGGGTCTTCACTGATGGTTCCAAAAACCGATATAGGATGCCCGTTGTTGTCTTTTTGGAGGACGACAACGTTAGATTTCAGTCCTCGTTAGGAAAACTTGCGTCTGTCGCAATCCTGATGGCAACAAATTATTATATTGTGAAGAATCAATTGAGGGGGTGAAGCATTTGCATCTGTAGCGACAGCCAAGTTGCACTTAGAGCCTTGATGGACCCTATTATTGCTTCCAAGCTAATTCAAGAATGAAAGATTTTACTCAAACCTGCTGGAAGGCTGAAATCAATGCGTCTCTCTGAGTCCCAGGTTACAATACGATCACGGGAAATGAAATCGCCGATAAACTTGCTAGACAAGGCTAAGAGGAGAGATTTACAGCAACCGAAACTGTGTTATGTGTGCATGCGTCCTTGGTTAGAGTTTCCATTGAAAGTTGGGTTTCATTTGAGAACAACTGAAGATGGTATGTCTCTCCAGGTTGCCGGCAGACCAAACGAAGCTTTCACTTTCTCTAAGAACTCAGCGGCCTTCCTTCCTCAATAGGAAAGACTGCAGGTTGCTTTGCTATGCACTTAAATATGCTGGACATAAGTGATATATACAAAACAACATCTTGCGATGTCTGCTGTGAAAGTGATAACGACATTGCGAAGCACTACCTCTGTGAATGTCCAGATTAAGCTCGCATCAAGCTGCAGGTACTCAGCGTTGACGTAACGAGTGCTGGTACTGTAGGTACTTTATCACTGAAGCGCTTACTGGTATTTCTTCAGATGAGTGAGAAATTGAACCATTACAAGAAATAAGATGGACTAGTGCTGTGTCTGAATGCTCTATTCCAAGTTCTTTATGAAAAGTGCCTATGTGACTTGGGTATTTCACATTAAGAACGGTCTATAACAGGATGAGGTGAATTCGATTCGTTAATCTTCTTCAACATTTCCACAAACAATTTTATAAGATCATTTCGCCATGCCATAACGTATGCAGACAACTTGATCTCTTACATCTCTTCTGGGTTTGTTTCCACAAACTTTTTACCTTCTTGTGAAACAAGGCATGTTCTGTTTCTAGAGTGCGATTTCTTCTTGTTTTAGGTGGAGCCCGTGTCATGAGTTCCAAGGTCAATCTAAATAGCAGGTCACTGGGTGAAAAGATCCACATTTAAAGAGCCTAACTAGACAGTGTGTCTTTGTATCTACTAAGAAAGAAATCATACGAGCTTAGTGAGAAATTTAATTACAGCGCGATGCTCAATTTTCACCATCATCGTCTCAGTTGCCATTATGATTCTGTTTAACTAGAGATAAAACGCGAATTAATAATCACATTTATATGAAATTTTACATGAATGCACTAAAATAATAGTATTACTTGATAAATAATAACTTGATAATTAATAAATAATAAAATCAATTTATATATACAACCACAGCTTCACCCCGATACCGAGAATATGTTGAACGCCCCTCGTAAATGTTATGCATAGAATAAAAAATAGCACATATCACAACTGATTATACCCCCTCAAACAAACTGTAGGTTTGTTACTTCGTAGTGCATTATTAAATTATATCGTAATTACAGAAATCAACACCACCATTATCTTCAATGTTTGTATCTACATAATATTACCTATCCTAAAAATTATTGTATTCAACCTTAAGAACCTTCTTATCCTCAATTATTTCCAATTTACATATAAAAAGAACACTCTCGTTTAACTGTTGGAGAATACATTAATCCCTTCCCTACTGTGATTGCCTTCAACGGTTAATTAATTGCATGTATTAGATTGCATTTCTTCGAGGAAAATTACACCTCATTGTTGATTTACGACTTTGTTTACAAAAAAAGAACACACACATACGAGTCATGTCAAATGTCGCAGCGAAATTGTTGTTCAAGTGTAAACCTGATATGTATCTGAAACCCTAGGTAGTTTTCAAAAAGAGCCGACAAAGTTACAATTTTAATAAGCAAACAAAACCTACTCGTACAATTTGAATACTCGCAAAATGTTTCCAGCAGGCGTCGGAATGCCTTATACTTTTCCTATTATTAATTTGGGATACGTCAAGTTTGGTCCAGTAGAACAGATTCATTTGATCTTCCTACATGAATACCCGTTGGGACCATGTCTTCTGTACATGTACATATTGTAGAACTTTGAACTTGTTACATCTGAGTGCCAGAATTGTTGAAATGATAGCTTTTAATAAATGATACATGAAATCAGTTGCTGCGATATTACTTAGGTCATCTAATACCCCGTTGGACATAGGACGTCAGAAACGACGTGTTGAGTTTTGCAACAGGCTTGAGTTCCTTCCAACTCTTCCCAACCATTTGGACATCGAATGTTGTCCTCCATGTCTGCCCACTCGTCTACCTATGTATTTGGGTAAGTAAATTCCATTGCATGGCGTATTTCACAATGATATTGTCCCTGCGCCGCACATGAATCCGATGGTATAAACATAAGATGAATAACATCCTCATTAGCTGTAAAACGGGAACATTTCCTAGTGTTGTGAAGTTTATAGTATCTGTAATCTTTATTTCTGTTTTTGAGCTTCTTCTGATAGTGCTGTTGCCGATTGTATTGTTTTAGCTTCGCGGATTAAAATAAGTACATATAACAGGTGGCGCAAAATTAATCATCCAATTTCGTTTTTGAATCACTTTTTTACTAAAACAAAAAAAAAAAGATTTTGAGTGATGGTAATCTTTATTTGGACCTTTAAAATTGTTTCTGTTAAGGGTAAAAGATAATATCCGCCAAGTGGCTGCCGCCAGTGTTGATATACGTTTGCGCTCGTTTTATCGCATTTTCCATGACTTTCCGCAAGACTTCCGGTGATAACTGTTCGCATTCCTGTCGAATCTTCTCCTTAACTCGTGCCGTCACACCGTTTTGTTGAAACCACATGTTCACCAAGCCCCGCTCATCCAATTTCGGCAGTAAGAAGTCATTTATCATGGCCCTGTAGTGTTCGCCAGTAACAGTGACCGTATTGCCGATGGCATCCTCAAAAATATATGGCCCAATCACTCCTCCCGCGTGAACGCCGCGCCACACAGTTGCTTTGAGTGGATATAATGGCTCTTCGTGCATCACACGCGAATATACAGTGCTCCAGAAACGAAGATTTTGCTTATTGACGTAACCGCTTAAGTGAAAATGTGCCTCATCGCTCATGATGATTTCTGACACAAAATCGTCCTCTTCGTCGTTGAGATTAAGGATGGCTTTACAGTAATTCACACGCGACTGACGATCAGGAGGCATTAACTGATGCACTGTTTGCACTTCGTACGGGAACATGTGTAAATCTTTCACTAAAATTCGCTATAGGGTCCGTCTGGTGATGCCCAATTGCCCTGCTCGTCGTCTGGTTGATGTTTCTTCGTTCTCGGCGACAGCCCCGATATTCTCAGCCGAACGACAAGTCCGGTGGCGGCCAAACTCTATTCGAGTCGAGTAGCTAAGCGTCGGAATGTTTGCCCAGTTGGTGCGAAAAGATTAGGAAATCGACGTCGAAATTCAGGTTGCGTTAACACCACCTACCGATTATTGGTTAAAAACATCGACTCAAATATTCCACGCTTTTGCAGAGTATAGCTTATGTGTTTGTATACCTCAGCTGTCTAGTTCACAAATGTCAAATATGATTGACGTACGACAACCATTGCGAAAATTGTTGCATCTTCCGATAGGATGATTAATTTTTCGCCACCTGTTATAGTTTAAGGGGCAGCATATGTGCCTCCTCCAAATTTAGCGGAGTCAATAGAAAAATTTCTGCAGATATTTTCCAAAATTACGAGTACACTGAGTTTTTTTTTTAATGGAGACATTTCTAATTGAGGAGCTTCTTCTTCTATTGATGGCTTTGCACCAAGTGCCGATCAGTTCTTCATGTCCGTCGGCTGCACAAATAAAATAATTTCTTAAGGAAGATGTGTTCGTCACAGCCTGCGCTACCTTTCCATCTATCATTGTGAAATATAATTGATGCCTAATCCTAATAACATGAGATTCAAAATTTATAATAGTTTCATGCAAGTTTTTAATTTCGTCTTCCAGGCGATTTTTTTCTTTCCGTATCAGTTCTTGTGTTCCTTTTTTAAATTGAAATTTGAAGGACTTTTCCAAATTTTACTATTTGAATCAGTTATGTTTACCTGTTACAATCGATGTCATAAACAAATTTGAGTTCGATGAATCCGAAGCACCATCAGAAAATTTTTGCTGTAAAAAAGAGGATCCATCACAACGCCATTTCGTAAAAGTGTAAGATTAAAGCTATTTTGTGCTATTACTTCGGCAACGAAATTAGTCACCTACAAGTGAAGACAGGACGTACAATGGCAGTGTAATATACTCGTACGTCCAACGAATTATTCTAACCAGTAGGCTACATTTTTTCACGAATATTTTGCTGCAGGCGTAAAACATTGTGACAAATCTGTAACCATCTGTCGCGATATTCAATCTTCTGAGGCTTGATAGAGTGACACTGGTCGGACCATGTACATATGTACGTGTCTTGGCTGATCGGATAAATATCTCCTAAGATGGCGGCAAGATCCTCTTGCGTGCTTTACCAATCATGATGTGAGTATTTTGAAGGCACGTAAATAGATTTTTCAAGCGATGGTGTCTTTGTGCTCAACTCTTGTACTTTGTATAAATGGTGCATGGAGACAGCTTGATAATGCGGATGAATTGCTTTTAATATATTTTTTTGGAGTGTCTATACCAATTAGGACATACTAAAAGAATTCAGCCGTAATCCTAGAAAATTTTAGAACATAGGCTTTCAACAATATCGTAAATAAAAGTTTTTGATGTGACATCAAGTACAATAATTCTTTACATCTACAGAATTGTTACATAATTGGAAAGTGAAAATATTTAGTGAATTATTTATAGATATATACTAAAGTTGGTTCAATGAATAATTCATAATGTTCGTTAATTTCCACACCACCGTGATACTTGGTCATGCGGCACACAAGCCGAGGATATGTGATCAATCTGCCTACACGCTTCTTGGTTTAAACCACTGCCAAATCTTCTGAGGTACTCGTAAGATTGGTGCAGAAGAAATTGTGACGAATTGTTTTAATTATAGTAAATCGCGAATACTTGCCGGATTCTTGTTCGCAAGAAAGGTTTCAACTGTTATCTTTTTATCCTGCTATGGTTGTTGACTTGCTCCAAGGCTCCTGTATCGCAACAACATAATCTCAGTAAATCGCACTTCAGGTCTAAATGGTTTTCAGCATGATGGTGTTCTGGGTAAAATGTTGCCTTCGATAATTAAGTATGTTACTTCAACAGCTTGTTGGTTGAAGCTAGCTTATCTGCCCATTTTTTAGAGTCTGCTCATCAGAAGATCGTGACCTTAGCAAGTCACATGCCGAACCTTAGCTTACAAACTTCTCAACAGCCTCTAGGCTCTCTTCGTTGATGTGACGAGGAGGACTGGAATGGCGGTTTTGTGGTTCTTGCATCACTATAACTAATCAATCCTTCATCGATACTTCGGATTTTAAAAACATAGATATTTGAGAAGGATCTTAGCGTCAATCTTAACAAAGGGCGCCTAAATGAGAACCCAAGGATGAATGTCTTTGGCAGTAATGGGTTTTAGCTTTAACCATTACCAGACTCCGCTGCTGTTAGCACAAGCACGAACACGATTCGCCAGCCAACAAAACAATGTGTAGGGAACTGGTCTACATATTTTATTATCCAATATCTAGGGAAGTCGGAGTCAATTCCAAGCATAGAGTTCAGTTAGCATGGTTTCGATGCTGTTCCATATGGTTCTTCGCCGTGTTCCCAGCTCGTCAATGCTGATAACTTCCAGATACTCCTTAACCCCATTTCCTTAAAGGTGTGAGTTTAAAATGGGAAATTGATGAACTTAAATTTAGATTGTGTCTTATTGCTGAGCCTTTGACAACTTTGGGTTTTCGTCAGCATGAGAGGACTTATTTCGAAAACTGTGTTTCCTCGTTTACGTAGTTGTTGCGGCTAATGCTAATGCTTGGCGCTCTATTCCCATCCTACGGTCCTTTTCATGAAGCACTGTTCCTGTTCTTTCGTCAATACTGATTTTCGACTGAGATTTTAAAAACTAAGTTTAGTAACATTAGTTGTGGACACTAATCTGATGGTCTTAGAGGTGCCACTTTATCTAATTTTGCTGCATTTATAGTTATGGACTACGAAAAAAAGCAGAGATCACTATTGGTTGTAAACTAATACAAGTGTCTCCAAAAATGGTAAACTTCACGATTATTTTGCCAAAACGATGGCCAAAGGTAAACAGATGACACAAGACAATAAATCCGAAGCAGTGAGAAATAAAAACTCTAAGCTCGAAAAATTCAAGAAAACATCTAGCAGTGTGCATGAGATTAGCTACAAACTTCCCGGATAAGAACGATAAACAAAACAACAACGGCGTGAGATATAAAATTGATTCTGGCTTTATTTTGAAGCTACGTCCATGCCATTAGGTATGGAATAGCACATCATTCAAATGGCCTCCTCGGTTTTGCTAGTAGTGCTAGCAATGGTAGCAGGCACTGTGGAAAGACGCTTATACGATTTTATCGGCACTGAAACTCTGAGCCTTTTGCTTTAAATTCACAACCCCAGATTCACCCTAACCCCCGCACAGATAGGTAGACAGTGTCACTAGTTTTCTGAACCAAAAAAAATTCAAGAGAGTATAACAGAAAAAAAATAACATCGGCTCTCCATATCGACTAATTCTTTCATACAAACTACAATACCTGCTTGAACGGCGATACATAAAGTTGTCAACACGACTGAAAAGAATTTCTGCCACAGAATTTGTATTCGTCGCCTTCCTTGGTACTAAAAGCATTATTAATAAAGTTAGCACCATGCAGAAAGCTCGAAAATGTAGGAGCTAACTCGACGATAGAAAACTCGATTCCATATCTGTATGCACAGCGATAAAAACTTCAAAGTAACACTTAGTAAACTTCAACAAAGCTATGGTGGGGTCATACCAAATCGAAACTCCTTTGGACTAAGTACGGACTAAATTTCTTGGGACTCAGATGCCTGAAAGGCGCCATCAGCCTACTGACCGTGTCAGGGATGGTCCTCGTATTACACGGCTATGAAAAGACCAGTCTTATCCAATGCATCAGACTCTAAAATATACTCTATTGAATGAGTTTTCCCATTTCTTCAGCGAAAGGTTGTTCATAAGCTGTTACTTTTAGCTATTGCCATTAGTACTCACAACCTTTAGCGTCATGTGTTTGGTCAATGCCCACATCTGATCAGGGGCTCCTAAAACATCTCTGCACCTGCTTATAGATGATACTAATATCAGTCAATCAATTGACACCCTCGAACACCAATGTAATGTCTCCTGTCTGACTTTATTTTATCGCTATTTCCACCACCAGTGTTCCACTGAAATCGCCAGTAGCATTCCGCCCATTCAAACTTTCAACCGTAGCACCCGTCTCGGTATGAATGCTCATCAGTATACGCCCAAGCTAATTTTCGGACGTAGTCTTAAATATCGTGATTCGTTCCTAAGCCGTACAACTCGCTTATGGAATGGCCTGCCGATCTCTGTATTTCCTGATCGTTATACTCGTAACTTGCAAACATTTAAAAACAATGTACATCGGTACCTCTGTGTTCTTCCTCCCTAAATTTCCTTTGCCCACGCTGTGTACAAACATCTTAAGGGTACACAAACCCCTTGAGCGCACGCTCATTATAAAAAAAAAAATATTCTCGTATATCCATTGGTCAGATTTCGTCGATGGTATTCATTTCCTTGCAATGCACGTGCATTCCGAGAATGGACCGCATACCGTTTCCCTCAAGTAATTTCAGAGCAAATCTACTAGGTTACATAATGCATTCAAATCTAAGCCATCCTATTCTTAGGAAGTGAGATGAAGAAGATCTGAAGTCGGATTCAGATTAAGGATGAATCAATTGTAGCGTCAGCAATCAGCATAGCAGATTCCTTATATAAGTTTTTTAACTTACTTAGAAATGAGGTAAATACAAATAATACTATTAAAAGTGCTGAAATAGTGATGCTGGCGATCAAATCCCTAATGGACGGCAACATTCTCTTAGGTCACTCCAACCGTTTTTGCCCTAGGCCAGCAATAGAGGGCAGAAGAAAGGGTATGGCCCTTTAGGTTTGGGGTTGTGGGTACCGTGGAGCTAACTACACTATCATGAATGACGTGTGTTCGAGGCTCTCAACAAATCCTACGAGTGATGATGAAGTACGACGTTAAAATAGTTTTTGGTGTCTTTAATGCAAAAATTAAAAAAAATTCGTCTCAATCCCGACACCATGTCTGGAAACTGATTTTGCTGCATGTTTTATCACGAAGAATACAGACGGTCACCTGATCAAGATACAGTCAACCAAATTGATATTATAGATGTCCATGCAATCCGAGTTTATGAAAATTCAGACCTCTACATAAATGCAACCAAGGTAGTTCTACGGATATCTCAGATGCTAACAAACCGCCAGAATCTTTGCAGATCACGTTTCCCTCAAAATCTCATCAGCGCCCTTTTTACTGAAAATCAGTTGCAAGGAACAGAAACCCGTAGATATGAGCCAAAAAATCGCAGTCGTCGCCAAGGAGACTATTTAATGGCGGAGACAACTCAAATTGCGCTGTCGGGCAAAACGAACCATTCAACTTGGGCGATGAAAGCCAAGATTTCCACCCACAGATCTAGTTAAAGGTAAGTATGCCTGCTGAATGAAAGCTCGGCATCATTTTGTCCGATCCACAAAAACGGAGACTTAATTTAATTTTGGTGCGGGCGAACGCCCCCATTTATTCGGCTCAATACAAGCTATAACTTACAAATTAAACTTAAACTAAAACTTAAAACTAAGGTTGGTTGGAGTGGTGAAGGAGAACGGATTTGAGGTAGGGAGTGGTGCGGTGGAAGTCAAAGACGGTAGGGTTTGAGTTGATTTGACGTAGGAGGTGTGGTGGGTTGGTAGATAGAAGAGTCGAGGGGTACGTAGATTACGAGGGTTAGTGTTGAGGAAAATGGAGTTGTGAAGGGACGCGCATTCAACGTGACCTGAAAGGAGTCGATGAATGAAGAGAAAGTCTGCTGCATCTCTGCGATCTTCAAGGGTGTTTAAGTTGATAAGGTTGAGACGGTTTTGATAGGGGGGCAGATTAAAAGGATCGTCCCAGGGCATACCTCTAAGAGCAAATCGAAGAAAACGGCGCTGAATGCCTTCAATTCTCGAGATATGAACACGATGATATGGGGACCATACTTGACTGGCGTACTCTAGGAGGGGGCGAACAAAGGTAATATAGAGGGACCTGGTCACGTATGGGTTGGTGAATTCTTTGGACCACCGTTTTACAAAACCTAGTGCAGAGTTGGCTTTGAGGATTATCTCATCCATATGTAAACGGAAGTTGAGCTCGCTATCACACAAAATGCCGAGGTCACGAAGAGATTTTACGGAGGAGATAGGTTGGTTATGAAGAAGATAGAGTCGGGGAGGAGATTGGTTCCGCTTATGTGAGAAGGTGATGGATTGGCATTTGGCGATGTTAAGTTCCAAAGAATTTTTGAGGCACCAGATCGAAAAACTATCAAGATCTTATTGAAGGAGGAAAGAGTCATGGGGAGTGGAAATGGTTTTGAGTGTTTGATGATCATATCGAGATCATTTATGGTTAATCTAAAAAGAAGGGTACCGAGATGGCTGCCTTGTGGAACTCCAGAGGTGGCCAAAAATGGAGCGGAGTGGGCTGATCTAAAACGAACACTGTTAAAACGGTTTTCGAGGTAAGAGGATATCCATTTCAACAGTATGGGTTCAAAGCCGAGGGCAGTCAATTTGAAGATGATTAACCGATGAGAGATCTTACGAGTATCGAAGGCTTGCTAAAATCGGTTGCAACTACATCGACTTCATTGCCATTCTCTAGGGCAGAGAGGGCAAAAGATACGAATTCAACGAGATTTGTGGTGGTTGACCTACCCTTTAGGAAGCCATGTTGTCTAGGGGAAATAAGTGATTTGTATTGGAAGCTTAGAGCTTCATACAAAATACTTTCGAAGAGTTTGGATATATGGGAGAGTTTAGAGATGGGACGATAGTTGGTTATTTCATTCTTTGATCCTTTCTTGTGGATCGGGGTTAAGAAAGAGGATTTCCAAGCCTGAGGAAATTCTCCTTGTGAAAGGGATAGACGGAAGAGATTAGAAAGGGCAAGAGAAAGAGAGGAAGAACATTTTTTAAGAAATATGGCAGGGAGACCATCTGGGCCGGGTGTGAATTCGTCATTGAGTTGGTGTAATTTATATTCGATATAAGACGGGTCCAAAATATGAGAGAGAAGTGGACCATTGGAGAAGTTAGGTAGGTAACTAAAATAGGTTGGATCTGGTACAAAGGAGTCGTTGGTGAAGGATTGTTTAAAAAAGGTGGCAAATAGGTTGGCAATGGTGAGTGGATCGGTTGATGACCTGTTGTTGAAAGAGAGGGAAGGAGGGTAACCATCGGACTTTCTTTTGTAGTTAACAAATTGGAAAAAGGACTTAGGGTGGTTTATAAGGTTGATTTGCGCATTGTTAAGGTAGCGCTGGTAAAGGGAATGGTAAAGTTCGGTGAAATGAAGATAAGCACCAAGATAGTTTAAATAGTCGGTAAAAGATCTGGTACGCAGGAAAACAGCCCATAACATATTTCTCTGATTGCGATTATACCAGGGAGGACTAGTAGATGATGTTTTAAGGCGGGGAAACGGAACGTAAAGGGAAAAGAATTAAATATTTCTTTATAAAAAATGGATAAGGCATTATTTATACTTAGGTTGTGAAAGTTAAAGAGGGATCTGCTGAGATATTCACTGATTTTGAGAAAGTTTGCTTTATGAAAGTCGTGGGATGAGAGAGTTGTGGGGGGAGTGGACTGGAATGAAGAGTTATGAAAAAATGAAAGTAGAAGGGGGGGATGGTAGTTATCGATTGTTGAGAGAGAGATAGGGGACAAAGTGAGACTGAGGAGTTAATTGGATCTGTTGTGAAAATAAGGTCTAATTGCCTGCCCATAAAATTGGATATACCACTGATTTGGCATAGACTTGAGTCTGTTGAGCGATCTAAGAAGAGACATTCCTTAGCTGAGTTGGCATTTGAAGCGATGAAAAACGATTGATCATCTGATGCATCCACTGTAGCTGAGGAAGATTAAAGTCGCCGAAAATAAGGATATCATCAATAGGGTCTGACAGGTCAATTAAATGATCGATCGAATCAATAACAAATTGGTAAGATTCGATAGGTTGAGCTGGTAGGATGTAGCAACATATAACGTAAAGGGACTTGAGAGGCAGTGATATTTTTATTGCGACAAAGTCGGCTTTAGAGGATGAAGAAATTATAATGGGGGAAGAGTTAAGGCTGTTGTCCATCGCCAGTAGGACGCCTCGACAGGGGGAATCTTTATTTGTGCGGGTAGGATCGTCGTCGCGGAAAACATTAAACGTTGACTGCCGTGTTACCCGTGTTCGGGTGACAGCAAAAGTTCTCATCAGGCCACGTCACCCGTATTCGGGTGACTGCAAGGGTTCTCATCGGGCCGTTTCGCCCTTACTTCCGTGACTCCTTCCAAAGGATTTCCGAACATATTTAGATAAATATTTAACAGGAGATAATAATACTGTTGAATTTTTTTAAAAATCGTTTATTAACAAAATTATTTACAGTGCAAAATATAACATCTCGTCAATAGTATCTTCATAACATTCATTATCACTAAGATTGCATTTATCCGTATCCGTATCAGAATCTGACGATATGATTCGATTTTCTTTTCTTCTTTTGGACAATCTGATCACTTCTTCATCGCTGCTATCCGAATTTGAGCAACTAGCGTGACTAGTCTTCCTTTTACTAAGATGTGAATCACTGCACACTGACTTTTTCATGTTTCTCTTCACCATTGAAAAATTATGGACAGAGATTTTAAATAGTACTACTCAGTACACGGCAAAGATTACAACTGCTCGTGCAGAGTAATAACGTGATAAGTGAGGATCGTAGCAGATATCAGGGTGAGAGTACCGAAAGAAATGTAAACAGACATGCGGTAGCAGAGCATGCATCTTACAGTGGCACGGGTGACCTGACGGGGATTTCGATGTAAACACGCATGGCAGTCTACGTGTTAAAAGTAGGAAGGAACAATTCCTGGTTCTTTGTGTTGGGAATCAAATTGGTTTCGGTCAAGGCGTAGATATCAAAGGGAAGAGCATGCGAATGCATTAGTTTTAGAGCGAAGACCTCTTACATTCTGGTAGTAAAATGTAAGAAGGATGTTGTGGGGCGGAGGTGTGAGGCAGGATGGTTTAAGCGCTGGCAAGGGAGGCACGTTATGGACGAACAAATTTGTCGTGGTCGGCTCGGCTTCGCTGTAGGTGTGATACTCGTTAAGAGTGAACATAGTTGCCGAATGCAGCGAGGTTGTCTGCTACTTTCTGAGAGGACATGTTAAAAATCTCGTGGTACCTGACATAAAGGTTCCTGAGACTGATAGGGTCAGTAGGGAGGCCTTCCTGCTGGATGGAAACCATGACGCTGGTTTTGGTTTTCCCTTCGTAGCAGACCGAGTCCGATTTGTCATGTAGATAGGCAAGAAAGAGACGAATGTTTTCATATATCTTTCTTTATCTGAGCCTAGAGAGAGCATATCGACTTTCTGTAGTGCCATTGGTTTGCTGTGTTAGTTTAACAGTGGAGGAAAAAAGGGGATCAAGAATAGGAGCATTGGAGGAGGGAGATAGAGATAAATGATTGGATATGGAGTTGGATGAGGGATGAGATGTGGGGTTTAGGGTATGGGAGTTAAAGAAATTAGGGTACTTAGCTCCAGTTTTAACGTCGAAGTTGGGAATTGAGTTGCTAGCTGGGTTTGGTGGCGTATCAAAAATAAGGACTGGGGCCCGTGAAACCGAGGGAGAAGGCGAGCTGGAAGCGGGATTTAAGATAGGTGTTAAGTCAAAAGAGACACGTTGACGTCGGGGCTTGGTTTGGGGTGGGATAGAGGGAGTTGGAGTATGGGTGGGAGGCTTAAAATTAGGAAAAATTTTAGTTTTAAAGCTCCAATTGGAGCTGGGTCTGTTTTGAGAAGAGGAGGTGGGTCTTGGCAAATTGGATTTACTAGCTACCTTGATAGATGGTTTAGGTAAGACGGACTGCTTGACTTTATCCTGCTTCTTGGTCGTATTTTCCAACCATTTGCAGACACGCATCTTTCCAAAGTTGAAATTGTTGCTGGCTGGATTATGGAATAGCCATTCGTATTTGGCTAGAACAGATGGCTTTGATGTCACTTAACACTTTATCCAGGTGACGTAAGGGAGTTTCTTCATTCCTGGATCTCCCGGAGTCTAACTCGATTAGACCAGCAATTTGTTTATCCATATGCCTTACTTTGGATTTTATTAGTTCGGCTGAGGTCTGCACTGAGTTCCGTAACTCTTCAACACTTTTAACACTGCTTTCGATGACCGAAATTTTGTCCGTGATCTTTTTCGCGAGTGCGTCTTGGTAGGAGTCATTGGAATCGCTTAGGCATTTTATTGCCAAAAGAACATGCGAGAGTGAGATACACTTGCACTCATCACTGAAGAAAAGGAGGTTATCAGAGAATTCCTTGATAAACACCGTATTTCTTTTGTTGAACCCGACACAAACGGCATGAAAGGCTTTCCCACAGATGCTCTTGCAAGCTACCCAGTCAGCACTGCAGTCATCGATTATACAATTGGCAATTCCGCAAGACATATTTAAATTAGTTGTATAGGTCAGTGAGGGTATAAATATTAGGTCGAATTATTGTTTTTATTTTTTATTATTTTTTTTTTTGTATTGCTTGGCTGCAATTTTTATAGTTAGGGGCTTTGCACTGAAAAAATTGCACAAAAGAAAAATTAGAGAATCCAAGTACTGGGGTTAAGAACCGGAAAATGCAATTTGACGAAAATTAATTAAAGGGAGAACAAGAAAAACACGTCTGTCTGGTTTGAGTAACTGACTAGATCTAAGACCTTCTAACCTGTACAGGCATCAGTCCCGTTGATATCGCTTAACATGCAAAGTCTTGTCTGCCGTATTATTGATTTGAATGTCTAAATACCTACTTTTACGATCTGATTTACCTCTATCGGTTCTCCTCTAGGCCGGGTAATTCTACGGTCCGCCAGATGTTGGAGAAAATTACAGAAGTCCAGATTGATACTCACCATGTTTTACTTATTTTAGAATCTGAAAAACTCGTGAATTTATGCAGAATGATGAAGGAGAACATTCGCTGCTATAAAAGGATCGCTGATTAGGCTAGCTTAAGCTAAATTTTACACCCCAACCCTGATAAGCTTCTCTATTGCACGTGGTCTTGCCGTATCAGAATATGGCAATGTTTATTCACTAGTTAATGCTTTTGGGCAAAATTTTCTATGCATCATATCGGTTTTTCTATTGTACGGCTCTGCTGTAATTACTTTTTCGTATTTTAGAAACAAATAATGCACAACTATCTCACTTCATGCTGTCACACCATTTTCTTTTTGGGGTACAGCTCTTAACTCCCAATCCGCCTGGGTGGCCATTACCATTCCCATGACCGGCGAACATCGTAACCTATTCACTGGTGTCAAGAATTGGGGTATCAAAATTGTTTATCTTTCCGATAGCTGAATGGTGACGACTTATGGTTTCAGTTGAGATTTCAAGCCTTGCGCCATTTAATTCAACAGTCGCAAGTTTTTCATTACACTAGTTTAATGAGAGGTGACTTTTCTCCCGCTAAATTCAAAAATCATAGTTAAAAATTTTTTTATGGAATAATCTTTGAGATATTGTGATTTTTTTTCATTTAAAAGCCGATTTTTTTAAATATAAAATTTGAAAGATGATTCTGTGGGCACAGAAAAATAGAAATCAATGAAAACCGAAATTTAGCTTTAACAAAACTTTATTTGAAAAATCATAACCGTTATGTTAAGCACAATTCACTTAAACCGTTTGTTTGTATTAAGAGATTATCTTAAACAATTGGTTGGTATCCATTTTCGTCAGCAACGAATTTAAGAGCAACTGGGAGTCCTTCAGGTGAAGTCCATGAGGCAGAACCATCAACAACGATGACACCGGTCTCACCGACTGGCTTCAAGACACCATGTTCTTGGCGAGAAATGCCGTTGCTGGTCTCGAAACTGAAATTAGAAACGAACAAATAAATTTCTTCCTAATCTTGAAGTCCTTTTTCCCCTAGATTCCCCAAAAAAAAAGATACTCACTCGAATTGGTATCCGCTAAGTCCATCGTTGGTACGAGAGTCACGGAGGACTTGAGCTCCAGCATTATCAGAGTTAACTGGGATGGCAGCTGGAAGGGCAGCGCAGACAGCGATCAAGGCAGCGAATGCAATAAGGAATTTCATTTTGAGATTGGTTTGTTTGTTGTGGTTCTGTAGAACTGTTGTTGAAACTGAATGCAGTTCTCATGACTTCACTGTGTTTATATAGGAATATTCGATCACCGAAAATTACCAAAAACGAAACAAAACACCGATGACCAAATAAATTGACAAAATGTCAAAGATCACTTTCTAACCAAACTTCTAACGGTGTTGCTTACAGTTTAGTGATTTAAATGAATTGCTTATTCTAATGAGCACAGATAATGATTCCGTCGATAGAAATATATCTATAGCACACCCTACTTGCTAGACAGTGCAGGCGGTAAGGAACAATAGAAGGTGGCCGGTTATTGTTATTTATTGTATAAAATATGAATGCAAATTTAAAATGCACAAACTAATTGGTGAGACCATCTCGTCGTCTTCAATACTTTTACTGGTTTTGTAGATACTCGTTTATCTACAATATTGTCCTCACGCTTTTGCATATAAAATGCTCGTTGTCATAAAAATCAGTTGAGCAAATTTCGAAAATTTTAAAGAGCATTAATGATACATTATTCTAAGAAGTGTTGTTACAGTAAAAAAAAATAATTATTTAAATTTATTCTCGTTATTTCATTTCATCGATTTGTGAGATGTGAGATGTGAGAAACGTGAAACGGACTGGGAATGAAGGATATTTATGAGTCTTTCTACTTAAATTAGTGACAAAGATCCACTAAAATGACATTTCGTTAAAGAAAAGTGATAAAAATCACCTTTTCAATATTTTGTACAACGGTAAAACAATAACGAGCAGAAGCCGTTCTATAAATATAAATAGATTAATTGAGTTGGCACTTGCTTTGGAAAAAATTAAAATTCATCCTGCAACAATTGTAGAGGTTGGCATTTGAAAATCTTTTAAAGGCCCTTATTAAACTGTTTACTAACTTAGATGGGGCTATAGTCCGGGGTGGACCTAGAGCTTCGTCTGACACGGTTTTCTTTGCCAGCTGCCTCCCCTCTGGGTTGGAGTAGAAAATTGTTCGTGCTCGGGACGCTATTGTCCATGAATTCAAGGTGACTCAGCCATCCAAGACTGGTCATTCGATGTCTTCTGACGCGGTCGGCATCGCTATACAGCTATACTCGGGATCGAAAATTACCCGAATAACTTTTCTCTCGAAGCGCTCGATACCATTTGTATCCGCTTTCGTCAGTGTCCATGCTTCTCCGCTATAAGGCATGATCAGTCCATTTGATTGCTCGAGAGAGGGCTTTATTGTTCAATTGGGTTCTAAGCCCAAAGAAGCAACAATTAGCAATAGTGGATTTTCGCATAATTTCCGTGTTCGTAACATTATCGGAGTTGATGGTGGAGCCGAGGTAGGTAAAGTCCACTACTACCTCAAAGTTGTAGCTGCTTGACGTGACGCTTTTTCTAAGCGTCGATGTGGTGTGCCCTTCTTTGTTGACAGCATATAATCGTCATCCTGCTTAGTCGAATGAGCTTAGCAGGGATGCTAAAACTGTTACAGACACTGCTCTGTATAGGTCGTCTTTATAAAGCGAGTTTTTTTTTAAGAGTTATAGAAATTCAATATGAAATAAAACACTTGAAGCTAATATTAATGTCTATAGATAATTTTATGCCATTAGTGTTTTAATATGATATCGGACATATGCGCGCCACAGCTAACTCGAATGAAGGGCAATCGTGAAGTCCAACTTTCGATAACTTTATCGCGCAACTGGGGCCGTATATCAGCAATAACACGGCGAATGTTGACTTCCAAATCGTCCAAAGTCTCTGGTTTATCGTCACAGACTCTTGACTTTACATACCAATAAAGAAAGTAAACTAAAAGTGTGAGATCACAGGATCGTGGAGGCCAGTTCACAGATCCATTACGCGAAATTATGCGCTCAACAAATGTTTCTCCCAACCAAACAGAGAGTTTTAAAGGTTGTAAGGGTGTCTCGACAAAGGCTTCTGGGTTTTCTCCACTCCAAATTCGGCAATTTTGCTTGTTTACATATCCATTTAACCAAAAATGGGGCCTCATCGTGGAACAAAAGTTTGCGTTAAAAATGAGCATCAAGCTGAATCATGTTTTCGGCCCATTCACGGAACCTACGATGCGTATAATGATCATGCAGTTTCAACTTTTCACAAGCTGTATTTTATATGCTTTTAAGCCAAGATCTTTCCGTAAAGTCTTCCACAAAGTGGATGGGCATAACTCTGTGCACGATGTCGAATCGACTCATTCAGATTCTCCTCAACACTGCGCTCCACAACGGTAATAACTTCTTCTGTTCGCACTGCTTGTCGTCTTTGAGGAGGCGTATTATGCACTATGTGGTGCGAAAACGATTCATCGTGTCCCGAATAACTTCCTCAGATGGGCGACTATGTCGACCTAAAATGGAAGTAGCGTACGATAAGTTTGGCGAACCGAATCATGGTTTTCAAAATAAGTTTGTACAATTTGCACACGTTGTTCTGTTTTATAATCCATTTAGCGTAAAATGGCAAAACGTGTTAACCACAAATCAACTTTCAACTGTCAAATTGACTATATGTAGAAACAGTTTTGCCAGTTTAAAAACCAAACCTCTAAAACAAACACTCTTTAGGTCCTGTCATATTCGGTTTTGATTTCGAAAACCAGACTGAACGGGACCGGTAGAGTGTTGACGAAGGGTTTTAGACGTTCACATAACATGACACACAGTATTTAATACCACCGTGTGGTGCTCCCATTGTTCCGATTTGAGTTCTGTTTTTTTTTGTTAAGTTGGAAAAATCTGTTGTTGACATTCCCTCTAAATCTTAGCGTCATTGCTTGACATTAGCAAAAGTTACGTAGCCAAGAGTACATCTTACATCTATCTCTGTGTGTGTTGGCGATTTTTTACAATTTTGGAAATGGATTTAAATTTGCAACAACGAACTTGTATTAAATTTTGCGTAAAAAACGGATTTAATGGTGCGTGAAAGTTGGAAATGTTGGAAAAGTGTTTCGGCAACGATTCTCTAAAGAAAACGGTCGTTTACCAGTGGCACGAGCGGTTCAAAAGTGGTCGTGAGTCAATCGAAGATGATGAACGCAGTGGCAGACCATCGACATCGAAAACATTGATGGAGTAAAAGAAATGTTGGTCAATAACCGCAAATTAACCATCAGAGAGATAGCCTAACATTGCCTATGGATCCGTCCAAGACATTTTGGTTAATGATTTGGGTTTCCGTCGTGTAGCAGCAAAATTGGTGCCAAAAGACGTCAATTTCATGCAAAAAAGAGACCGTTTTGACATCGCAAAAGAGATGATTTTCGAGGCTGAATCTGATCCCACATTCATCAAAAGGATCATTACTGGAGACGAAACGTGGGTTTATGAGTACGATACGCAATCCAGACATCAGGCAAGTGAATGGCGTTCACCAAATGAGCCGAGACCAAAAAAACCACGTCGTCAAAAAAGAAGGCAATGCTCATGGTTTTCATGGATTACAACGGTGTACTATAGTGCATCATGAATTTTTGCCAGAAGGCCAGACAGTAAACAAAAGAAGGCAATGCTCACGGTTTTCATGGATTACAACGGTGTACTATAGTGCAGCATGAATTTTTGCCAGAAGGCCAGGCAGTAAACAAAGAGTATTATTTGGGCGTCATGAGACGTTTGCGTGAAGCAATTCGCAGAAAGAGACCAGAATTGTGGGCAGAAAATTCGTGGATTTTGCACCATGATAACGTACCGTCGCACAGTGCCATCATTATTCGTAATTTTTTGACGAAAAATGCAACAAATACCATCCAACAGCTACCGAATTCACCTGGTTTGGCTCCCTCTGACTTCTTTCTGTTCAATCGAGTTAAAAATCCACTACGGGGAGCGCGTTTCAGCAGCCGAGAAGAAGTAATGGAAAAATCGCAGGAAGCACTGATGGACATACCGAAAACCGAATATAAAAAGTATAGATATAGATGAATAAACTTGTATTTTTAATTTTCTGAATAAATTCCGGGACCTTTTTGATCGAGGTGATATGTGCTGTAAAGGGAAGTCATTGTCCATGTAGTTGGAGCAGTTTAGGGTATCTACCTTCTTTAGGTTCGGATAAATAATTCTGAATTTTCTGCTTGAAACAGTTTGGCAGTGGAAACTGCTGTCCGGACTTTATTTTATCCGGGTAGATGGAAATATCGCATGTCTTCGTCGAGGTGGAATGGTTCATTCTACCACGTGGTGGGATGTTATTCGTCATAATCTTTTCAGATTCTCAGCATCGACTGTGATTCTGCTATGAGGCTTCCTTCTCCATCCTTGCAGATTTCTGTTCAGGCTTTACGGCTTTGGCACGTTAGACTTATTTGGTGGTAAAATCTCAGGGCTTCAGTCTTTATTCTCTATATGTCCTCGATGAAGCCCTTAATTAACTGACTGATGTGAAATTTGTTGAACATGCTTCCTGGTTGACCTTAAACCGACAAGGTTAAATCGTTGGCTACATCGGAATTATTCTTGTTTATTTTGAGGTTTTGCCTGAGTCGTGGATGTTGTGTATCCTTTCTCGATGACACCATGTATAAACTTCTCTTGGTTACCACAAGACATATCTTCGTTCGTCACTCCTGTTCAATACATTACAAATATGGTAAATCGCTATGTTTTGCGACTAATGTCAATGTCATCTGTATAGGCAAGTAGTTTTACAGACTTTTG